>JAMXBC010000005.1:57910760-58392439 GCA_024138005.1 Lumnitzera racemosa
ACGGATCCTCACGAGTCTCAAAATATGAAACCAAGCAATCCTTGTTTTTAGGTGATATTGCAACCCATAGGTCACGTAGTCTGGTTATTCCAGATCGAGAAAGCACATATCCATTCTTCATTAGGAACAAACTATATTCCAAGGTTTCACAAAACCTGAGAGTTAGGATCTCGGTTGTTTGCCATTTCGTAGGCAAGCAATCCCTTTTTAGGTGCGATGTTTATTGAACGAGTAAGGTCGATAATTCTAGAAAGAAGATACAGCAATTCAAGTGCCATCGTCATCTATAGATTTTGGAAATTTAGTCATGTTCATCGTTAAATTTGAAGCAATTCGACATTTCATGACGTAATAACCTTCTACACGTAGATAGATTCCACAAATTATGAGTCCCGACTATCAGCATCCTAAAACCAAGCTAACCTACTTTTTGGGAACTGTGGCCATCAGATCGGAGGATTCGTTCCTCTAGAAAGAAGCTTTGGCAATTTAGGGGATTCGACTGTTCTCGGTTTTGGAATTTTGGATATTCGAAGTAATTAAATCTACTAATCCGTTGTCCTTGTTGCGAGGATTTTTTGCAGAACTTCTTAGCAATGTTTAGATGACGGATCCTCACGAGTCTGAAAATATGAAACCAAGCAATCAATGTTTCAAGGTGATATTGTAACCCCTAGGTCATGTAGTGTGGTTATTCCAGATCGAGAAAACATATATCCATTCTTCATTAGGAACAAAATATATGCCAAGGTTTCACAAAACCCGAGAGTTAGGATCTCAACTGTTCGCCATTTCGTAGGCAAGCAATCCCAGTCTTAGGTGCGATGTTTATAGAACGAGTAAGGTCGGTAATTCAAGAAAGAAGCTACAACAATTTAAGCACCATCGTTATCAATAAGTTTTGGAAATTTAGTCATGTTCATCGTTAAATTTGAAGCAATTCGACTTTTCATGATGTAATCACCTTCTACACGTTGATAGATTCCACAAATTATGAGTCTCGGCTATCCGCATTGTAAAACCAAGCTAACCAACTTTTTGGGAACTGTGGCCATCGGATAGGAGGATTCGTTCCTCTTGAAAGAAGCTTTGGCAATTTAGGGGACTCGGCTCTTCACAGTTTTGGAATTTTGGATATTCCAAGTATTTAAATCTACTAATCCATTGTCCTCGGTTCGAGGATTTTTGCAGAACTTCTTAGCAATGTTTAGATAACGGATCCTCACGAGTCTGAAATATGAAACCAAGCAATCCTTGTTTCTAGGTGATATTGTAACCCCTAGGTCACGTAGTCTGGTTATTCCAAATCGAGAAAACATATATCCATTCTTCATTAGGAACAAACTATATTCCAAGGTTTCAGAAAACCCGAGAGTTAGGATATCGGCTGTGCTCCATTTCGTAGGCAAGTAATCCTTGTTTTTGGTTCGTTGTTTGTTAAACGACTAGAGTCGGTAGTACTAGAAAGAAGATACAGCAATTTAAGCGCCATCGTCATCTATATATTTTGGAAATTTAGTCATGTTCGTCGTTAAATTTGAAGCAATTCGACTTTTCATGACGTAATCACATTCTACACGTTGATAGATTCCACAAATTATGAGTCTCGGCTATCCGCATTCTAAAACCAAGCTAACCTACTTTTTGGGAACTGTGGCCATCAGATAGGAGGATTCGTTCATCATGAAAGAAGCTTCGGCAATTTAGGGGACTCGGCTCTACTCGGTTTTGGAATTTTGGATATTCAAATTAATTAAATCTATTAATCCGTTGTCCTCGCTGTGAGGATTTTCGCAGAACTTCCAACCAATACTAAGTTAAGGGATTCTCACGAGTCTGAAATATGAAACCAAGCAATCCTTGTTTTTAGGTGATATTGTAACGCATAGGTCACGTAGTCTGGTTATTCTAGATCGAGAAAACATATATCCATTCTTCATTAGGAACAAACTATTTTCCAAGGTTTCACAAAACCCGAGAGTTAGGATCTTGGCTGTTCGCCATTTTGTAGGCAAGTAATACCTGTTTTAGGTGCGATGTTTATGGAACGAGTAAGGTCGGTTATTCTAGAAATAAGATACAGCAATTTAAGTGCCATCATTATCTATAGATATTGGAAATTTAGTCATTCTCATCGCTAAATTTGAAGCAATTCGACTTTTTATGATGTAATCTCCTTCTACACTTTTCATAGAATCCATAAATTATGAGTCTCGGCTATCCGCATCCAAAAACCAAGCAAACCAACTTTCTGGTAACTGTGGCCATCGGATAGGTGGATTCGTTCCACCTGAAAGAAGCTTTGGTAATTTAGGAGACTCTGTTCTTCTCAGTTTTGGAATTTTGGAAATTTCAAGTATTTAAATCTGCTAATCCGTTGTCCTCGGTGCGAGGATATTTGTAGAACTTTTTAGAAATATTTAGATAACGGATCCTCACGAGTCTAAAATATGAAATGAAGCAATCCTTGTTTTTACGTGATATTGTAACCTATAGGTCACGTAGTCTGGTTATTGCAGATCGAGAAAACATATATCCATTCATCATTAGGAACAAACTATATTCCAAGGTTTCACAAAACCCGAGAGTTAGGATCCCGGTTGTTCGCCATTTCGTAGGCAAGTAATCCTTGTTTTAGGTGCGATGTTTATTGAACGAGTAAGGTCGGAAATTCTAGAAAGAAGATACAGCAATTTAAGCGCCATCGTCATCTATAGATTTTGGAAATTTAGTCATGTTCATCGTTAAATTTGAAGCAATTCGACTTTTCATGACGTAATCACCTTCTACATGTTGATAGATTCAACAAATTATGAGTCTCGGCTATCCGCATTCTAAAACCAAGCTAACCTACTTTTTGGGAACTGTGGCCTTCGGATAGGAGGATTCGTTCTTCTTGAAAGAAGCTTTGGCAATTTAGGGGACTCGACTCTTCTCGGTTTTGGAATTTTAGATATTCCAAGAAATTAAATCTACTAATCCGTTGTCCTCGGTGCGAGGATTTTTGCAGAATTCTTAGCAATGTTTAGATAATGGATCCACACTAGTCTTAAATCTGAAACCAAGCAATCCTTGTCTCTAGGTGATATTGTAACCCCCAGGTTACGTAGTCAGGTTATTCCAAATCGAGAAAACATATATCCATTCTTCATTAGGAACAAACTATATTCCAAGGTTTCACAAAACCCGAGAGTTAGGATCTCGGCTGTTCGCCATTTTTTAGGCAAGTAATCTATGTTTTAGGTGCGATGTTTATTGAACGAGTAAGGTCGGTAATTCTAGAAATAAGATACAGCAATTTAAGCGCCATCGTTAACTGTAGATATTGGAAATTTACTCATTCTCATTGCTAAATTTGAAGCAATTCGACTTTTTATGATGTAATCACCTTCTACACTTTTCATAGAATCCATAAGTTATGAGTCTCGGCTACCCGCATCCAAAAACCAAGCTAACCTACTTTTTGGGAACTATGGCCATCGGATCGGAGGATTCGTTCCACTTGTAAGAAGCTTTGGCAATTTTGGGGACTCGGCTCGTCTCGGTTTTGGAATTTTGGATATTCCAAGAAATTAAATCTACTAATCCGTTGTCTTCGCTGGATGATTTTTTCATAACTTCTTAGCAATGTTTAGATAACGGATCCTCACGAGTCTGAAATATGAAACCAAGCAATCCTTGTTTTTAGGTGATATTGTAACCCATAGGTCACGTAGTCTGGTTATTCCAGATCGAGAAAACTTATATCCACTCTTCATTAGGAACAAACTATATTCGAAGGTTTCACAAAACCCGAGAGTTAGGATCTCGGCTGTTCTCCATTTTGTCGGCAAGTAATCCATGTTTTAGGTGCGATGTTTATTGAATGAGTAAGGTCGGTAATTCTAGAAATAAGATACAGCAATTTAAGTGCCATCGTTATCTATAGATATTGGAAATTTAGTCATTCTCATCGCTAAATTTGAAGCAATTCGACTTTTTATGATGTAATCACCTTCTACACATTTCATACAATCCATAAATTATGAGTCTCGGCTATCCGCATCCTAAAACCAAGCTAACCTACTTTTAGGGAACTATGGCCAACGGATCGGAGGATTCGTTCCTCTTGTAAGAAGCTTTGGCAATATTGGGGACTCGGCTCTTCTCGGTTTTGGAATTTTGGATATTCCAAGTAATTAAATCTACTAATCCATTGTCCTCGGTGCGATGATTTTTTCAGAACTTCTTAGCAATGTTTAGATAATGGATCCTCACGAGTCTGAAATATGAAACCAAGCAATCCTTGTTTTTAGGTGATATTGTAACCCATAGGTCACGTAGTGTGGTTATTCCAGATAGAGAAAACCTATATCCATTCTTCATTAGGAACAAACTATATTCCAAGCTTTCACAAAACCCGAGAGTGAGGATCTCGGTTGTTCGCCATTTCGTAGGTAAGTAATCCCTGTTTTAGGTGCGATGTTTGTTAAACGACTAGAGTCGGTTATTCTAGAAAGATGATATTGCAATTTAAGTGCCATCGTTATCTATAGATTTTGGAAATTTAGTCATCCTCATCGCTAAATTTGAAGCAATTCGACTTTTTATGACGTAATCACCATCTATACGTTTCATAGATACCTTAAATTATGAGCCTCGGCTATCCGCATCCTAAAACCAAGCTAACCAGCTTTTTGGGAACTGTAGCCATCGGATAGGAGGATTCGTTCCTCTTGAAAGAAGCTTTGGGAATTTAGGAGACTCGGCTCTTCTCGGTTTTGGAATTTTGGATATTCCAAGTAATTAAATCTATTAATCCGTTGTCCTCGTTGTGAGGATTTTCCCAGAACTTCCTACCAATATTAAGATAACGGATCCTCACGAGTCTGAAATATGAAACCAAGCAAACCTTGTTTTTAGGTGATATTGTAACCCATAGGTCACGTAGTCTGGTTATTCCAGATCGAGAAAACATATATCCATTCTTCAATAGGAACAAACTATATTCTAAGCTTTCACAAAACCCGAGTGTTAGGATCTCGGCTGTTCGCCATTTGGTAGGCAAGTAATCCCTGTTTTAGGTGCGATGTTTATTGAACGAGTAAGGTCGGTAATTCTAGAAATAAGATACAGCAATTTAAGCGCCATCGTTATCTATAGATATTGGAAATTTAGTCATTCTCATCGCTAAATTCGAAGCAATTCGACTTTTTCTGATGTAATCACCTTCTACACATTTCATAGAATCCATAAATTTTGAGTCTCGGCTATCCGCATCCAAAAACCAAGCTAACCAACTTTCTGGGAACTGTGGCCATCGGATAGGAGGATTCGTTCCTCCTGAAAGAAGCTTTGGTAATTTAGGAGACTCGGTTCTTCTCGGTTTTGGAATTTTGGATATTCCAAGTAATTAAATCTACTAATCCACTATCCTCGGTGCAAGGATTTTTACAGAACTTCTTAGCAATGTTTAGATAATGGATCCATACGAGTCTTAAATCTGAAACCAAGCGATCCTTGTCTCTAGGTGATATTGCAACCCATAGGTCACGTAGTCTGGTTATTCCAGATCGAGAAAACATATATCCATTCTTCATTAGGAACAAACTATATTCCAAGGTTTGACAAAACCCGAGAGTTAGGATCTAGGCTGTTCTCCATTTCGTAGGCAAGTAATCCCTGTTTTAGGTGCGATGTTTGTTAAACGAGTATGGTCGGTTATTTGAGAAAGATGATACTGCAATTTCAGCGCCATCGTTATCTATAGATATTGGAAATTTAGTCATGTTCATAGTTAAATTTAAAGCAATTCGACATTTCGTAGTTAAGTAATCCCTGTTTTAGGTGCAATGTTTGTTAAACGACTAGAGTCGGTTATTCTAGAAAGATGATATTGCAATTTAAGTGCCATCGTTATCTATAGATTTTGGAAATTTAGTCATGCTCATCGCTAAATTGGAAGCAATTCGACTTTTTATGACGTAATCACCTTCTACACTTTTCATTGAATCCTTAAATTTTGGGCCTCGGCTATCCGCATCCTAAAACCAAGCTAACCAACTTTTTGGGAATTGTAGCCATCGGATAGGAGGATTCGTTCCTCTTGAAAGTAGCTTTGGCAATTTAGGAGACTCGGCACTCCTCGATGATGGAATTTTGGATATTCCAAGATATTAAATCTACTAATCCATTGTCCTAGGTGTGAGGATTTCTGCAGAACTTCTTAGCAATGTTTAGACAGTGGATCCACACGAGTGTGAAATATGAAACCAAGCAATCCTTGTTTCTAGGTTTAATTGTAACCCATAGGTCACGTGGTCTGGTTATTCCAGATGGAAAAACATATATCCATTCTTCATTAGGAACAAACTATATTCCAAGGTTTCACAAAACCCGAGAGTTAGGATCTCGGCTGTTCGCCATTTTGTAGGCAAGTGATCCCTGTTTTAGGTGCGATGTTTATTGAACGAGTAAGGTCGGTAATTCTAGAAATACGATACAGCAATTTAAGCGCCATTGTTATCTATAGATATTGGAAATTTAGTCATTCTCATCGCTAAATTTCTAGCAATTCGACTTTTTATGATGTAATCACCTTCTACACATTTCATAGAATCCATAAATTATGAGTCTCGGCTATCCGCATCCAAACACCAAGCTAACCAACTTTCTGGGAACTGTGGCCATCGGATAGGAGGATTCGTTCCTCCTGAAATAAGCTTTGGTAATTTAGGAGACTCGGTTCTTCTCGGTTTTGGAAATTTCAAGTAATTAAATCTACTAATCCGTTGTCCTCGGTGCGAAGATTTTTGCAGAACTTCTTAGCAATGTTTAGATAACGGATCCTCACGAGTTTGAAATATGAAACCAAGCAATCCATGTTTCTAGGTGATATTGTAACCCATAGGTCACGTAGTGTGGTTATTCCAGATCGAGAAAACATATATCCATTCTTCATTAGGAACAAAATATATTCCAAGGTTTCACAAAAGCCGACAGTTAGGATCTCGGCTATTCGCCATTTCGTAGGCAAGCAATCCCAGTTTTAGGTGCGATGTTTATAGAACGAGTAAGGTCGGTAATTCAACAAAGAAGATACAGCAATTTAAGCACCATCGTTATCAACAGATTTTGGACATTTAGTCATGTTCATTGTTAAATTTGAAGCAATTCGACTTTTCATGATGTAATCACCTTCTACAAGTTGATAGATTCCACAAATTATGAGTCTCGGCTATCCGCATTCTAAAACCAAGCTGACCTACTTTTTGGGAACTGTGGCCATCGGATAGGAGGATTCGTTCATCTTGAAAGAAGCTTTGGCAATTTAGGGGACTCGGCTCTACTCGGTTTTGGAATTTTGAAATTTCAAGTAACTAAATCTACTAATCCGTCGCCCTCGGTGCGAGGATTTTTGCAGAACGTATTAGCAATGTTTAGGTAATGGATCCACACGAGTCTGAAATATGAAACCAATCAATCCTTGTTTTTAGGTGATATTGTAACCCATAGGTCACGTAGTGTGGTTATTCCAAATCGAGAAAACAAATATCCATTCTTCATTAGGAACAAACTATATTCCAAGGTTTCACTAAACTGGCGAGTTAGGATCTCGGTTGTTCGCCATTTTGTAGGCAAGTAATCCCTGTTTTAGGTGCGATGTTTATTGAACAAGTAAGGTCGGTAATTCTAGAAATAAGATACAACAATTTAAGCGCCATCGTTATCTATAGATATTGGAAATTTAGTCATTCTCATCGCTAAATTCGAAGCAATTCGACTTTTTCTGATGTAATCACCTTCTACACATTTCATAGAATCCATAAATTTTGAGTCTCAGCTATCCGCATCCAAAAACCAAGCTAACCAACTTTCTGGGAACTGTGGCCATCGGATAAGAGGATTCGTTCCTCCTAAAAGAAGCTTTGGTAATTTAGGAGACTCGGTTCTTCTCGGTTTTGGAATTTTGGAAATTTCAAGTAATTAAATCTACTAATCCGTTGTCCTCGGTGCGAGGATTTTTGCAGAACTTCTTAGCAATGTTTAGATAACGGATCCTCACGAGTCTGAAATATGAAACCAAGCAATCCTTGTTTTTAGGAGATATTGCAACCCATAGGTCACGTAGTTTGGTTATTCCAGATCGAGAAAACACATATCCATTCTTCATTAGGAACAAACTATATTCCAAGGTTTCACAAAACCCGAGAGTTAGGATCTCGATTGTTCGCCATTTCGTAGGTAAGTAATCCCTGTTTTAGGTGCGATGTTTATTAAACGAGTAAGGTCGGTAATTCTAGAAAGAAGATACAGCAATTCAAGCGCCATCGTCATCTATAGATTTTGGAAATTTAGTTATGTTCATCGTTAAATTTGAAGCAATTCGACATTTCATGACGTAATAACCTTCTACACGTTGATAGATTCCACAAATTATGAGTCCCGGCTATCAGCATCCTAAAACCAAGCTAACGTACTTTTTGGGAACGGTGGCCATCGGATCGGAGGACTCGTTCCTCTTGAAAGAAGCTTTGGCAATTTAGGGGACTCGGCTCTTCTCGGTTTTGGAATTTTGGATATTCCAAGTAATTAAATCTACTAATCCGTTGTCCTCGGTTGGTGGATTTTTTTCAGAACTTCCTAGCAATGTTTAGATAACGGATCCTCACGAGTCTGAATTATGAAACCAAGCAATCCTTGTTTCTAGGTGATATTGTAACCCCTTGGTCACGTAGTCTGGTTATTCCAAATCGAGAAAACATATATCCATTCATCATTAGGAACAAACTATATTCCAAGGTTTCAGAAAACCCGAGAGTTAGGATGTCGGCTGTTCTCCATTTCGTAGGCAAGTAATCCTTATTTTAGGTTCGATGTTTGTTAAACGACTAGAGTCGGTAGTTCTAGAAAGAAGATACAGTAATTTAAGCGCCATCGTCATCTATAGATTTTGGAAATTTTGTCATGTTCATCGTTAAATTTGAAGCAATTCGACTTTTCATGACGTAATCACCTTCTACACGTTGACAGATTCCACAAATTATGAGTCTCGGCTATCCGCATTCTAAAACCAAGCTAACCTACTTTTTGGGAACTGTGGCCATCGGATAGGAGGATTCGTTCATCTTGAAAGAAGCTTTGGCAATTTAGGGGACTCGGCTCTTCCCCGTTTTGGAATTTTGGATATTCAAAGTAATTAAATCTATTAATCCATTGTCCTCGTTGTGAGGATTTTCGCAGAACTTCCTACCAATATTAAGATAAGGGATCCTCACGAGTCTGAAATATGAAACCAAGCAATCCTTGTTTTTAGGTGATATTGTAACCCATAGGTCACGTAGTGTGGTTATTCCAGATTGAGAAAACATATATCCATTCTTCATTAGGAACAAACTATATTCCAAGGTTTCACAAAACCCGAGAGTTAGCATCTCGGCTGTTCGCCGTTTTGTAGGTAAGTAATCCCTGTTTTAGGTGCGATGTTTATGGAACGAGTGAGGTCGGTTATTCTAGAAATAAGATACAGCAATTTAAGCGCCATCATTATCTATAGATATTGGAAATTTAGTCATTCTCATCGCTAAATTTGAAGCAATTCGACTTTTTATGATGTAATCTCCTTCACCACTTTTCATAGAATCCATAAATTATGAGTCTCGGCTATCCACATCCAAAAACCAAGCTAACCAACTTTCTGGTAACTGTAGCCATCGGATAGGAGGATTCGTTCCTCTTGAAAGAAGCTTTGGCAATTTAGGGGACTCGGCTCTTCTCGGTTTTGGAATTTGAGATATTCCGAGTAATTAAATCTACTAATTTGTTGTCCTCGGTGCGAGGATTTTTGCAGAACTTCTTAGCAATGTTTAGATAATGGATCCACACGAGTCTTAAATCTGAAACCAAGCAATCCTTGTCTCTAGGTGATATTGTAACCCCTAGATTACGTAGTCAGGTTATTGCAGGTCGAGAAAACATATATCCATTCTTCATTAGGAACAAACTATATTCCAAGGTTTCACAAAACCCGAGAGTTAGGATCTCGGCTGTTCTCCATTTTTGAGGCAAGTAATCCATGTTTTAGGTGTGATGTTTATTGAACGAGTAAGGTCGATAATTCTAGAAATAAGATACAGCAATTTAAGCGCCATCGTTATCTATAGATATTGGAAATTTAGTCATTCTCATCGCTAAATTTCAAGCAATTCGACTTTTTCTGATGTAATGACCTTCTACACATTTCATAGAATCCATAAATTATGAGTCTCGGCTATCCGCATCCAAAGACCAAGCTAACCAACTTACTGGGAACTGTGGCCATCGGATAGGAGGATTCGTTCCTCCTGAAAGAAGCTTTGGTAATTTAGGAGACTCGGTTCTTCTCGGTTTTGGAATTTTGGAAATTTCAAGTAATTAAATCTACTAATCCGTTGTTCTCGGTGGGAGGATTTTTGCAGAACTACTTAGCAATGTTTAGATAACGGATCCTCACGAGTCTCAAAATATGAAACCAAGCAATCCTTGTTTTTAGGTGATATTGTAACCCATAGGTCACGTAGTCTGGTTATTCCAGATCGAGAAAACATATATACATTATTCATTAGGAACAAACTATATTCCAAGGTTTCACAAAACCCGAGAGTTAGGATCTCGGCTGTTCTCCATTTCGTAGGTAAGTAATCCCTGTTTTAGGTGCGATGTTTATTGAACGAGTAAGGTCGATAATTCTAGAAAGAAGATACCGCAATTCAAGCGCCATCGTCATCTATAGATTTTGGAAATTTAGTCATGTTCATAGTTAAATTTAAAGGAATTCGACATTTCATGACGTAATCACCTTCTACACGTTGATAGATACCACAAATTATGAGTCCCGGCTATCAGCATCCTAAAACCAAGCTAACCTACTTTTTCGGAACGGTGGCCATCGGATCGGAGGATTCGTTCCTCTTGAAAGAAGCTTTGGCAATTTAGGGGACTCGGCTCTTCTTGGTTTTTGAATTTTGGATATTCCAAGTAATTAAATCTACTAATCCGTTATCCTCGGTTCGTGGATTTTTTTCAGAACTTCTTAGCAATGTTTAGATAACGGATCCTCACGAGTCTGGAAATATGAAACCAAGCAATCCTTGTTTCTAGGTGATATTGTAACCCCTAGGTCACGTAGTCTGGTTATTCCAGATCGAGATAACACATATCCATTCTTCATTAGGAGCAAACTATATTCCAAGGTTTCACAAAACCCGAGAGTTAGGATCTCGACTGTTCTCCATTTCGTAGGTAAGTAATCCCTGTTTTAGGTGCGATGTTTGTTAAACGACTAGAGTCGGTTATTCTAGAAAGATGATACTGCAATTTAAGCGCCATCGTTATCTATAGATTTTGGAAATTTAGTCATGTTCATCGCTAAATTTGAAGCAATTCGACTTTTTATGACGTAATCACCTTTTACACGTTTCATAGAATCCTTAAATTATGGGCCTCGACTATCTGCATCCTAAAACCAAGCTAACCAACTTTTTGGGAATTGTAGCCTTCGGATGGGAGGATTCGTTCCTCTTGAAAGTAGTTTTGGCAATTTAGGAGACTTGGCTCTCCTCGATGTTGGAATTTTGGATATTCCAAGTTATTAAATCTACTAATCCGATGTCCTAGGTGTGAGGATTTTTGCAGAACTTCTTAGCAATGTTTAGATAATGGATTCACATGAGTCTGAAATATGAAACCAAGGAATCCTTGTTTCTAGGTTTAATTGTAACCCATAGGTCACATAGTCTGGTTATTCCAGATCGACAAAACATATATCCATTCTTCATTAGGAACAAACTATATTCCAAGGTTTCACAAAACCCGAAAGTTAGGATCTCGGCTGTTCGCCATTTTGTACGCTAGTGATCCCTGTTTTAGGTGCGATGTTTATTGAACGAGTAAGGTCGGTAATTCTAGAAATACGATACAGCAATTTAAGCGCCATCGTTACCTATAGATATTGGAAATTAAGTCATTCTCATCGCTAAATTTCAAGCAATTCGACTTTTTATCGATGTAATCACCTTCTACACATTTCATAAAATCCATAAATTATGAGTCTCGGCTATCCGCATCCAAAAACCAAGCTAACCAACTTTCTGGGAACTGTGGCCATCGGATAGGAGGATTAGTTCCTCCTGAAAGAAGCTTTGGTAATTTAGGAGACTCGGTTCTTCTCGGTTTTGGAATTTTGGATATTCCAAGTAATTAAATCTACTAATCCGCTGTCCTCGGTGCGAGGATTTTTACAGAACTTCTTACGAATGTTTAGATAATGGATCCACACGAGTCTTAAATATGAAACCAAGCAATCCTTGTCTCTAGGTGATATTGTAACCCCTAGGTTACGTAATAAGGTTATTCCAGATCGAGAAAACATATATCCATTCATCATTAGGAACAAACTATATTCCAAGGTTTCACTAAACCCGAGAGTTAGGATCTCGGCTGTTCTCCATAATCCCTGTTTTAGGTGCGATGTTTGTTAAACGACTAGAATCGGTTATTCTAGAAAGATGATTCTGCAATTTAAGCGCCATCGTTATCTATAGATATTGGAAATATAGTCATTCTCATCGCTAAATTTTAAGCAATTCGAATTTTTATCATGTAATCACCTTCTATACTTTTCATAGAATCCATAAATTATGTGTCTCAGCTATCCGCATCCAAAAACCAAGCTAACCAACTTTCTGGGAACTGTAGCCATCTGATAGGAGGATTCGTACCTCCTGAAAGAAGCTTTGGTAATTTAGGAGACTCAGTTCTTCTCGGTTTTGGAATTTTGGAAATTTCAAGTAATTAAATCTACTAATCCGTTGTCCTCGGTGCGATGATTTTTTCAGAACTTCTTAGTAATGTTTAGATAACGGATCCTCACGAGTCTGAAATATGAAACCAAGCAATCCTTGTTTCTAGGTGATATTGTAACCCCTAGGTCACGTTGTTTGGTTATTCCAGATCGAGAAAACATATATCCATTCTTCATTAGGAACAAACTATATTCGAAGGTTTCACAAAACCCGAGAGTTAGGATCTTGGCTGTTCGGCATTTCGTAGCCATGTAATCCCTGTTTTAGGTGCGATGTTTATTGAACGAGTAAGGTCGGTAATTCTAGAAATAAGATATGGCAATTTAAGTGCCATCGTTATCTATAGATATTGGAAATTTAGTCATTCTCATCGCTAAATTTGAGGCAATTCGACTTTTTATGATGTAATCACCTTCAATACTTTTCATAGAATCCATAAATTATGAGTCTCGGCTATCCGCATCCAAAAACCAAGCTAACCAACTTTCTGGGAACTGTGGCCATCGGATAGGAGGATTCGTTCCTCCTGAAAGAAGCTTTGGTAATTTAGGAGACTCGGTTCTTCTCGATTTTAGAATTTTGGAAATTTTAAGTAATTAAATCTACTAATCCGTTGTCCTCGGTGCTATGACTTTTTCAGAACTTCTTAGCAATGTTTAGATAACGGATCCTCATGAGTCTGAAATATGAAACCAAGAAATCCTTGTTTTTAGGTGATATTGTTACCCATAGGTCACGTAGTCTGGTTATTCCAGATCGAGAAAACATATATCCATTCTTCATTAGGTACAAACTATATTCCAAGGTTTCACAAAACCCGAGAGTTAGGATCTCGGCTGTTCGCCATTTTGTAGGCAAGTAATCCCTGTTTTAGGTGCGATGTTTATTGAATGAGTAAGGTCGGTAATTCTAGAAAGAAGATACAACAATTTAAGTGCCATCGTTTTCTATAGATATTGGAAATTTGGTCATTCTCATCGCTAAATTTGAAGCAATTCGACTTTTTATGATGTAATCGCCTTCTACACATTTCATAGAATCCATAAATTATGAGTCTCGGCTATCCGCATCCTAAAACCAAGCTAACCTACTTGTTGGGAACTGTGGCCATCGGATCGGAGGATTCGTTCCTCTTGAAAGAAGCTTTGGCAATTTAGGGGACTCGGCTCCTCTCGGTTTTGGAATTATGGATATTCCAAGTAATTAAATCTACTAATTTTTTGTCCTCGGTGCGAGGATTTTTGCAGAACTTCTTAGCAATGTTTAGATAACGGATCCTCACGAGTCTGAAATATGAAACCAAGCAATCCTTGTTTCTAGGTGATATTGTAATCCTTAGGTCACGTAGTCTGGTTATTGCAGATCGAGAAAACATATATCCATTCTTCATTAGGAACAAACTATATTCCAAGGTTTCACAAACCCCGAGAGTTAGGATCTCGACTGTTCGCCACATTGTAGGCAAGTAATCCCTGTTTTAGGTGCGATGTTTATTGAACGAGTAAGGTCGGTAATTCTAGAAATGAGATACAGCAATTTAAGCGCCATCGTTATCTATAGATATTGGAAATTTAGTCATTCTCATCGCTAAATTTGAAGCAATTCGACTTTTTCTGATGTAATCACCTTCTACACATTTCATAGAATCCATAAATTTTGAGTCTCGGCTATCCGCATCCAAAAACCAAGCTAACCAACTTTCTGGGAACTGTGGCCATCGGATAGGAGGATTCGTTCCTCCTGAAAGAAGCTTTGGTAATTTAGGAGACTCGGTTCTTCTCGGTTTTGGAATTTTGGAAATTTCAAGTAATTAAATCTACTAATCCATTGCCCTCGTTGCAAGGATTTTTGTAGAACTTCTTAGCAATGTTTAGATAACGGATCCTCACGAGTCTGAAATATGAAACCAAGCAATCCTTGTTTTTAGGTGATATTGCTACCCATAGGTCACGTAGTCTGGTTATTCCAGATCGAGAAAACACAAATCCATTCTTCATTAGGAACAAACTATATTCCAGGGTTTCACAAAACCCAAGAGTTAGGATCTCGGTTGTTTACCATTTTGTAGGCAAGTAATCCCTCTTTTAGGTGCGATGTTTATTAAACGAGTAAGGTTGGTAATTCTAGAAAGAAGATACAGCAATTTGAGCGCCATCGTCATCTATAGATTTTGGAAATTTAGTCATGTTCATCGTTGAATTTGAAGCAATTCGACTTTTCATGACATAATCACCTTCTACACGTTGATTGATTCCACTAATTATGGGTCTCGGCTATCCGCATCCTAAAACCAAGCTAACCTACTTTTTGGGAACTGTGGCCATCGGATAGGAGGATTCGTTCCTCTTGAAAGAAGTTTTTGCAATTTTGAGGACTCGGCTCTTCTTGGTTTTGGAATTTTGGATATTCCAAGTAATTAAATCTACTAATCCGTTGTCCCCGGTGCGAGGATTTTTGTAGAACTTCTTAGCAATGTTTAGATAATGGATCTACACGAGTCTTAAATTTGAAACCAAGCAATTCTTATTTCTAGGTGATATTGTAACCCCTAGGTCATGTAGTCTGGTTATTCCAGGTCGAGAAAACATATATCCGTTCTTCATTAGGAACAAACTATATTCCAAGGTTTCAGAAAATCCGAGAGTTAGGATCCCGACTGTTCTCCATTTCGTAGGTAAGTAATCCCTGTTTTAGGTGTGATGTTTGTTAAACGACTAGAGTCGGTTATTCTAGAAAGATGATACTCCAATATAAGCGCCATCGTTATCTATAGATTTTGGAAATTTAGTCATGCTCATCGCTAAATTCGAAGCAATTCGACTTTTTATGACGTAATCACCTTCTACACGTTTGATAGAATCCTTAAATTATGAGCCTCGGCTATCTGCATTCTAAAACCAAGCTAACCAACTTTTTGGGAACTGTAGCCATCGAATAGGAGGATTCGTTCCTCTTGAAAGAAGCTTTGGCAATTTAGGAGACTCGGCTCTTCTCGATTTTGGAATTTTAGATATTCCAAGTAATTAAATCTACTAATCCGTTGTCCTCGGTACGAGGATTTTTGCAGAACTTCTTAGCAATGTTTAGATAGTGGATCCACACGAGTCTGAAATATGAAACCAAGCAATCCTTGTTTTTAGGTTTAATTGTAACCCATAGGTCACGTAGTCTGGTTATTCCAGATCGAGAAAACATATATCCATTCTTCATTAGGAACAAACTATATTCCAAGGTTTCACAAAACCCGAGAGTTACGATCTCGGCTGTTCGCCATTTCGTAGGCAAGTAATTCCTGTTTTAGGTGATGTTTATTGAACGAGTAAGGTCGGTAATTCTAGAAAGAAGATACAGCAATTTAAGCGCCGTCCTTATCTATAGATATTAGAAATTTAGTCATGCTCAACGTTAAATTTGAAGCATTTCGACTTTTCTTGACGTAATCACCTTCTACACGTTGATAGATTCCACAAATTATAAGTCTCGGCTATCCGGATCCTAAAACTAAGCTAACCTACTTTTTGGGAACTGTGGCCATCGGATATGAGGAATCGTTCCTCTTGAAAGTAGCTTTGGCAATTTAGGGGACTCGGCTCTTCTCGGTTTTGGAATTTTAGATATTCCAAGAAATTAAATCTACTAATCCGTTGTCCTCGGTGCGAGTATTTTTGCAGAACTTCTTAACAATGTTTAGATAGTGGATCCACACGAGTCTTAAATATGAAACTAAGCAATCCTTGTTTCTAGGTGATATTGTAACCCCTAGGTCTCGTAGTCTGGTTATGCTAGATCGAGAAAATATATATCCATTCTTCATTAGGAACAAGCTATATTCCAAGGTTTCACAAAACCCGAGAGTTACGATCTCGGCTGTTCGCCATTTCGTAGGCAAGTAATCCCTGTTTTAGGTGATGTTTATTGAACGAGTAAGGTCGGTAATTCTAGAAAGAAGATACAGCAATTTAAGCGCCGTCGTTATCTATAGATATTAGAAATTTAGTCATGCTCAACATTAAATTTGAAGCATTTCGACTTTTCTTGACGTAATTAGCTTCTACACGTTGATAGATTCCATAAATTATAAGTCTCGGCTATCCGGATCCTAAAACTAAGCTAACAAACTTTTTGGGAACTGTGGCCATCGATTAGGAGGATTCGTTCCTCTTGAAAGTAGCTTTGGCAATTTAGGGGACTCGGCTCTTCTCGGTTTTGGAATTTTAGATATTCCAAGTAATTAAATCTACTAATCCGTTGTCCTCGGTGCGAGTATTTTTGAAGAACTTCTTAACAATGTTTAGATAGTGGATCCACACGAGTCTTAAATATGAAACCAAGCAATCCTTGTTTCTAGGTGATATTGTAACCCCTAGGTCTCGTAGTCTGGTTATGCTAGATCGAGAAAACATATATCCATTCTTCATTAGGAACAAACTATATTCCAAGCTTTCAGAAAACCCGAGAGTTAGGATCTCGGCTATTCTCCATTTCGTACGTAAGTAATCCCTGTTTTAGGTACGATGTTTGTTAAACGGCTATAGTCGGTTATTCTAGAAAGATGATACTGCAATTTAAGCCCCATCGTTATCTATAGATTTTGGAAATTTAGTCATGCTCGTCGCTAAATTTCAAGCAATTCGACTTTTTATGAAGTAATCACCTTCTACACGTTTCATAGAATCCTTAAGTTATGAGCCTCGACTATCCGCATCCCAAAACCAAGCTAACCAAATTTTTGGGAACTGTAGCCATCGGATAGGAGGATTCGTTCCTCTTAAAAGAAGCTTTGTCAATTTAGGAGACTCGGCTCTTCTCGGTTTTGGAATTTTAGATATTCCAAGTAATTAAATCTACTAATCAGTTGTCCTCGGTACGAGGATTGTTGCAAAACTTCTTAGCAATGTTTAGATAGTGGATCCACACGAGTCTGAAATATGAAACCAAGTAATCCTTGTTTTTAGGTGCAATTGTAACCCATAGGTCACGTAGTCTGGTTATTCCAGATCGAGAAAACATATATCCATTCTTCATTAGGAACAAACTATATTCCGAGGTTTCACAAAACCCGAGAGTTAGGATCTCCGTTGCTCGCCATTTCGTAGGCAAGTAATCCCTGTTTTAGGTGCGATGTTTATTGAACGAGTAAGGTCGATAATTCTAGAAAGAACATACAGCAATTTAAACGCCTTTGTCATCTATGGATTTTGGAAATTTAGTCATGTTCATCGTTAAATTTGAAGCAATTCAACTTTTCATGACGTAATCACCTTCTACACGTTGTTAGATTCCACACATTATGAGTCTTGGCTATCCGCATCCTAAAACCAAGCTAACCTACTTTTTGGGAACTGTGGCCATTAGATAGGAGGATTCGTTCTTCTTGAAAGAAGCTTTGGCAATTTAGGAGACTCGACACTTCTCGGTTTTGGAATTTTGGATATTCCAAGTAATTAAATCTATTAATCCGTTGTCCTCGTTGTGAGGATTTTAGCAGAACTTCCTACCAATATTAAGATAACGGATCCTCACGAGTCTGAAATATGAAACCAAGC
The DNA here is from genome assembly GCA_024138005.1 of Lumnitzera racemosa. Lineage (NCBI taxonomy): Eukaryota > Viridiplantae > Streptophyta > Magnoliopsida > Myrtales > Combretaceae > Lumnitzera > Lumnitzera racemosa. The sequence continues at coordinate 57,929,128 of JAMXBC010000005.1, forward strand.
AATCCTTGTTTTTAGGTGATATCGTAACCCGTAGGTCACGTAGTCTGGTTATTCCAGATCGAGAAAACATATATCCATTCTTCATTAGGAACAAACTATATTCCAAGGTTTCACAAAACCCGAGAGTTAGGATCTCCGTTGTTCGCCATTTCGTAGGCAAGTAATCCCTGTTTTTGGTGCGATGTTTGTTGAATGAGTAAGGTCGGTAATTCTAGAAAGAAGATACAGCAATTTGAGCGCCATAGTCATCTATAGATTTTGGAAATTTAGTCATGTTCATCGTTAAATTTGAACCAATTCGACTTTTCATGACGTAATCACCTTCTACACGTTGATAGATTCCACAAATTATGGGTCTCGGCTATCCGCATCCTAAAACCAACCTAACCTACATTATAGGAACTATGGCCATCGGATTGGAGGATTCGTTCCTCTTGAAAGAAGCTTTGGCAATTTAGGGGACTCGGCTCTTCTCGGTTTTGGAATTTTGGATATTCCAAGTGATTAAATCTACTAATCCGTTGTCCTCGTTGTGAGGATTTTTGCAGAACTTCTTAGCAATGTTTAGATAACGGATCCTCACGAGTCTAAAATATGAAACCAAGCAATCCTTGTTTTTAGGTGATATTGTAACCCATAGGTCACGTAATCTGGTTATTCCAGATCGAGAAAACATATATCCATTCTTCATTAGGAAAAAACTATATTCCAAGGTTTCAGAAAACCAGAGAGTTAGGATCTCGGCTGTTCACCATTTCGTAGGTAAGTAATCCTTGTTTTAGGTGCGATGTTTGTTAAACGGCTATAGTCGGTTATTCTAGAAAGATGATACTGCAATTTAAGCCCCATCGTTATCTATAGATTTTGGAAATTTAGTCATGCTCATCGCTAAATTTGAAGCAATTCGACTTTTTATGACGTAATCACCTTCTACACGTTTCATAGAATCCTTAAGTTAAGAGCCTCGGCTATCCGCATCCCAAAACCAAGCTAACCAACTTTTTGGGAACTGTAGCCATCGGATTGGAGGATTCGTTCCTCCTGGAAGAAGCTTAGGTAATTTAGGAGACTCGGTTCTTCTCGGTTTTGGAATTTTGGATATTCCAAGTAATTAAATCTACTAATCCGTTGTCCTCGGTGCGAGGACTTTTGCAGAACTTCTTAGCAATGTTTAGATAACGGATCCTCACGAGTTTGAAATATGAAACCAAGGAATCCTTGTTTTTAGGTGATATTGTAACCCATAGGTCACGTAGTCTGGTTATTCCAGATCGAGAAAACATATATCCATTCTTCATTAGGAACAAACTATATTCCAAGGTTTCACAAAACCCGAGAGTTAGGATCTCCGTTGTTCGCCATTTCGTAGGCAAGTAATCCCTGTTTTAGGTGCAATGTTTATTGAACGAGTAAGGTCGATAATTCTAGAAAGAACAAACATCAATTTAAGCGCCTTCGTCATCTATAGATTTTGGAAATTTAGTCATGTTCATCGTTAAATTTGAAGCAATTCGACTTTTCATGACGTAATCACCTTCTATACGTTGATAGATTCCACAAATTATGAGTCTCGGCTATCCGCATCCTAAAACCAAGCTAACCTACTTTTTGGGAACTGTGCCCATCGGATCGGAGGATTCGTTCTTCTTGAAAGAAGCTTTGGCAATTTAAGGGACTCGGCTCTTCTCGGTTTTGGAATTTTGGATATTCCAAGTAATTAAATCTATTAATCCGTTGTCCTCGTTGTGAGGATTTTCGCAAAACTTCCTACCAATATTAAGATAATGGATCCTCACGAGTCTGAAATATGAAACCAAGCAATCCTTGTTTTTAGGTGATATTGTAAGCCACAGGTCACGTAGTGTGGTTATTCCAGATCGAGAAAACATATATCCATTCTTCATTAGGAACAAACTATATTCCAAGGTTTCACCAAAACCTGAGAGTTAGGATCTCGGCAATTCGCCATTTTATAGGCAAGTAATCCCTCTTTTAAGTGCGATGTTTATTGAACGAGTAAGGTCGGTAATTCTAGAAATAAGACACAGCAATTTCAGAGCCATCGTTATCTATAGATATTGGAAATTTAGTCATTCTCATCGCTAAATTTGAAGCAATTCGACTTTTTATGATGTAATCACCTTCTACACTTTTCTTAGAATCCATAAATTATGAGTCTCGGCTATCCACATCCAAAAACCAAGCTAACGAACTTTCTGGGAACTGTGGCCATCGGATAGGAGGATTCGTTCCTCCTGAATGAAGCTTTGGTAATTAAGGAGACTCGGTTCATCTCGGTTTTGGAATTTTGGAAATTTCAATTAGTTAAATCTACTAATCCGTTGTCCTCGGTGCGAGGATTTTTGCAGAACTTCTTAGCAATGTTTAGATAGTGGATCTTCACGAGTCTGAAACATGAAACCAAGCAATCCTCGTTTTTAGGTGATATTGTAACCCATAGGTCACGTAGTCTGGTTAATCCAGATCAAGAAAACATATATCCATTCTTCATTAGGAACAAACTATATTCCAAGGTTTCACAAAGCCCGAGAGTTAGGATCTCGGCTGTTCGCCATTTCGTAGGCAAGTAATCCCTGTTTTAGGTGCAATGTTTATTGAACGAGTAAGGTCGGTAATTGTAGAAAGAAGATACAGCAATTTAAGCACCGTCGTTATCTATAGATATTATAAATTTAGTCATGCACAATGTTAAATATGAAGCAATTCGACATTTCTTGACGTAATCACCTTCTACACGTTGATAGATTCGACAAATTATGAGTCTCAGCTATCCGCATCCTAAAACCAAGCTAACCTACTTTTTGGGAACTATGGCCATCGGATAGGAGGATTTGTTCCTCTTGAAAGAAGCATTGGCAATTTCGGGGACTCGGCTCTTCTCAGTTTTGGAATTTTGGATATTCCAAGTAATTAAATCTACTAATCCCTTGTCCTCGGTACGAGGATTTTTGCAGAACTTCTTAGTAATGTTTAGATAATGGATCCACACGAGTCTTAAATATGAAACAAAGCAATCCTTATCTCTAGGTGATATTGTAACCCCTAGGTTACGTAGTCTGGTTATTCCAGATCGAGAAAACATATCTCCATTCTTCATTAGGAACAAACTATATTCCAAGGTTTCACAAAACCTGAGAGTTAGGATCTCGGCTGTTCGCCATTTCGTAGGCAAGTAATCCCTGTTTTAGGTGCAATGTTTATTGAACGAGTAAGGACAGTAATTCTAGAAATAAGATACAGCAATTTAAGCACCGTCGTTATCTATAGATATTATAAATTTAGTCATGCTCAACGTTAATTTGAAGCAATTCAACATTTCTTGACGTAATCGCCTTCTACACGTTGATAGATTCCACAAATTATGAGTCTCGACTATCCGCATCCTAAAACCAAGCTAACCTACTTTTTGGGAACTATGGCCATCGGATAGGAGGATTTGTTCCTCTTGAAAGAAGCTTTGGCAATTTCAGGGACTCGGCTCTTCTCGGTTTTGGAATTTTGGATATTCCAAGTATTTAAATCTACTAATCCCTTGTCCTCGGTGCGAGGATTTTTGCAGAACTTCTTAGTAATGTTTAGATAATGGATCCACACGAGTCTCAAATATGAAACAAAGCAATCCTTGTCTCTAGGTGATATTGTAACCCCTAGGTTACGTAGTCTGGTTATTCCAGATCGAGAAAACATATATCCATTCTTCATTAGGAACAAACTATATTCCAAGGTTTCAGAAAACCCGAGAGTTAGGATCTCGGCTGTACTCCATTTCGTAGGTAAGTAATCCCTGTTTTAGGTACGATGTTTGTTAAACGGCTATAGTCGGTTATTCTAGAAAGATGATACTGCAATTTAAGCCCCATCGTTATCTATAGATTTTGGAAATTTAGTTATGCTCGTCGCTAAATTTGAAGCAATTCGACTTTTTATGAAGTAATCACCTTCTACACGTTTCATAGAATCCTTAAGTTATGAGCCTCGACTATCCACATCCCAAAACCAAGCTAACCAAATTTTTGGGAACTGTAGCCATCGGATAGGAGGATTCGTTCCTCTTAAAAGAAGCTTTGTCAATTTAGGAGACTCGGCTCTTCTCGGTTTTGGAATTTTAGATATTCCAAGTAATTAAATCTACTAATCAGTTGTCCTCGGTGTGAGGATTTTTGCATAACTTCTTAGCAATGTTTAGATAGTGGATCCACACGAGTCTGAAATATGTAACCAAGCAATCATAGTTTTTAGGTTTAATTGTAAACCATAGCTCACGTAGTCTGGTTATTCCAGATCGAGAAAACATATATCCATTCTTCATTAGGAACAAACTATATTCCAAGGTTTCACAAAACCCGAGAGTTAGGATCTCGACTCTTCGCCATGTTGTAGGCAAGTAATCCCTGTCTTAGGTGCGATGTTTATTGAACGAGTAAGGTCGGTAATTCTAGAAATAAGACACAACAATTTAAGCGCCATCGTTATCTATAGATATTGGAAATTTAGTCATTCTCATCGCTAAATTTGAAGCAATTCGACTTTTTATGATGTAATCACCTTCTACACTTTTCATAGAATCCATAAATTATGACTCTCAGCTATCCGCATCCTAAAACCAAGCTAACCTACTTTTTGGGAACTGTGGCCATCGGATCGGAGGATTCGTTCCTCTTGAAAGAAGCTTTGGCAATTTAGGGGACTCGGCTCTTCTCGGTTTTGGAATTTTGGATATTCCAAGTAATTAAATCTACTAATCCGTTGTCCTCGGTGCGATGATTTTTTCAGAACTTCTTAGCAATGTTTAGATAACGGATCCTCACGAGTCTGAAATATGAAACTAAGCAATCCTTGTTTTTAGGTGATATTGTAACCCATAGGTCACGTAGTGTGGTTATTCCAGATCGAGAAAACATATATCCATTCTTCATTAGGAACAAACTATATTCCAAGGTTTCACAAAACCCGAGAGTTAGGATCTCGGCTGTTCGCCATTTTATAGGCAAGTAATCCCTGTTTTAGGTGCGATGTTTATTGAATGAGTAAGGTCGGTAATTCTAGAAATAAGATACAACAATTTAAGTGCCATCGTTATCTATAGATATTGGAAATTTAATCATTCTCATCGCTAAATTTGAAGCAATTCGACTTTTTATGATGTAATCACCATCTACACTTTTCGTAGAATCCATAAATTTTGAGTCTCGGCTATCCGCATCCTAAAACCAAGCTAACCTACTTTTTGGGAACTGTGGCCATCGGATAGGAGGATTCGTTCTTCTTGAAAGAAGCTTTGGCAATTTAGGGGACTCGGCTCTTCTCGGTTTTGGAATTTTAGATATTCCAAGTAATTAAATCTACTAATCCGTTGTCCTCGGTGCAAAGATTTTTGCAGAACTTCTTAGCAATGTTTAGATAATGGATCCACACGAGTCTTAAATCTGAAACCAAGCAATCATTGTCTCTAGGTGATATTGTAACCCCTAGGTTTCGTAGTTAGGTTATTCCAGATCGAGAAAACATATATCCATTCTTCATTAGGAACAAACTATATTCCAAGGTTTCAGAAAACCCGAGAGTTAGGATCTCGGCTGTTCTCCATTTCGTAGGTAAGTAATCCCTGTTTTAGGTGCGATGTTTGTTAAACGACGAGAATCGGTTATTCTAGAAAGATGATACTGCAATTTAAGCGCCATCGTTATCTATAGATATTGGACATTTAGTCATTCTCATCGCTAAATTTGAAGCAATTCGACTTTTTATGATGTAATCACCTTCTATACTTTTCATAGAATCCATAAATTATGAGTCTCGGCTATCAGCATCCAAAAACCAAGCTAACCAACTTTCTGGGAACTGTAGCCATCGGATAGGAGGATTTGTACCTCCTGAAAGAAGCTTTGGTAATTTAGGAGACTCGGTTCTTCTCGGTTTTGGAATTTTGGAAATTTCAAGTAATTAAATCTACTAATCCGTTGCCCTCGGTGCGAGGATTTTTGCAGAACTTCTTAGCAATGTTTAAATAGTGGATCCTCACGAGTCTGAAATATGAACCCAAGCAATCCTCGTTTTTAGGTGATATTGTAACCCATAGGTCACGTAGTCTGGTAATTCCAGATCGAGAAAACATATATCCATTCTTTATTAGGAACAAACTATATTCCAAGGTTTCACAAATCCCAAGAGTTAGGATCTCGGTTGTTCGCCATTTCGTAGGTAAGTAATCCCTGTTTTAGGTGCGATGTTTATTGAACGAGTAGGGTCGGTAATTGTAGAAAGAAGATACAACAATTTAAGCGGTATCGTTATCTATAGATTTTGGAAAGGTAGTCATGCTCATCGCTAAATTTGAAGCAATTCGACTTTTTATAATGTAATCACCTTCTATACGTTTCATAGGATCTTTAATTTATGAGTCTCGGCTATCCGCATCCTAAAACTTGCCTAACCTACTTTATGGGAACTGTGGCCATCGAATAGGAGGATTAGTTCCTCTGGAAAGAAGCTTTGGCAATTTAGGAGACTCGGCTCTTTTCGATTTTGGAATTTTCGATATTCCAAGTAATTAAATCTACTAATCCGTTGTCCTCGGTGCGAGGATTTTTTCGGAACTTCCTAGCAATGTTTAGATAACGGATCCTCACAAGTCTGAAATATGAAACCCAACAACCCTTGTTTTTAGGTGATATTGTTACCCATAGGTCACGTAGACTGGTTGTTCCTGATCGAGAAAACATGTATCCATTCTTCATTGTTAACAAACTATATTCCAAAGTTTCACAAAACCCGAGAGTTAGGAACTCGGTTGTTCTCCATTTCATAGGCAAGTAATCCCTGTTTTAGGAGAAATGTTTGTTAAACGACTAGAGTCGGTTATTCGAGAAAGAAGATACAGCAATTTAAGCGCCATCGTTATTTATAGATTTTGGAAATTTAGTCATGCTCATCGCTAATTTTGAAGCAATTCGACTTTTTATGATGTAATCACCTTCTACACGTTTCATAGAATGCTTAAATTATGAGTCTCGGATATTCGCATCCTAAAACCAAGCTAACTAACTTTTTGGGATCTGTGGCGATCGGATTGGTGGATTCGTTCATCTTGAAAGATGCTTTGGTAATTAAGGAGACGCGGTTCTTCTCGGTTTTGGAATTTAGAAAATTTCAAGTAATTAAATCTACTAGTCCGTTGTCATCGTTGTGAGGATTTTTGCAGAACTTCCTACCAATATTGAGATAACGGATCCTCACGAGTCTGAAATATGAAACCAAGCAATCCTTGTTTTTAGGAAATATTGTAATCCATATGTCACGTAGTCTGGTTATTCCTGATCGAGAAAACATATTTTCGTTCTTCATTGGGAACAAATGATATCCCAAAGTTTCACAAAAACCGAGAGTTAGGATCTCGACTGTTCTCCCTTTCGTAGGCAAGTAATCCCTGTTTTAGGTGCGATGTTTATTGAATGAGTAAGGTCGGTTATTCTAGAAAGAAGATACATCAATTTAAGCACCATCGTTATCTATTGATTTTGGAAATTTAGTCATGCTCATTGTTAAATTTGAAGCAATTCGACTTTTCATGATGTAATCACCTTCTACACGTTGATAGTTTCCACAAATTATGAGTCTCGCCTATCCTCATCCGAAAACCAAGCTAACCAACTTTTTGGGACCTGTGGACACCAGATAGGAGGATTCGTTCCTCTCGAAAGAAGCTTTGGCAATTCACGAGACACGGCTCTTCTCGGTTTTGGAATTTTAGATATTCCAAGTAATTAAATCTACTAATCCGTTGTCCTTGGTACGAGGATTTTTGCAGAACTTCTTAGCAATGTTTAGATAACGGATCCTCACGATTCTGAAATATGAAACCAAGCAATGCTTGTTTTTAAGTGATATTGTAACCCATAGGTCACGTAGTCTGGTTGTTCCTGATCGAGAAAACATATATCCATTCTTCATTGGGAACAAACTATATTCCAAAGTTTCACAAAACCCGAGAGTTAGGGTCTCGGCTGTTCTCCATTTCGTAGGCAAGTAGTCCCTGTTTTAGGTGCGATGTTTGTTAAGCGACTAGAGTCGGTTATTCTAAAAAGAAGATACAGCAATTTAAGCGCCATCGTTATCTATAGATTTTGGAAATTTAGTCATGTTCATCGTTAAATTTGAAGCAATTCAACTTTTCATGACATAATCACATTCTACACGTTTATAGAATCCTTAAATTATGAGTCTCGGCTCTCCGCATCCTAAAACCAAGCTAACCTACTTTTTGGGAACTGTGGCCATCGGATAGGAGGATTCGTACCTCTTGAAAGAAGCTATGGCAATTTAGGAGACTTGGCTCTTCTCGGTTTTGGAATTTTGGATATTCTAAGTAATGAAATCTACTAATCCGTTGTCCTCGAAGCGAGGATTTTTGCAGAATTTCTTAGGAATGTTTAGATAACGGATCCTCATGAGTCTTAAATATGAAACCAAGCAGTCCTTGTTTTTAGGTGATATTATAACCCATAGGTCACGTAGCCTGGTTATTCCTGATCGAGAAAGCATATATCCATTCTTCATTGGGAACAAACAACATTCCAAAGTTTCACAAAACTCGAGAGTTAGGATCTGGGCTGTTCTCCATTTCTTTGGCAAGTAATCCCAGTTTTAGGTGCGATGTTTACTGAACGAGTAAAGTCGGTTATTCTAGAAAGAACATACAGCAATTTAAGCGCCATCGTTATCTGTAGATTTTGGAAATTTAGTCATGGTCATCGCTAAATTTGAAGCAATTCAACTTTTTATGACGTAATCACCTTCTACACGTTTCATAGAATCTTTAAATTATGAGTCTCAGCTATCCGCATCCTAAAACCAAGCTAACCTACTATTTGGGAACTGTAGCCATCGGATAGGAGGATTCGTTCCTCTGGAAAGAAGCTTTGGCAATTTAGGAGACTCAACTCTTCTCGATTTTGGAGTTTTAGATATTCCAAGTAATTAAACCTACTAATCCGTTGTCCTCGGAGCGAGGATTCTTGCAGAACTTCTTAGGGATGTTTAGATAACGGATCCTCACGAGTCTGAAATATGAGACCAAGCAGTCCTTGTTTTTAGGTGATATTGTAAACCATAGGTCACGTAGTCTGGTTATTCCTGATCGAGAAAGCATGTATCCATTCTTCTTTGGGTACAAACAACATTCCAAAGTTTCACAAAACTCGAGAGTTAGCATCTCAGCGGTTCTCCATTTCTTAGGCAAGTAATCCCAGTTTTAGGTGCGATGTTTACTGAACGAGTAAAGTTGGTTATTCTAGAAAGAACATACAGCAATTTAAGCGCCATCGTTATCTATTGATGTTGGAAATTTAGTCATGATCATCGTTAAATTTGAAGCAATTCAACTTTTTATGACGTAATCACCTTCTACACGTTTCATAGATTCTTTAAATTATGAGTCTCAGCTATCCGCATCCTAAAACCAAGCTAACCTACTATTTGGGAACTGTGGCCATCGGATAGGAGGATTCGTTCCTCTGGAAAGAAGCTTTGGCAATTAAGGAGACTCAACTCTTCTCGGTTTTGGAGTTTTAGATATTCCAAGTAATTAAACCTACTAATCCGTTGTCCTCGGAGCGAGGATTCTTGCAGAACTTCTTAGGAATGTTTACATAACGGATCCTCACGAGTCTGAAATATGAGACCAAGCAGTCCTTGTTTTTAGGTGATATTGTAAACCATAGGTCACGTAGTCTGGTTATTCCTGATCGAGAAAGCATGTATCCATTCTTCTTTGGGTACAAACAACATTCCAAAGTTTCACAAAACTCGAGAGTTAGCATCTCGGCGGTTCTCCATTTCCTAGGCAAGTAATCCCAGTTTTAGGTGCGATGTTCACTGAACGAGTAAAGTCGGTTATTCTAGAAAGAACATACAGCAATTTAAGCGCCATCGTTATCTGTAGATTTTGGAAATTTAGTCATGATCATCGCTAAATTTGAAGCAATTCGACTTTTTATGACGTAATCACCATCTACACGTTGATAGTTTCCACAAATTATGAACCTCGGCTATCCTCATCCGAAAACCAAGCTAACCAACTTTTTGGGAACTGTGACCACCAGATAGGAGGATTCGTTCCTCTCAAAAGAAGCTTTGGCAATTTAGCAGACTCTGCTCTTCTCGGTTTTGGAATTTTTGATATTCCAAGTAGTTAAATCTACTAATCCGTTGTCCTGAGTACGAGCATTTTTGCAGAACTTCTTAGCAATGTTTAGATAACGGATCCTCACGAGTCTGAAATATGAAACCAAGCTATCCTTGTTTTTATGTGATATTGTAACCCATAGGTCACGTAGTCTGGTTGTTCCTGATCGAGAAAACATATATCCATTCTTCATTAGGCACAAACTATATTCCAAAGATTCATAAAATCCGAGAGTTAGGGTCTCGGCTATAACGACCCAACAGTATCGTTGTCGTGATAGGTCGCCGTGTACCATATAAAGGTCTATTATCAACCCCCCTTGCTGATCATAGGCCTTCATACGACACACAAGGCTCCTTCCACTCTACGTTTCCACTAGGCCCATAGACAAGTAATATAGAGCAATTTAACTAAAATTACTTTTATGTTATAAATTAACTAATTGTGTGGGCTCGTGAGAACCACACGAAAACAATATTACAAACGAATGCAATTCATAACGGAACTGCATAAAATCTAAGTTATGCATAAATATATATAAAGTATCTAAATATCTATAATCTATTACAAAATGTCCTCTTCGCTCTCTGATCGCTCCAACCCGTCTGTACCCGAGACTTACCACGGGCATGCCTCGGCCCGGATTGACGAAGAGGGTCTCCTGCATCAACAGAAATCTATAGGGGAGTAAGCTTACGCTTAGTGAGATAAATGCCCTCATCAGTACCACAAGGCAGAAATTTATTAGATGCACAATCATATGAATGCATGAACAAACAGTATGCCATACAACGCATGCAGTGACCTAGGAACTGCATACGACTCAGGATTTCGCCCCCTGAAGTCGGGGTTTAGAGATAATTAACCGACCCAAACCAAAATCCGAGTTCTAGACCTTAGGTTTTATTTCATTCGCACTATCGTGCTCATACCAAAACAAAACTCTAGATATATACATATATATATATATATATACTTCCTTTATCAAAATCAAATCATATCCTTTAAAAATCCCAAGTCTAGCGGTGTGGTGGCCCCCGCAGTCCACAAACACACGCCCTAAGCAGAAGCCACAAGACTCGACCCCTCCCCAACTGTTGGCGTCTCCCAGCGCCTCGTAAGCCCATCAGCTTAAGACAGAGACTCAATATATATGATGGCATAGCTAGTGCCCAATCCTGCAGGAAACTCGTATTCCTGTGAGTCCCTTCCCATCTTCTGCGTGAAGCGGCAGTCGGTGTTATCCGTATGCAATATGAGGAATGCATGATTCATTTTGAGTTCTTAATCATATAAGTGATTAACTTGATTTTCAGGGTGATCAACCAATTTCATTCCATACAATTCACAAGTATATATTCATGCAAACAATTCCCATTATTATATATAATTAACAAGTCATCACACTCATCCATAATTTCATAAACATGCATCTCCCATATCCCACAAGCATCCAAATTTATAAATATAAGATTAGGTGCATCTACTTTACAAGCACAATCAAGTAAAGAGTCATCGGGAATTTACTCACTCTGCCATGTGGTTCAATCAAAGTAGTCCGGAGGCAAGTCGTCTCCGAAAATAGTGTCCCCTGGTCATTGAAATAATTTTTATAAGGAATTGAAGCAAACTTAAGAAACTATGTAAATTTTTCTTAAGTTATATTCTTAGCTAGTTCTCAGAATTTTTCCGATTTTTACCTAAAGTTCAATCCCGTATAACTTTTTCGTTTTAAATCCGATTTTTATGATCTTATAGTCAATCTTCATCGCTTTCGAGTGTACTTTAACGTGGTAAGGTTAGATTTTCGAAATGAGGTATGCAATTCTATCCATGGGTCAGAACAGTAGCGTTCCTCATGTGTTGGAGTGTTTTTGGGCCTTGTTTGGTAAATGGGCTTTTGATAGCTTGAGGAATCCTTTGGGCTTGGTCTTTAGATTTTATCCTAAGCTTAAAATACTCCTTGAGATCAGATTTACAATTTTGATTTATATTCCTAAGGCTAACAACCACTTCTTGGGCCCTTTAGTGAGCTTAAGTTATCAAATGGGCTTGTTTTTGGTTCAAACTAAAGTTAATGACTTTGGTAGGCTTATGGGGCCTTAGGTGGATTTATTATGGGCTTCAAAACAACTTCTCTTGGTTCTTTAAGTTGCTGGTCAGATTTTTGTTGAAGGCCCATCTTAGAGTTCTAAGCTTGTTTTGAGAGTTTTAGGCCCGGTTTTGAGTTTTAGGCTTTGTATGCTAATCATACTTGCTTTGGTTAATCCTTTCACTTTGTTCTTTCACTTTTATCATATTTTTAGGCCTCATTTACCCATGTTCCAGATCTGTTCATGTTGGTCCTAAGGGGTCCTTACTTGGTTTTTCAACTTGTTTCATCATTTCCTTAAGTGTAGGTGATAGATTATGCACTTAACTACTTGTGTATAAATCTTAACTTAAGTTCCCTTCCATCAAATGATCCTTTAACTCATGCTCCACATAAAGAAATAAAAGATCTTATACTTCATAAAACCTCCATATCATAGCTCATGCCATACAAAGTTGATTTCTTCATAAAACTTCATGTGATGGATTTTTCCCTAACTTAAGTCTAGTTTTGAGCATGTTTAACTAAATGGAAACAAAATCAACATTCAAATGATCATGGAACCTTCATGTCCAGCATGCTTACCCTTCATCAAAGTTCTCATTTCAAGATTTCCTTAGCTTAAAATCTTCCATTCAAAGCATTAAACAAATGTCCATACAAAACACCAACTTTACATGCTCATACTTCAACTTCATGTAATGGTTTTAGGGTTTGTTTCTTAAAACGAATTTTTGTGCTATAACAACTAAAACCTTACTCATATCTTCAAGAAATCCAAGTCTTCTAACATAAATATTAATCCACACATCACAAGAATCACTTACTCGTCCTTAACGCAAAGTTTGGTGGTTGTGCACTAAGGTTCCTCTTAAGCCTTTAACTTTACTTTCTCCTTTTTGCTTACCTTTTGAAACCCGAATTCTTTTGTCTTTTGGAAAGGGGTTTATGAAAGATTCTAATGGTCTTAGATGATCTTAAATGATGAAAGAAAATGGCACATGAACAAAGCAAAAAAAAATGCCGTGAGTTGAAGCTTCAAAATGGAAGAAAATGGATTTTGTGGGGTAAAGTTGTTTCCCCTTTTTATGTTTGTTTTAAAAGAGAGAAAGATGAAGTGAAAGTGAGATTAAAAGTGAGAGAAATGGGGAGGAGTGCAGCCGGTTGGAATGAAGAGAGAAGGAGTGTTTAAATGCCTTGAAAGTATTGTCTTAAAGCTTACAAAAAGTCAACAATTGCAACTCTTGATGATGTAAGCATTAAGGGATGAATAGTGATGTGTAAGAGGAAATGATTGATGGGTGAATGACAAATGCATGGCCCCCCTTTCTCCCCTTTTTAGATCTGCCATGGGAAGTATTTTAATGGCATGGAGTGGTCTTGTCACCTTTATTAAAGTTAAGCTCATGATTTCTTGTGAAAATTTGTCCATATGTAGTATAAGTGAAGAGGTGATAAGGAAATTGTCTTATCACTAGATTTTGATAAGTTATCAATTGATAAATGATTCCAACTCTCAATTGATAAGTTATCTAAGGTGATTGGTTGGTCTACTTATTTATGGTGTAAGGCTTATGCATGAAGATAAGGGCATAGCCTTATAGAAAATTGTTTTGGATTTTCATCTTACATTGTTTTGTGATTTATGATTTGATTTTTGTAGAATTGTGAAATTTTCTAAAGTTGAATAAAATTATTCAAACTAAATTATCGATTAATTATTTAGGGTTAAAATTCCTTAATGGTCTTAAGGTTTTGGGTTTTAAGTAGCTTTAGAGCTCGCAGTTCTTCAAGCTCGGGTTTTATCGACAATTAGCTTTTGAATTGACAATTGGCTTTTGAATTGTAAAAATTTAAGTAGTTTTTGGTTTAGTTGATCTTTAGGAACGTTCGAGAGGTACTTCTAATCAAGTCTTAAGCCTACTAAAAGTAGGGTTTACATCGGCTGTTCTCTATTTCGTTGGTAAGTAGTCCCTGTTTTTGGTGCGATGTTTGTTAAACGACTAGAGTCGGTTATTCTAGAAAGAAGATACAGCAATTTAAGCGCCATCGTTATCTATAGATTTTGGAAATTTAGACATGTTCATCGTTAAATTTGAAGCAATTCTACTTTTCATGACGTAATCACATTCTCCACGTTTATAGATTCCACAAATTATGTGTCTCGGCTATCCGCATCCTAAAACCAAGCTAACCAACTTTTTGGGAACTGTAGCCATCGGATCGGAGGATTCGTTCCTCTTGAAAGAAGCTATGGCAATTTAGGAGACTCGGCTCTTCTCGGTTTTGGAATTTTGGATATTCCAAGTAATTAAATCTACTAATCTGTTGTCCTCGGAGCGAGGATTTTTGCAGAACTTCTTAGGAATGTTTAGATAACGGATCCTCACGAGTCTGAAATATGAAACTAAGCAATCCTTGTTTTTAGGTGATATTGTAACCCATAGGTCACGTAGTTTGGTTATTCCTGATCGAGAAAGCATATATCCATTCTTCATTAGGAACAAACAACATTCCAAAGTTTCACAAAACTCGAGAGTTAGGATCCCGGTTGTTCTCCATTTCTTTAGCAAGTAATCCCAGTTTTAGGTACGATGTTTACTGAACGAGTAAAGTCGGTTATTCTAGAAAGAACATACAGCAATTTAAGCGCCATCGTTATTTGTAGATTTTGGAAATTTAGTCATGCTCATCGCTAAATTTGAAGCAATTCGACTTTTTATGACGTAATCACCTTCTACATGTTTCATAGAATCTTTAAATTATGAGTCTCGGCTATTCGCATCCTAAAACCAAGCTAACCTACTATTTGGGAACTGTGGCCATCGGATAGGAGGATTCGTTCCTCTGGAAAGAAGCTTTGGCAATTTAGGAGACTCAGCTCTTCTCGGTTTTGGAGTTTTGGATATTCCAAGTAATTAAACCAACTAATCCGTTGTCCTCGGAGCGAGGATTTTTGCAGAACTTCTTAGGAATGTTTAGATAACGGATCCTCACGAGTCTGAAATATGAAACCAAGCAGTCGTTGTTTTTAGGTGATATTGTAACCCATAGGTCACGTAGTCTGGTTATTCCTGATCGAGAAAGCATATATCCATTCTTCATTAGGAACAAACAACATTCCAAAGTTTCACAAAACTCGAGAGTTAGGATCTCGGCTGTTCTCCATTTCGTAGGCAAGTAATCCCTGATTTAGGTGTGATGTTTGTTAATCGACTAGAGTCGGTTATTCTAGAAAGAAGATACAGCAATTTAAGCGCCATCGTTATCTATAGATTTTGGAAATTTAGTCATGCTCATCGTTAAATTTGAAGCAATTCGACTTTTCATGATGTAATCACCTTCTACATGTTGAAAGATTCCACAAATTATGAGTCTCGGCTATCCTCATCCGAAAACCAAGCTAACCAACTTTTTCGGAACTGTGGCCACCAGATATGAGGATTCGTTCCTCTCAAAAGAAGCTTTGGCAATTTAGGAGAGTCGGCTCTTCTCGGTTTTGGAATTTTAGATATTCCAAGTAATTAAATCTACTAATCCGTTGTTCTCGGTACGAGGATTTTTGCAGAACTTCTTAGCAATGTTTAGATAACGGATCCTTACGAATCTGAAATATGAAACCAAGCAATCCTTGTTTTTAGGTGATATTGTAACCCATAGGTCACGTAGTCTGGCTGTTCCTAATCGAGAAAACATATATCCATTCTTCATTGGGAACAAACTATATTCCAAAGTTTCATAAAACCCGAGAGCTAGGATCTCGGCTGTTCGCCATTTCGTAGACTAGTAATCCCTGTTTTAGGTGCGATGTTTGTCAAATGACTAGACTCGGTTATTCTAGAAAGAAGATACTGCAATTTAAGCGCCATCGTTATCTATAGATTTTGGAAATTTAGTCATGCTCATCGCTAAATTTGAAGCAATTCGACTTTTTATGACGTAATCACCTTCTACACGTTTCATGGAATCTTTAAATTATGAGTCTCGGCTATCCGCATCCTCAAACCAAGCTAACCTACTTTTCGGGAACTGTGGCCATAGGATAGGAGGATTCGTTCCTCTTGAAAGAAGCTTTGGCAATTTAGGGGACTAGGATATTCTTGGTTTTGGGATTTTGGATATTCTAAGTAATTAAATCTACTAATCCGTTGTCCTCGGTGCGAGGATTTTTTAAGAACTTCTTAGCAATGTTTAGATAACGGATCCTCACGTGTCTGAAATATGAAACTAAGCAATCCTTGTTTTTTGGTGATCTTGTATCCCATAGGTCTCGTAGTCTGGTTATTCCTGATCGGGAAAACATATATCCATTCTTCATTGGGTATAATCTATATTCCAAAGTTTCACAAAACCCGAGAGTTAGGATCTCGGGTGTTCTCCATTTCGTAGGCAAGTAATCCCTGATTTAGGTGTGATGTTTGTTAATCGACTAGAGTCGGTTATTCTAGAAAGAAGATACAACAATTTAAGGGTCATCGTTATTTATAGAATTTGGAAATTTAGTCATGCTCATCGCTAAATTTGAAGCAATTCGACTTTTTATGATGTAATCACCTTCTACACGTTTCATAGAATCCTTAAATTATGAGTCTCGGCTATCCCCATCCTAAAACCAAGCTAACCTACTTTTTGGGAACTGTGGCGATCGGATAGGTGGATTCGTTCATCTTGAAAGAAGTTTTGGTAATTTAGGAGACGTGGTTCTTCTCGGTTTTGGAATTTTGGAAATTTCAAGTAATTAAATCTACTAATCCGTTGTCATCGTTGTGAGGATTTTTGCAGAACTTCCTACCAATATTGAGATAACGGATCCTCACGAGTCTGAAATATGAAACCAAGCAATCCTTGTTTTTAGGTGATATTGTAATCCATATGTCACATAGTCTGGTTATTCCTGATCAGGAAAATATATTTTCGTTCTTCATTGGGAACAAACGATATCCCAAAGTTTCACAAAACCCGAGAGTTAGGATCTCGGCTGTTCTCCATTTCGTAGGCAAGTAATCCCAGTTTTAGGTGCTATGTTTATTGCATGAGTAAGGTCGGTTATTCTAGAAAGAAGATACAGCAATTTAAGAGCCATCGTTATCTATAAATTTTGGAAATTTAGTCATGCTCATCGTTAAATTTGAAGCAATTCGACTTTTCATGACGTAATCATCTTCTACACGTTGATACATTCCACAAATTGTGAGTCTCGGCTATCCTCATCTGAAAACCAAGCTAACCATCTTTTTGGGAACTGTGGCCACTAGATAGGAGAATTCGTTCCTCTCAAAAGAAGCTTTGGCAATTTAGGTGACTCGGCTCTTCTCGGTTTTGGAATTTTAGATATTCCAAGTAATTAAATCTACTAATCCATTGTCCTCGGTACGAGGATTTTTGTAGAACTTCTTAGTAATGTTTACATAACGGTTCCTCACGAGTCTGAAATATGAAACCAAGCAATCATTGTTTTGAGGTGATTTTGTAACCCATAGGTCACGTAGTCTGGTTATTCCTGATCCAGAAAACATATATCCATTCTTCACTGGAAGCAAACTATATACCAAAGTTTCACAAAACCCGAGAGTTAGGATCTCGGCTGTTCTCCATTTCGTAGGCAAGTAATCCCTGTTTTAGGTGCGATGTTTGTTAAATGACTAGAGTCGGTTATTCTAGAAAGAAGATACTGCAATTTAAGCGCCATCGTGATCTATAGATTTTGGAAATTTAGTCATGCTCATCGCTAAATCTGAAGCAATTCGACTTTTTATGACGTAATCACCTTCTACACGTTTCATAGAATCTTTAAATTATGAGTCTCGGCTATCCGCATCCTAAAACCTACCTAAGCTACTTTTCGGGAACTGTGGCCATCGGATAGGAGGATTCATTCTTCTGGAAAGAAGCTTTGGCAATTTAGGAGACTCGGCTCTTCTCGATTTTGGAATTTTTGATATACCAAGTAATTAAATGTATTAATCCGTTGTCCTCGGTGCGAGGATTTTTCAGAACTTCTTAGCAATGTTTAGATAACGGATCCTCACAAGACTGAAATATGAAACCCAGCAACCTTTGTATTTAGGTGATATTGTAACACATAGGTCACGTAGTCTGGTTATTCCTGATCGAGAAAACATATATCCATTCTTCATTGTTAACAAACCATATTCCAAAGTTTCACAAAACCCGAGAGTTAGGAACTCGACTGTTCTCCATTTCGTAGGCAAGTAATCCCTGTTTTAGATGTGATGTTTGTTAAACGACTAGAGTCGGTTATTCTAGAAAGAAGATACTGCAATTTTAGCGCCATCGTTATTTATAGATTTTGGAAATTAAGTCACGCTCATCGCTAAATTTGAAGCAATTCGACTTTTTATGATGTAATCACCTTCTACACGTTTCATAGAATCCTTAAATTATGAGTCTCGGCTCTCCGCATCCTAAAACCAAGCTAACCTACTTTTTGGGAACTGTCGCGATCGGATAGGTGGATTCGTTCATCTTGAAAGAAGCTTTGGTAATTTAGGAGACGCGGTTCTTCTCGGATTTGGAATTTTGGAAATTTCAAGTAATTAAATCTACTAATCCGTTGTCATCGTTGTGAGGATTTTTGCAGAACTTCCTCCCAATATTAAGATAACGGATCTTCACGAGTCTGAAATATGAAACCAAGCAATCCTCATTTTTAGGTGATATTGTAATCCATATGTCACGTAGTCTGGTTATTCCTGATCGGGAAAACATATTTTTGTTCTTCAATGGGAACAAACGATATCCCAAAGTTTCACAAAACCCGAGAGTTTTGATCTTGGCTGTTCTCCATTTTGTAGGCAAGTAATCCATGTTTTAGGTGCGATGTTTATTGAACGAGTAAGGTAGTTCCTCTTGAAAGAAGCTACGGCAATTTGGGAGACACGGCTCTTCTCGGTTTTGGAATTTTGGATATTCCAAGTAATTAAATCTACTAATATGTTGTCCTCGGAGCAAGGATTCTTGCAGAACTTCGTAGCAATGTTTAGATAACGGATCCTCACAAGACTGAAATATGAAACCCCGCAACCCTTGTTTTTAGGTGATATTGTAACCTATAGGTCACGTAATCTGGTTATTGCTGATCGAGAAAACATGTATCCATTCTTCATTGTTAACAAACCATATTCCAAAGTTTCACAAAACTCGAGAGTTAGGAACTCAGCTGTTCTCCATTTCATAGGCAAGTAATCCCTGTTTTAGGTACGATGTTTGTTAAACGACTAGAGTCGGTTATTCTAGAAAAAAGATACAGCAATTTAAGCGCCATCGTTATTTAGAGATTTTGGAAATTTAGTCATGCTCATCGCTAAATTTGAAGCAATTCGACTTTTTATGAAGTAATCACCTTCTACACGTTTTATAGAATCATTAAATTATGAGTCTTGGCTATCCGCATCCTAAAACCAAGCTAACCTACTTTTTGGGAACTGTGGCGATTAGATAGGTGGATTCGTTCATCTTGAAAGAAGCTTTGGTAATTTAGGAGACGTGGTTCTTCTCGGTTTTGGAATTTTGGAAATTTCAAGTAATTAAATCTACTAATCCATTGTCATCTTTGTGAGGATTTTTGCAGAACCTCCGACCAATATTGAGATAACGGATCCTCACGAGTCTGAAATATGAAACCAAGCAATCCTTGTTTTTAGGTGATATTGTAATCCATATGTCACGTAGTATGGTTACTCCTGATCGGGAAAACATATTTTCGTTCTTCATTGGGAACAAACGATATCCCAAAGTTTCACAAAACCCGAGAGTTAGGATCTCGGCTGTTCTTCATTTCATAGGCAAGTAATCCCTGTTTTAGGTGCGATGTTTATTGAACGAGTAAGGTCGGTTATTCTGGAAATAAGATACAGCAATTTAAGCGCCATCGTTATCTATAGATTTTGGAAATTTAGTCATGCTCATCGTTAAATTTGAAGCAATTCGACTTTTCATGATGTAATCACCTTCTACATGTTTCATAGAATCCTTAAATTATGAGTCTCGGCTATCCGCATTCTAAAACCAAGCTGACCAACTTTTTGGGAACTGTGGCAATCGGATAGGAGGATTCGTTCCTCTTAAAAGAAGCTTTGGCAATTTAGGAGACTCGACTCTTCTCGGTTTTGGAATTTTGGATATTCGAGGTAATTAAATCTACTAATCCGTTGTCCTCGGTGCGAGGATTTTTGCATAACTTCTTAGTAATGTTTAGATAATGGATCCTCACGAGTCTGAAATATGAAACCAAGCAATCCTTGTTTTTAGGTGATATTGTAACCCATAGGTCACGTAGTCTGGTTATTCCTGATCGAGAAAGCATATATCCATTCTTCATTAGGAACAAACAACATTCCAAAGTTTCACAAAACTCGAGAGTTAGGATTTATGCTGTTCTCCATTTCATCGGCAAGTAATCCCTGTTTTAGGTGCGATATTTATTGAACGAGTAAGGTCGGTAATTCTAGAAAGAAGATATAGCAATTTAAGCGCCATCGTTATCTATAGATTTTGTAAATTTAGTCATGCTCATCCTTAAATTTGAAGCAATTCGACTTTTTATGATGTAATCACCTTCTACACGTTTCATAGAATCCTTAAATTATGAGTCTCGACTATCCGCATCCTAAAACCAAGCTAAACTACTTTTTGGGAACTGTGGCCATCGAATATGTGGATTCATTCATCTTGAAAGATGCTTTGGTAATTTAGGAGACTCGGTTCTTCTCGGTTTTGAGATTTTGGGAATTTCAAGTAATTAAGTCTACTAATCCGTTGTCATCGTTGTGAGGATTTTTGCAGAACTTCCTACCAATATTGAGATAACGGATCCTCACGAGTCTGAAATATGAAACCAAGCAATCCTTATTTTTAGGTGATATTGTAATCCATATGTCACGTAGTCTGGTTATTCCTGATCAGGAAAATATATTTTCGTTCTTCATTGGGAACAAACGATATACCAAAGTTTCACAAAACCCGAGAGTTAGGATCTCGGCTGTTCTCCATTTCGTAGGCAAGTACTCCCTGTTTTAGGTGCGATTTTTGTTAAACGACTAGAGTTGGTTATTCTAGAAATAAGATACAGCAATTTAAGCGCCATCGTTATCTATAGATTTTGGAAATTTAGTCATGCTCATCGTTAAATTTGAAGCAATTCGACTTTTCATGACATAATGACCGTCTACACGTTGATAAATTCCACAAATTATGAGTGTCGGCTATCCGCATCCTAAAACCAAGCTAACCAAATTTTTGGGAATTGTGGCCATCGGATAGGAGGATTCGTTCCTCTTAAAAAAAGCTATGGCAATTTAGGAGACTCGACTCTTCTCGGTTTTGGAATTTTGGATATTCTAAGTAATTAAATCTACTAATCCGTTGTCCTCGGAGCGAGGATTTTTGCAGAACTTCTTAGCAATGTTTAGATAACGGATCTTCACGAGTCTAAAATATGAAACCAAGCAATCCTTGTTTTTAGGTGATGTTGTAACCCATAGGTCACGTAGTCTGGTTATTCCTGATCGAGAAAGCATATATCCATTCTTCATTGTAAACAAACAATATTCCAAAGTTTCACAAAACCCGAGAGTTAGGATCTCGGCTGTAAAATTTAATTTGTTCCTAAATATATACTTAAGTTTTTGGTCTAGTTGATCTTTAGGAACGTTCGGGATGTACTCCTAATCAAGTCTTAGGCCTATTAAAAGTAGGGTTTACATCCTTCCCCCCTTAAAATAAGTTTTGTCCTCAAAACTTAATGACATACGTGGGACTTTAAACAATTGAGGGTACTTTCGCTTTACTTCCTCCTCAGCTTCCCAAGTGGCCTCTTCCTTTTCATGGTTTCTCCAATGTAACTTGACATACCTTATTTCCTTGTTCCTCAACTTTTGAACCTTGCTATCAGTGATTTGAACTGGGTGTTCCTCATAAGTCAGATTTCCTTTAAGTTGTATCGGCTCCAGTTCGATTACATTATCAGGGTCGGGTACATATCTCCTTAGCACTGACACGTGGAACACATTATGTATTCCAGCCAAGTTTAGTGGTAATGCCAAGCGGTATGCGAGGTTCCCTACTCGCTCAAGGATCTCAAAGGGTCCAATGTACCTAGGGCTTAATTTCCCTTGAGTTCTCACTCGATGGAAGCTCTTGATCGGACTTACCTTCAAGAACACATGATCTCCTACACCAAACTCCAATTCTCTTCTTTTTAAGTCCGCCCAACTCTTTTGTCTGTCTTGGGCTTCTTTCATTCGCTTTTTAATGATAGCTACCTTTTCAGCTGCTTCTTGCACCAAATCCGGTCCTAACACTGCCTTTTCCACATCATCCCAGAATAATGGGGATTGGCATCTCCTTCCATACAATGCTTCATATGGTGGCATCTGGATAGAAGACTGGTAACTATTGTTATATGCGAACTCCACAAGTGGTAAGTGAGAGTCCCAATTTCCCTTAAACTCCATGACACAAGCTCGAAGCATGTCTTCTAAAGTTTGAATTGTTCTCTCAGACTGTCCATCTGTTTGGGGGTGATAAGCTGTACTGAACTTTAAGTTCGTCCCCAACACTTTTTGTAAACTTCCCCAAAATTTAGACACAAACCTTGGATCTCTATCGGAAACTATTCCAGCAGGCACTCCATGCAAACGTACTATCTCCCTTAGATATATTCGGGCCAACTTTTCTAGGGAATAAATAATGTTGACTGGTAGAAAGTGTGCTGATTTTGTGAGTCGATCCACTATCACCCATACAGCATCATGACTTGCTGCCGTTCTGGGCAATCCACACACGAAGTCCATAGTGATTTGGTCCCATTTCCATTCAGGAATGGACAATGGTTGCAACAACCCTCCTGGTCTTTGATGCTCAGCCTTAACTCTTTGACAAGTGTCACATTTGAGCACAAAATTTGCTACATCCTGTTTCATTCCACTCCACCAAAAATTCTTCTTGAGATCCTGGTACATCTTGGTTCCTCCAGGGTGTACTGTATATGCGGAATAGTGAGCTTCCCTTAAAATTTCCTTTCTTAGCTCAAGATTATCAAGTATACACAAACGTCCCTTCATTCGAATCATTCCGTCCTCATCTTGACTAAAGTCTGTATACCTTCCCATTATCATTTGCTCCCTTACATGCTGTAGAGCAGGATCCTCTTGTTGTGCTTCTCGGACTCTTTCTTGTATTGTTGGCTCAAGAGCTAAATTTGACAATTCGGCTTCTGCCACATGCCATACAAATTCCAAATTCATTCTTTCAAACTCTTTAATCAGTTCTCTTTGTTCAATAAGCAGGGATGCAACTTCAGCATGATTCTTTCGACTTAAAGCATCTGCTACTGCATTCACTCTCCCGGGGTAGTAGTTGATGTTGAGATCATAATCCTTTATCAACTCTAACCACCGTCGTTGTCTCATGTTCAACTCCTTTTGAGTGAACAAATATTTTAGGCTCTTGTGGTCGGTGTAAATTTCACACTTAACACCATACAAGTAATGCCTCCATAACTTTAGTGCAAACACTATAACTGCCAATTCCAAGTCATGTGTAGGGTAATTCTGCTCATGTGGTCGTAATTGCCGTGAAGCATAAGCAATCACTTTTCCATTTTGCATCAGTACGCACCCTAAACCATTCTTAGAAGCATCACTATACACCGAAAAAGGTTCTTCATTGTTGGGTAAGACCAAAAATGGTGCTGAAATTAAACGGTTCTTTAACTCTTGGAAGCTTCCTTCTCTTTTCTCATTCCATATAAATTTCTCATTCTTTTGATTTAGTTGAGTGAGAGGTTTAGCAATCTTTGAAAAATCCTTCACAAATTTCCGATAATATCCAGCCAAACCAAGAAAACTTCGCACCTCTGTAACAGTTTCAGGTCTTTTCCAATCAGTGATAGCTCTTATCTTTTCTGAGTCCACTTTTATGCCTTCTCTCGAAATAACATGTCCCAAAAAAGATATCTCCCTTAACCAAAAATCACACTTGGATAACTTAGCGTATAGCTTGTGTTCTCTTAAGGTTTGCAACACCAACCTCAAGTGTTCTTGATGTTGTTCTGGGGTTGACGAATATACTAAGATGTCGTCAATGAACACAATTACACATTTGTCCAGATATGCTCTAAACACTCTGTTCATCAAATCCATGAATACTGCTGGTGCATTAGTCAATCCAAATGGCATCACTAAAAACTCATAGTGTCCATACCTTGTCCTAAATGCTGTCTTAGGCACATCCTCTGGTTTGATCCTCAATTGGTGATAACCCGATCTTAGATCAATACGGGAAAACACACTTACACCCTATAATTGATCGAACAGATCGTCGATACGGGGCAAAGGATATTTTTTCTTCACAGTGACTCGGTTCAACTCCCTGTAGTCGATACATAGTCTAAGAGAACTATCCTTCTTTTTGACAAACAAGACAGGTGCTCCCCAAGGCGAGACACTTGGTCTAATGAACCCTTGGTCCAACAACTCCTGAAGTTGCCTCTTTAGTTCTTTTAACTCTATTGGAGCCATCCTGTATGGAGCCTTAGAAATCGGTTCGGTCCCAGCCATTAAATCAATGGCGAAATCAATCTCTCTCTTAGGTGGTAATCCCGGTAGCTCTTCTAGGAACACATCAGGGAACTCGTTCACTACTTGGATATCATCTATCCTTAACTTTTCTGATTCAACCTCAAATGAGTTCATCCAACTTGTTTCCATCATTAACTCGAAAGAGCTTAGTTCATGTTTCCCCACTACCGTGGACTCTACTTGAAATTCCACCTTAGATCCTTTTAAGTCTCTAAAGTACACTTTCTTTTTCTTGCAATCAACTGTAGCTCCACATGACGTCGTCCAGTTCATACCCATAATCATTTCATACTTGCCCAGATCAAGAACGATAATATCTGTCATACTTTCGTAACCTTGTATGTTAAATGAGCATTTCTTCACCATTTCCTTTGTAATAACTACACTTCCTGTAGGAGTCCGTACACTGAAACTTGATTCGGTGACGGTTACAGGCAATTTAATTCTTTGTACCACTTTAGGGGAAATGAATGAATGAGTTGCTCCGGTGTCAAACAAGGTGTATATTGAATGTCCCTTTATGTCAACATTCCCCGAATCGAATTTAAGGTTGAGTTTTCATAAGGTATAATTATTGGGCTCTAAAAATTTTTGTTACTAAGTTAAATACTTTTAGTCTTTTCATACTAAAATGTACTTCTATCATCCGACTTAACTTAAAAAAAAAAGTTCCAGTAACATACCTGTAATTAACTCTGTATCTACAGCATCTTCTACCTCTTCATAGTATATGATCTCCTCCTCGGGACACTCCTCATATTCCTATCCTCCTTCCAAGTTATAGACCCTCGCGGCATTCGCAGCTCCAGGTCTCTGCCCATTTCCTCCAACAACTCTCCCTATCCCAGGGCGTCCTGCGGTCTGCATAGTGGCATTCTGACGCTGAGGACAGTTGTTAGCAAAATGTCCTTGTTGTTTACAGATGAAACAAGTAGTGGTATTCCTCTTGGGACAAGTTGCTGCCACGTGGTTTCCATCTCCACAAAAATAACACTTGTTTTGAAGTTGAGCACATTCACGTGGATAGTGGTTCCCTCTACACTTCCAACATATCACCTTTCCATTCCCATTTTTCTTCTAGATCATCTTATGGGGTCTTAGGATTTTCCTCACCTTAGAACTTGAGCTTCCTGGTCCTTCAAATGGTCTCTTGCCAAAAACAGTAACTTTTGGCTTTAACATTTCTTCTCCTTGTCTTTTTGCGGTTTCCAGTACTTTGGCCTTTTCAACTGCTTCATTGAAGGTCCTTGGTTGAAACTCCAAAACCTTCCTTTTTAACTCGGGGTCTAGTCCCCTCACAAAAATTTGTTTCTTCATCCAATCACTGTCATGATATTCAGGTGGAGCAAATTGGAGTAAGCGAGTGAAATCCGCTTCATACTGCTCATGTGTGCGGTTTCCTCTTCTGATCCCAAACAACTCATCACTATACTTTACCCGCAAGCTCTCGGGAAAATAGTGCCTCAAAAATTCCTCTCAGAAATCCTCCCATGTAATGGGTTATGGTAAATTTCCTCTCTTGGTTTCCCACCAAGTCCTCGCTCTTAGTCGGAGCAGATAAGTGCCATAAGTCATTCTCAAGTGATGCGGCACCTCAAAAGCCTAAAAAAATCTCTTAACTTGCATCAGTCAATCCTCAGCCTCATCGGGCCGGCTTGTATTCCCATCAAAATATCTATTGCACTTTAGAAACTCTGGCAATAGGTTCCTCGGTGGTCGAGGCTCATGATGAATTGGGTAAGGGTCTCTTGCTAACCCTACCGGCGGTGGTGGAGGCGGTGGTAGTGCTGCTACAAACTAGCCTCCCATATCCATAGGTTGTAGTACAGGCATCTGAGGGACTTGTTCCTGTGGTGCTGGTGGCGGAGGTGTTTGGTTCCTCTCCAGAAAAGTCCTTAACAAAGCGTTATTTGCTTGTATAGCCAGTAAGATCTCTTCAGTCCTATCAACTGGCATATTTTGTTCTGGGTGTTGCTCCGGTGGCACTCTCTCTCTAGGAGGTTGTCTCCCGCGCCTAGGTTTGCTGAAACATGGTTTTTAGAGTTAGGTTCAACTTAATTCCATCTATAATCTATTCAATAAGTCAATTTTTATCACTTGAAACCATATCATCTTGATTCAACTCATCCATTATAAGATACTTCCTCTTAATTGTATCATCCGAGACAAGATCAAGTAAAATAAACACACATAAGAAGTCCTTTCATTAATTCTCCAAACGTACATAAAGTTTAGATATAGTTCCGTCCAAAGTTATACATGTTTCCTACAATTACTGGAATTTAAAATTTGATACAACCGTAATTTGAAAAGTACACACAACACAATACAGACAACTTCACTATACAATAACATAACACCATAATAATAATATTGGAAACACTTCGGAGGTTCAAGTCATCCTTGACTAATCATGCCTCATAGAAGGCTCGGCTTCATCATCATCTAACCAACCTGCTTGTCGAAGCCTCCTTCTAGGAAACGAGGTTGAGATTCCTTCATTTGGTCTGGGTGATAACCTTGGGCGGTAAGTCACCTGGTACAGCTCATGGGGTAATAGAAGTTCCCGTGGCTCCAGCCTGAGTGGTACTATTACTCGGTACTCTCTTGGAAATAGAGGCATTATGTTTATGTCCTCTTCAAACTCAGGGGCATCAAGATGGATATCAATGGTGTCTTGCTCTACATAAGGAAAGTAAACATTGGCAGGGGCTACTGGTGGAGGTATTCCATTTTGTTCATCCATTTGGATCACTCGAGGGTGATCAGCTCTTAGGTCACGCACTAAGGCATACCCATGACCTAGTTGACGCCAGTGCTGGAAGCTTGGGGCAGTCATCCTTGGGCCATCTTGCACCAAGAATATTATCTCTGCTTCAATACCAGCCCCTTCTTCCCTTTCCATAATGTAGGTTAACTCTTCATCGGTCAAAACAAGTCCACGCGTCTCGATTATGATGTCCCTGTAGCATGCTCTCCAATAAGGACTTAGTCTTGCCCTCCAGGAGGTCCATACATCTCTTAGCCTACATGGTCTTCCTACTAGGGCCATATCTTCGCATAGGACTCGAAGTCTTCGTCGATACTCAATAAGGGTTTCTCCTTCTTACATCATTAAAAGTACGAGGTTTCGACGAATCCTATTTGCATTATCCTGATCAACCATACAGGTACATTCTTTTCGGAAAGTTTTATCGCTTGTTTGATATGTTAAAAATCCTAACCCGGTTCCACCCCACTCTTGCTCACTTGGGAGGGGATTCCTAGCGTCTAGGGTCCAGTTTTACTTACTTTAACATTAGTTTAAACCTAATTCTCTGATACCACTTAAACCTATAACGACCCAACAGTATCGTTGTCGTGATAGGTCACCGTGTACCGTATAAAGGTCTATTATCAACCCCCTTGCTGATCATAGGCCTTTCATACAACACACAAGGCTCCTTCCACTCTACATTACCACTAGGCCCATAGACAAGTGATATAGAGCAATTTAACTAAAATTACTTCTATGTTATAAACTAACTAATTGTGTGGGCTCATAAGACCCACACCAAAACAATATTATAAACGGATGCAGTTCATAACGGAACTGCATAAAATCTAAGTAATGCATAAATACATGAAAGTATCTAAATATCTATTACAAAATATCCTCTCCGCTCTCTGATCGCTCGAACCCGTCTCTACCCGAGACTTACCACGGGCATGCCTCGGCCCGGATTGACGAAGAGGTTCTCCTGCACCAACAGAAATCTATAGGGGAGTAAACTTACGCTTAGTGAGATAAATGCCCTCATCAGTACCACAAGGCAAAAATTTATTAGATGCACAATCATATGAATGCATGAACAAACAATATGCCATACAACCATGCAGTGACCTAGGAACTGCATACGACTCAGAATTTCGCCCCCTGAAGTCGGGGTTTGGAGATAATTAACCGACCCAAACCAAAATCCGGGTTCTAGACCTTGGGTTTTATTTCATTTGCACTATTGTGCTCATACCAAAACAAAACTCTACATATATACACATA
This sequence comes from Lumnitzera racemosa, assembly GCA_024138005.1. Lineage (NCBI taxonomy): Eukaryota > Viridiplantae > Streptophyta > Magnoliopsida > Myrtales > Combretaceae > Lumnitzera > Lumnitzera racemosa. Next base: position 57,958,065 of record JAMXBC010000005.1, read on the forward strand.
TATATATACTTCCTTTACCAAAATCAAATTGCATCCTTTAAAAATCCCAAGTCTAGCGATGTGGTGGCCCCCGCAGTCCACAAACACACGCCCTAAGCAGAAGCCACAAGACTCGGCCCCTCGCCGACGGTTAGCGTCTCCTAGCGCCTAGTAAGCCCATCAGCTTAAGCCAGAGACTCAATATATATGATGGCATAGCTAATGCCCAATCCTGCAGGAAACTCGTATTCCTGTGAGTCCCTTCCCATCTTCTGCGTGAAGCGGCAGTCGGTGTTATCCGTATGCAATATGGGGAATGCATGATTCATTTTGAGTTCTTAATCATATAAGTGATTAACTTGATTTTCAGGGTGATCAACCAATTTCATTCCATACAATTCACAAGTATATATTCATGCAAACAATTCCCAATTATTATATATAATTAACAAGTCATCACACTCATCCATAATTTCATACACATGCATCTCCCATATCCCACAAGCATCCAAATTTACAAATATAAGATTAGGTGCATCTACTTTACAAGCACAATCAAGTAAAGAGTCATCGGGAATTTACTCACTCTGCCATGTGGTTCGATCAAAGTAGTCCGGAGGCAAGTCGTCTCCCAAAACAGTGTCCCCTGGTCATTGAAATAATTTTTATAAGGAATTGAAGCAAACTTAAGAAACTATGTAAATTTTTCTTAAGTTATATTCTTAGCTAGTTCTCGGAATTTTTCCAGTTTTTACCTAAAGTTCAATCGCGTATAACTTTTTCGTTTTAAATCCGATTTTTATGATCTTATAGTCAATCTTCATCGTTTTCGAGTGTACTTTAACGTGGTAAGGTTAGATTTTCGAAATGAGGTATGAAATTCTGTCCATGGGTCAGAACAGTAGCGTTCCTCATGTGTTGGAGTGTTTTGGGCCTTGTTTGGTAAATGGGCTTTTGATAGCTTGAGGAATCCTTTGGGCTTGGTCTTTAGATTTTATCCTAAGCTTAAAATACTCCTTGAGATCATATTTACAACTTTGATTTATATTCCTAAGGCTAACAACCACTTCTTGGGCCCTTTAGTGAGCTTAAGTTATCAAATGGGCTTGTTTTTAGTTCAAACTAAGGTTCATGACTTTGGTGGGCTTATGGGGCCTTAGGTAGATTTATTATGGGCTCCAAAGCAGCCTTTCTTGGTTCCTTAAGGTGCTGATCAGATTTTTATTGAAGGCCCATCCTAGAGTTTTAGGCTTGTTTTGGGAGTTTTAAGCTCGGTTTGAGTTTTAGGCTTTATATGTCTACTATACTTGCTTTAGTTATTCTTTTCACTTTGTTCTTTTACTTTTATCATATTTTTAGGCCTTATTTTCCCATGTTCCAGATCTGTTCATGTTGGTCTTAAGAGGTCCTCACTTGGTTTTTCAACTTGTTTCATCATTTCCTTAAGTAGATTATGCACTTAACTACTTGTGTACAAATCTTAACTTAAGTTTCCCTCCATCAAATGATCCTTTAACTCATGCTCCACATAAAGAAATAAAAGATCTTATACTTCATAAAACCTCCATATCATAGCTCATGCCATACGAAGTTGATTTCTTCATAAAACTTCATGTGATGGATGTTTCCTTAACTTAAGTCTAGTTTTGAGCATCTTTAACTAAATGGAAACAAAATCAACATTCAAATGATCATGGAACCTTCACGTCCAGCATGCTTACCCTTCATCAAAGTTCTCATTTCAAGATTTCCTTAGCTTAAAATCTTCCATTCAAAGCATTAAACAAATGTCCATAAAAAACACCAACTTTACATGTTCATATTTCAACTTCATGTAATGGTTTTAGGGTTTGTTTCTTAAAACGAATTTTTGTGCTATAACAACTAAAACCTTACTCATATCTTCAAGAAATCCAAGTCTTCTAACATAAATATTAATCCATACATCACAAGAATTACTTACTCGTCCTTAACGTAAAGTTTGGTGGTTGTGCACTAAGGTTCCTCTTAAGCCTTTAACTTTTCTTCCTCCTTTTTGCTTACCTTTTGAAACCCGAATTCTTTGGTCTTTTGGAAAGGGGTTTATGAAAGATTCTAATGGTCTTAGATGATCTTAAATGATGAAAGAAAATGGCACATGAACAAAGAAAAAAATGCCGTGAGTTGAAGCTTCAAAATGGAAGAAAATGGATTTTGTGGGGTAAAGTTGTTTCCCCTTTTTATGTTTGTTTTAAAAGAGAGAAAGATGAAGTGAAAGTGAAATTAAAAGTGAGAGAAATGGGGAGGAGTGCAGCCGGTTGGAATGAAGAGAGAAGTAGTGTTTAAATGCCTTGAAAGTATTGTCTTAAAGCTTACAAAAAGTCAACAATTGCAACTCTTGATGATGTAAGCATTAAGGGGTGAATAGTGATGTGTAAGAGGAAGTGATTGATGGGTGAATGACAAATGCATGGCCCCCCTTTCTCCCCTTTTTAGATCTGCCATGGGAAGTCTTTTAATGGCATGGAGTGGTCTTGTCACCTTTATTAAAGTTAAGCTCATGATTTCTTGTGAAAATTTGTCCATATCTAGTATAAGTGAAGAGGTGATAAGGAAATTGTCTAATCACTAGATTTTGATAAGTTATCAATTGATAAATGATTCCAACTCTCAATTGATAAGTTATCTAAGGTGATTGGTTGGTCTACTTATTTATGGTGTAAGGCTTATGCATGAAGATAAGGGCATAGCCTTATAGAAAATTGTTTTAGGATTTTCATCTTACATTGTTTTGTGATTTATGATTTGATTTTTGTAGAATTGTGAAATTTTCTAAAGCTGAATAAAATTATTAAAACTAAATTATCGATTAATTATTTAGGGTTAAAATTCCTTAATGGTCTTAAGGTTTTGGGTTTTAAGTAGCTTTAGAGCTCGCAGTTCTTTAAGCTCGAGTTTTATCGACAATTGGCTTTTGAATTGTAAAAATTTAATTTGTTCCTAAATATAAACTTAAGTGTTTGGTTTAGTTGATCTTTAGGAACATTCGAAAGGTACTCCTAATCAAGTCTTAGGCCTACTAAAAGTAGGGTTTACATAATCCCTGTGTTAGGTGCAATGTTTATTGAACGAGTAAGGTCGGTTATTCTAGAAAGAAGATACAGCAATTTAAGCGCCATCGTTATGTGTAGATTTTGGAAATTTAGTCATGCTCATCGTTAAATTTGAAGCAATTCGACTTTTCATGACGTAATCACCTTCTACAAGTTGATAGATTCCACAAATTATGAGTCTCGGCTATCCGCGTCATAAAACCAAGCTAACCTACTTTTTGGGAACTGTAGAAATCGGATAGGTGGATTCGTTCATCTTAAAAGAAGCTTTGGTAATTTAGGAGATTCGTTCATCTACTAATCCGTTGACCTCAATGCGAAGATTTTTGCAGAGCTTCTTAGCAATGTTTAGACAACGGATCCTCACGAGTTTGAATTATGAAACCCAGCAACCCTTGTTTTTAGGTGAAATTATAACCCATAGGTCACGTAGTCTGGTTATTCCAGATCGAGAAAGCATATATCCATTCTTCATTGGGAACAAACTATATTCCAATGTTTCACAAAACCCGAGACATAGGATCTCGGCTGTTCTCCATTTCGTAGGAAAGTAATCCCTGTTTTAGGTGCGATGTTTGTAAAACGACTAGAGTCGGTTATTCTAGAAAGAAGATATAACAATTTAAGCGCCATCGTTATCTATAGATTTTGGAAATTTAGTAATGCTCATCGCTAAATTTGAAGCAATTCGACTTTTCATGACGTAATCACCCTCTACACGTTTCATAGGATACTTAAATTATGAGTCTCGGCTATCCGCATCCTAAAACCAAGCTAACCTACTTTTTGGGAACTGTGGCTATCGGATAGGTGGATTCGTTCATCTTTTAAGAAGCTTTGGTAATTTAAGAGACGCGGTTCTTCTCGGTTTTGGAATTTTGGAAATTTCAAGTAATTAAATCTACTAATTCGTTGTCATCGTTGTGAGGTTTTTTGCAGAACTTCCTACCAACATTGAGATAACGGATCCTCACGAGTCTGAAATATGAAATCAAGCAATCCTTGTTTTTAGGTGATATTGTAATCCATATGTCACGTAGTCTGGTTATTCTAGATCGAGAAAACATATATTCGTTCTTCATTGGGAACAAACGATATCCCAAAGTTTCACAAAACTCGAGATTTAGGATCTCGGCTGTTCTCCATTTCGTAGGCAAGTAATCCCTGTTTTAGCTGCGATGTTTATTGAACGAGTAAGGTCGGTAATTCTAGAAAGAAGATACAGCAATTTAAGCGCCATCGTTATCTATAGATTTTTGAAATTTTATCATGCTCATTTTTAAATTTGAAGCAATTGGACTTTTCAAGATATAATCACCTTCTACACGTTGATAGATTCCATAAATTATGAGTCTCGGCTATTCGCATCCGAAAACCAAGCTAACCAACTTTTTGGGAACTGTGGCCATCGGATAGGAGGATTCGTTCCTCTTGAAAGAAGCTTTGGCAATTTAGGAGACTCGGCTCTTCCCAGTTTCGGAATTTTGGATATTCCAAGCAATTAAATCTAACAATCCATTGTCCTCGGTGCGAGGATTTTTGCCAAACTTCTTAGCAATGTTTAGATAACGGATCCTCACGAGTCTGAAATATGAAACCCGGCAACCCTCGTTTTTAGGTGATGTTGTAACCCATAGGTTACGTAGTCTGGTTGTTCCTGATCGAGAAAACATATATCCATTCTTCATTGGGAACAAACTATATTCCAAAGTTTCACAAAACTAGAGAGTTAGGATCTCGACTGTTCTCCATTTCGTAGGCAAGTAATCCCCGTTTTAGGTACGATGTTTGTTAAACGACTAGAGTCGGTTAATCTAGAAAGAAGATACAGCAATTAAGCGCCATCGTTATCTATAGATTTTGGAAATTTAGTCATGCTCAACGTTAAATTTAAAGCAATTCGACTTCTCATTACGTAATCACCTTCTACACGTTGATAGATTCCACAAATTATGAGTCTCGGCTATCCGCGTCATAAAACCAAGCTAACCTACTTTTTGGGAACTGTGGCAATCGGATAGGTGGATTCGTTCATCTTGAAAAAAGCTTTGGTAATTTAGGAGATTCGGTTCTTCTCGGTTTTGGAATTTTCAAGTAATTAAATCTACTAATCCGTTGTCCTCGGTGCGAAGATTTTTGCAGAACTTCTTAGCAATGTTTAGACAATGGATCCTCACGAGTTTGAAATATGAAACCTAGCAACCCTTGTTTTTAGGTGAAATTATAACCCATAGGTCACGTAGTCTGGTCATTCCGGATCGAGAAAGCATATATCCATTCTTCATTGGGAACAAACTATATTCCAAAGTTTCACAAAACCCGAGAGTTAGGATCTCGGCTGTTCTCCATTTCGTAGGAAAGTAATCCCTGTTTTAGGTGCGATGTTTGTAAAACGACTAGAGTCGGTTATTCTAGAAAGAAGATATAGCAATTTAAGCGCCATCGTTATCTATAGATTATGGGAATTTAGTAATGCTCATCGCTAAATTTGAAGCAATTCGACTTTTCATGACGTAATCACCCTCTACACGTTTCATAGGATACTTAAATTATGAGTCTCGGCTATCCGCATCCTAAAACCAAGCTAACCTACTTTTTAGGAACTGTGGCTATCGGATAGGTGGATTCATTCATCTTTTAAGAAGCTTTGGTAATTTAGGAGACGCGGTTCTTCTCGGTTTTGGAATTTTGGAAATTTCAAGTAATTAAATCTACTAATCCGTTGTCATCGTTGTGAGGATTTTTGCAGAACTTCCTACCAATATTGAGATAACGGATCCTCACGAGTCTGAATTAAGAAATCAAGCAATCCTTGTTTTTAGGTGATATTGTAATCCATATGTCACGTAGTCTGGTTATTCTAGATCGAGAAATCATATATTCGTTCTTCATTGGGAACAAACGATATCCCAAAGTTTCACAAAACTCGAGATTTAGGATCTCGGTTGTTCTCCATTTCGTAGGCAAATAATCCCAGTTTTAGGTGCGATGTTTACTGAACGAGTAAAGTCGGTTATTATAGAAAGAACATACAGCAATTTAAGCGCCATCGTTATCTATAGATTTTGGAAATTTAGTCATGCTCATCGTTAAATTTGTAGCAATTCGACTTTTCATGACGTAATCACCTTCTACACGTTGATAGATTCCACAAATTATGAGTCTCGGCTATCCTCATCCGGAAACCAAGCTAACCAACTTTTTGGGAACTGTGGCCATCGGATAGGAGGATTCGTTCCTCTTGAAAGAAGCTTTGGCAATTTAGGAGACTCGGCTCTTCCCGGTTTCGGAATTTTGAATATTCCAAGCAATTAAATCTAATAATCCGTTGTCCTCGGTGTGAGGATTTTTTCCGAACTTCTTAGCAATGTTTAGATGACGGATCCTCACGAGTCTGAAATATGAAACCCGGCAACCCTCGTTTTTAGGTGATATTGTAACCCATAGGTCACGTAGTCTGGTTATTCCTGATCGAGAAAACATATATCCATTCTTCATTGGGAACAAACTATATTCCAAAGTTTCACAAAACTAGAGAGTATGGATCTCGATTGTTCTCCATTTCGTAGGCAAGTAATCCCCGTTTTAGGTGCGATGTTTGTTAAACGACTAGAGTCGGTTAATCTAGAAAGAAGATACAGCAATTAAGCGCCATCGTTATCTATAGATTTTGGAAATTTAGTCATGCTCAACGTTAAATTTAAAGCAATTCGACTTTTTATTACGTAATCACCTTTTAAACGTTGATAGATTCCACAAATTATGAGTCTCGGCTATCCGCATCCTAAAACCAAGCTAACCTACTATTTGGGATCTGTAGCCATCGGATAAGAGGATTCGTTCCTCTTGAAAGAAGCTTTGGCAATTTAGGGAACTCGAATCTTCTAGATTTTGGAATTTTAGATATTCCAAGTAATTAAATCTACTAATCCGTTGTCCTCGGTGCGAGGATTTTTGCAGAAATTCTTTGCAATGTTTAGATAACGGATCCTCACGAGGCTGAACTATGAAACCAAGCAATCCTTGTTTTTAGGTGATATTGTAACCTATAGGTCACGTAGTTTGGTTGTTCCTGATTGAGAAAACATATATCCATTCTTCATTGGGAACAAACTATATTCCAAAGTTTCACAAAACCCGAGAGTTAAGATCTCGGCAGTTCTCCATTTCGTAGGCAAGTAATCCCTGTTTTAGGTGCCATGTTTGTTAAACGACTAGAGTCGGTTATTCTAGAAAGAAGATACTGCAATTTAATCGCCATCGTTATCTATAGATTTTGGAAATTTAGTCATGCTCATCGCTAAATTTTAAGCAATTCGACTTTTTATGACATAATCACCTTCTACACGTTTCATAGGATACTTAAATTATGAGTCTCGGCTATCCGCATCCTAAAACCATGCTAACCTACTTTTTGGGAATTGTGGCGATCAGATAGGTGGATTCGTTCATCTTTTAAGAAGCTTCGGTAGTTTAGGAGACGCGGTTCTTCTCGGTTTTGGAATTTTTGAAATTTCAAGTAATTAAATCTACTAATCCGTTGTCATCGTTGTGAGGATTTTTGCAGAACTTCCTACCAATGTTGAGATAACGGATCCTCACGAGTCTGAAATATGAAATCAAGCAATCCTTGTTTTTAGGTGATATTGTAATCCATATGTCACGTAGTCTGGTTATTCTAGATCGAGAAAACATATATTCGTTCTTCATTGGGAACAAACGATATCCCAAAGTTTCACAAAACCCGAGGGTTAGGATCTCGGCTGTTCTCCATTTCGTAGGCAAGTAATCCCTGTTTTACCTGCGATGTTTATTGAACGAGTAAAGTCGGTTATTCTAGAAAGAAGATACTGCAATTTAAGCGCCATCGTTATCTATAGATTTTGGAAATTTAGTCATGCTCATCGTTAAATTTGAAGCAATTCGACTTTTCATGACGTAATCACCTTCTACAAGTTGATAGATTCCACAAATTATGAGTCTCGGCTATCCGCATCCTAAAACCAAGCTAACTTACTTTTTGGGAACTTTAGCAATCGAATAGGTGGATTCGTTCATCTTGAAAGAAGCTTTGGTAATTTAGGAGACTCGGCTCTTCTCGATTTTGGAATTTTCGATATTCCAAGTAATTAAATCTACTAATCCGTTGTCCTCGGTGCGTGGATTTTTTAAGAACTTCTTAGCAATGTTTAGATAACGGATTCTCACAAGTCTGAAATATGAAACCCAGCAACCCTTGTTTTTAGGTGATATTGTTACCCATAGGTCACGTAGTCTGGTTGTTCCTGATCGAGAAAACATGTATCCATTCTTCATTGTTAACAAACTATATTCCAAAGTTTCACAAAACCCGAGAGTTAGGAACTCGGTTGTTCTCCATTTCGTAGGCAAGTAATCCCTGTTTTAGGTGCAATGTTTGTTAAACGACTAGAGTCGGTTATTCGAGAAAGAAGATATAGCAATTTAAGCGCCATCGTTATTTATAGATTTTGGAAATTTAGTCATGCTCATCGCTAATTTTCAAGCAATTCGACTTTTTATGATGTAAGCACCTTCTACACGTTTCATAGAATCCTTAAATTATGAGTATCAGATATCCGCATCCTAAAACCAAGCTAACCTACTTTTTGGGAACTGTCGCGATCGGATAGATGGATTCGTTCATCTTGAAAGAAGCTTTGGCAATTTAGGAGACGCGGTTCTTCTTGGTTTTGGAATTTAGGAAATTTCAAGTAATTAAATCTACTAATCCGTTGTCATCGTTGTGAGGATTTTTGTAGAACTTCCTACCAATATTGAGATAACAGATCCTCACGAGTCTGAAATATGAAACCAAGCAATCCATCTTTTTAGGTGCGATGTTTACTGAACGAGTAAAGTCGGTTATTATAGAAAGAACATACAGCAATTTAAGCGCCATCGTTATCTATAGATTTTGGAAATTTAGTCATGCTCACGTTAAATTTGAAGCAATTCGACTTTTCATGACGTAATCACCTTCTACACGTTGATAGATTCCACAAATTATGAGTCTCGGCTATCCTCATCCGGAAACCAAGCTAACCAACTTTTTGGGAACTGTGGCTACCAGATAGGAGGATTCGTTCCTGTCAAAAGAAGCTTTGGCAATTTTGGAGACTCGACTCTTCTCGGTTTTGGAATTTTAGATATTCTAAGTAATTAAATCTACTAATCCGTTGTCCTCGGTACGAGCATTTTTGCAGAACTTCCTAGCAATGGTTAGATAACGGATCCTTACGAGTCTGAAATATGAAACCAAGCAATCCTTGTTTTTCGGTGATATTGTAACCCATAGGTCACGTAGTCTGGTTATTCCTGATCGAGAAAACATATATCCATTCTTCATTGGGAACAAACTATATTACAAAATGTCCTCTTCGCTCTCTGGTCGCTCCAACCCGTCTCTACCCGAGACTTACCACGGGCATGCCTCGGCCCGGATTGACGAAGAGGTTCTCCTGCACCAACAGAAATCTATAGGGGAGTAAGCTTACGCTTAGTGAGATAAATACCCTCATCAGTACCACACGACAGAAATTTATTAGATGCACAATCATATGAATGCATGAACAAACAGTATGCCATACAACGCATGCAGTGACCTAGGAACTGCATAGACTCAGAATTTCGCCCCCTGAAGTCGGGGTTTGGAGATAATTAACCGACCCACTTCTTGGGCCCTTTAGTGAGCTTAAGTTATCAAATGGGCTTGTTTTTGGTTCAACTAAGGTTAATGACTTTGGTGGGCTTATGGGGCCTTAGGTGGATTTATTATGGGCTTCAAAACAACTTCTCTTGGTTCTTTAAGTTGCTGGTCAGATTTTTGTTGAAGGCCCATCTTAGAGTTCTAAGCTTGTTTTGAGAGTTTTAGGCCCGGTTTTGAGTTTTAGGCTTTGTATGCTAATCATACTTGCTTTGGTTAATCCTTTCACTTTGTTCTTTCACTTTTATCATATTTTTAGGCCTCATTTACCCATGTTCCAGATCTGTTCATGTTGGTCCTAAGGGGTCCTTACTTGGTTTTTCAACTTGTTTCATCATTTCCTTAAGTGTAGGTGATAGTTTATGCACTTAACTACTTGTGTATAAATCTTAACTTAAGTTCCCTTCCATCAAATGATCCTTTAACTCATGCTCCACATAAAGAAATAAAAGATCTTATACTTCATAAAACCTCCATATCATAGCTCATGCCATACAAGGTTGATTTCTTCATAAAACTTCATGTGATGGATTTTTCCTTAACTTAAGTCTAGTTTTGAGCATCTTTAACTAAATGGAAACAAAATCAACATTCAAATGATCATGGAACCTTCACGTCCAGCATGCTTACTTAAAATCTTCCATTCAAAGCATTAAACAAATGTCCATACAAAACACCAACTTTACATGCTCATATTTCAACTTCATGTAATGGTTTTAGGGTTTGTTTCTTAAAACGAATTTTTGTGCTATAACAACTCAAACCTTACTCATATCTTCAAGAAATCCAAGTCTTCTAACATAAATATTAATCCACACATCACAAGAATCACTTACTCGTCCTTAACGCAAAGTTTGGTGGTTGTGCACTAAGGTTCCTCTTAAGCCTTTAACTTTGCTTCCTCCTTTTTGCTTACCTTTTTGAAACCCGAATTCTTTGGTCTTTTGGAAAGGGGTTTATGAAAGATTCTAATGGTCTTAGATGATCTTAAATGATGAAAGAAAATGGCACATGAACAAAGAAAAAAAATGCCGTGAGTTGAAGCTTCAAAATGGAAGAAAATGGATTTTGTGGGGTAAAGTTGTTTCCCCTTTTTATGTTTGTTTTAAAAGAGAGAAAGATGAAGTGAAAGTGAGATTAAAAGTGAGAGAAATGGGGAGGAGTGCAGCCGGTTGGAATGAAGAGAGGAGTGTTTAAATGCCTTGAAAGTATTGTCTTAAAGCTTACAAAAAGTCAACAATTGCAACTCTTGATGATGTAAGCATTAAGGGATGAATAGTGATGTGTAAGAGGAAGTGATTGATGGGTGAATGACAAATGCATGGCCCCCCTTTCTCCCCTTTTTAGATCTGCCATGGGAAGTCTTTTAATGGCATGGAGTGGTCTTGTCACCTTTATTAAAGTTAAGCTCATGATTTCTTGTGAAAATTTGTCCATATGTAGTATAAGTGAAGAGGTGATAAGGAAATTGTCTTATCACTAGATTTTGATAAGTTATCAATTGATAAATGATTCCAACTCTCAATTGATAAGTTATCTAAGGTGATTGGTTGATCTACTTATTTATGGTGTAAGGCTTATGCATGAACATAAGGGTATAGCCTTATAGAAAATTGTTTTAGGATTTTCATCTTACATTGTTTTGTGATTTATGATTTGATTTTTGTAGAATTGTGAAATTTTCTAAAGTTGAATAAAATTATTCAAACTAAATTATCGATTAATTATTTATGGTTAAAATTCCTTAATGGTCTTAAGGTTTTGGGTTTTAAGTAGCTTTAGAGCTCGCAGTTCTTCAAGCTCGGGTTTTATCGACAATTAGCTTTTGAATTGACAATTGGCTTTTGAATTGTAAAAATTTAATTTGTTCCTAAATATAAACTTAAGTTTTTGGTTTAGTTGATCTTTAGGAACGTTCGGGAGGTACTCCTAAACAAGTCTTAGGCCTACTAAAAGTAGGGTTTACATTCTTTAGATGACGAATCCTCACGACTCTAAAGCATGAAACCATGTAATCCTTGTGTTTAGGAGTTTTTGTAATCCATAGGTTACGTAGCTTGGTTACTCTTTACGTAAATTTAAGTAAGTAATCTTATTTTGGAACAAACATTATTCCAAAAGTTCTGAAATCCCTTAGACTATCAACCTCTGCTGTTCACAATTTCGAAGGCAAGTAATCCCTCTTTTAGATGACAATTTCGAAGGCAATTAAATCTACTAATCCGTTGACCTCGGTGCGAGGATTCTTGCAGAACTTCTTAGTAATGTTTAGATAACGGATACTCACGAGTCTGAAAGATGAAACCAAGCAATCCTTGTTTTTAGGTGATATTGTAACCCATAGGTCACGTAGTCTGGTTAATCCTGATCGAGAAAACATATATCCATTCTTCATTGGGAACAAACTATATTCCAAAGTTTCACAAAACCCGAGAGTTAGTATCTCGGCTGTTCTCCATTTCATAGGCAAGTAATCCCTATTTTAGGTGCGACGTTTGTTAAACGACTAGAGTCGGTTAATCTAGAAAGAAGATATAGCAATTTAAGCGCCATCGTTATCTATAGATTTTGGAAATTTTGTCATGCTCATCGTTAAATTTGAAGCAATTCGACTTTTCAGGACGTAATCACCTTCAATACGTTTCATAGAATCCTTCAATTATGAGTCTCGGCTATCCGCATCCTAAAACCAAGCTAACCTACTTTTTGGGAACTGTGGCGATCGGATAGGTGGATTCATTCATCTTGAAAGAAGCTTTGGTAATTTAGGAGACTCGGTTCTTCTTGGTTTTGGAATTTTGGAAATTCCAAGTAATTAAATCTACTAATCCAATGTCCTCGGTGTGAGGATTTTTGCAGAACTTCCTAGCAATATTTGAATAACAGATCCTCACGAGTCTGAAATATGAAGCCAACCAAATCCTTGTTTTTAGGTGATATTGTAACCCATAGGTCACTTAGTTTGGTTATTCCTGATCGAGAAAACATATATGCATTCTTCATTGGGAACAAATGACATTCCAAATTTTCACAAAACCCGAGAGTTGGGATCTCGGCTGTTCGCCATTTCGTAGGCAAGTAATCTATGTTTTAGGTGTGATGTTTATTGAACGAGTAAAGTCGGTTATTCTAGAAAGAAGATACAGCAATTTAAGCACCATCGTTAAGAAGATTTTGGAAATTTAGTCATGCTCATCGTTAAATTTGAAGCAATTCGACTTTTCATGACGTAATCACCTTTTTCACGTTGATAGATTCCACAAATTATGATTCTCGGCTATCCGCATCCTAAAACCAAGCCAACCAACTTTTTGGGAACTGTGGCAATCGGATAGGAGGATTCGTTCCTCTTGAAAGAAGCTTTGGCAATTTAGGAGACTCGGCTCTTCTCGGTTTTGCGATTTTGGATATTCCAAGTAATTAAATCTACTAATCCGTTGACCTCGGTGCTAGGATTTTTGCAGAACTTCTTAATAATGTTTAGATAAGGGATCCTCACGAGTCTAAAATATGAAACCAAGGAATCCTCGTTTTTAGGTGATATTGTAACCCGTAGGTCACGTAGTTTGGTTATTCCTGATCGAGAAAACATATATCAATTCTTCATTGGGAACAAACTATATTCCAAAGTTTCACAAAACCCGAGAGTTAGGATCTCGGCTGTTCTCCATTTCGTAGGCAAGTAATCCCTGTTTTAGGAGCGATTTTTATTGAACGAGTAAAGTTGGCAATTCTACAAAGAAGATACATCAATTTAAGTGCCATCGTTATCTATAGATTTTTGAAATTTAGTGATGCTCATGGTTTAAATTTGAAGCAATTCGACTTTTCATGACGTAATCACCTTCTACACGTTGATAGATCCACAAATTAGGAGTCTCGACTATCCGCATCCTAAAACCAAGCTAACCAACTTTTTGGGAACTGTGGCCATCGGATAGGAGGATTCGTTCCTCTTGAAAGAAGCTTTGGCGATTTAGGAGAGTCGGTTCTTCTTGGTTTTAGAATTTTGGATATTCCAAGTATTTAATCTACTAATCCGTTCACCTCGGTGCGAGGATTTTTGCAGAACTTCTTGTAATGTTTAGATAACGGATCCTCACGAGTCTGAATATGAAACCAAGCAATCCTTGTTTTTAGGTGATATTGTAACCCGTAGGTCACGTAGTCCGGTTATTCCTGATCGAGAAAACATATATCCAATCTTCATTGGGAACAAACTATATTGCAAAGTTTCACAAAACCCGAGAGTTAGGATCTCGGCTGTTCGCCATTTCATAGGCAAGTAATCCCTATTTTAGGTGCGATGTTTATTGAAGGAGAAAAGTCGGCTATTCTAGAAAGAAGATACAGCAATTTAAGCGCCATCGTTATCTATAGATTTTGGAAATTTAGTCATGCTCATCGTTAAATTTGAAGCAATTCGACTTTTCAGGACGTAATCACCTTCAATACGTTTCATAGAATCCTTCAATTATGAGTCTCGGCTATCCGCATCCTAAAACAAAGCTAACCTACTTTTGGAACTGTGGCGATCGGATAGGTGGATTCATTCATCTTGAAAGAAGCTTTGGTAATTTAGGAGACTCGGTTCTTCTTGGTTTTGGAATTTTGGAAATTCCAAGTAATTAAATCTACTAATCCAATGTCCTCGGTGTGAGGATTTTTGCAGAACTTCCTAGCAATATTTGAATAACAGATCCTCACGAGTCTGAAATATGAAGCCAACCAAATCCTGTTTTTAGGTGATATTGTAACCCATAGGTCACTTAGTTTGGTTATTCCTGATCGAGAAAACATATATGCATTCTTCATTGGGAACAAATGACATTCCAAATTTTCACAAAACCCGAGAGTTGGGATCTCGGCTGTTCGCCATTTCGTAGGCAAGTAATCTATGTTTTAGGTGTGATGTTTATTGAACGAGTAAAGTCGGTTATTCTAGAAAGAAGATACAGCAATTTAAGCACCATCGTTAAGAAGATTTTGGAAATTTAGTCATGCTCATCGTTAAATTTGAAGCAATTCGACTTTTCATGACGTAATCACCTTTTTCACGTTGATAGATTCCACAAATTATGATTCTCGGCTATCCGCATCCTAAAACCAAGCCAACCAACTTTTTGGGAACTGTGGCAATCGGATAGGAGGATTCGTTCCTCTTGAAAGAAGCTTTGGCAATTTAGGAGACTCGGCTCTTCTCGGTTTTGCGATTTTGGATATTCCAAGTAATTAAATCTACTAATCCGTTGACCTCGGTGCTAGGATTTTTGCAAACTTCTTAATAATGTTTAGATAAGGGATCCTCACGAGTCTAAAATATGAAACCAAGCAATCTCGTTTTTAGGTGATATTGTAACCCGTAGGTCACGTAGTTTGGTTTATTCCTGATCGAGAAAACATATATCATTCTTCATTGGGAACAAATATATTCCAAAGTTTCACAAACCGAGAGTTAGGATCTCGGCTGTTCTCCATTTCGTAGGCAAGTAATCCCGTTTTAGGAGCGATTTTTATTGAACGAGTAAAGTTGGCAATTCTACAAAGAAGATACATCAATTTAAGTGCCATCGTTATCTTAGATTTTTGAAATTTAGTGATGCTCATGGTTAAATTGGAAGCAATTCACTTTTCATGACGTAATCACCTTCTACACGTTGATAGATTCCACAAATTGAGTCTCGACTATCCGCATCCTAAAACCAAGCTAACCAACTTTTTGGGAACTGTGGCCATCGGATAGGAGGATTCGTTCCTCTTGAAAGAAGCTTTGGCGATTTAGGAGAGTCGGTTCTTCTGGTTTTAGAATTTTGGATATTCCAAGTATTTAAATCTACTAATCCGTTCACCTCGGTGCGAGGATTTTTGCAGAACTTCTAGTATTTAGATAACGGATCCTCACGAGTCTGAATATGAAACCAAGCAATCCTTGTTTTAGGTGATATGTAACCCTAGGTCACGTTAGTCCGGTTATTCCTGATCGAGAAACATATATCCAATCTTCATTGGGAACAAACTATATTGCAAAGTTTCACAAAACCCGAGAGTTAGGATCTCGGCTGTTCGCCATTTCATAGGCAAGTAATCCCTATTTTAGGTGCGATGTTTATTGAAGGAGAAAAGTCGGCTATTCTAGAAAGAAGATACAGCAATTTAGCGCCATCGTTATCTATAGATTTTGGAAATTTAGTCATGCTCATCGTTAAATTTGAAGCAATTCGACTTTTCAGGACGTAATCACCTTCAATACGTTTCATAGAATCCTTCAATTATGAGTCTCGGCTATCCGCATCCTAAAACAAAGCTAACCTACTTTTTGGGAACTGTGGCGATCGATAGGTGGATTCATTCATCTTGAAAGAAGCTTTGGTAATTTAGGAGACTCGGTTCTTCTTGGTTTTGGAATTTTGGAAATTCCAAGTAATTAAATCTACTAATCCAATGTCCTCGGTGTGAGGATTTTTTGCAGAACTTCCTAGCATATATTGAATAACAGATCCTCACGAGTCTGAAATATGAAGCCAACCAAATCCTTGTTTTTAGGTGATATTGTAACCCATAGGTCACTTAGTTTGGTTATTCCTGATCGAGAAAACATATATGCATTCTTCATTGGGAACAAATGACATTCCAAATTTTCACAAAACCGAGAGTTGGGATCTCGCTGTTCGCCATTTCGTAGGCAAGTAATCTATGTTTTAGGTGTGATGTTTATTGAACGAGTAAAGTCGGTTATTCTAGAAAGAAGATACAGCAATTTAAGCACCATCGTTAAGAAGATTTTGGAATTTAGTCATGCTCATCGTTTAAATTTGAAGCATTCGACTTTTCATGACGTAATCACCTTTTCACGTTGATAGATTCCACAAATTATGATTCTCGGCTATCCGCATCCTAAAACCAAGCCAACCAACTTTTTGGGAACTGTGGCAATCGGATAGGAGGATTCGTTCTCTTGAAAGAAGCTTTGGCAATTTAGGAGACTCGGCTCTTCTCGGTTTTGCGATTTTGGATATTCCAAGTAATTAAATCTACTAATCCGTTGACCTCGGTGCTAGGATTTTTGCAGAACTTCTTAATAATGTTTAGATAAGGGATCCCACGAGTCTAAAATATGAAACCAAGCAATCCTCGTTTTTAGGTGATATTGTAACCCGTAGGTCACGTGTTTGGTTATTCCTGATCGAGAAAACATATATCAATTCTTCATTGGGAAACAAACTATATTCCAAAGTTTCACAAAACCCGAGAGTTTAGGATCTCGGCTGTTCTCCATTTCGTAGGCAAGTTATCCCTGTTTTAGGAGCGATTTTTATTGAACGAGTAAAGTTGGCAATTCTACAAGAAGATACATCAATTTAAGTGCCATCGTTATCTATAGATTTTGAAATTTAGTGATGCTCATGGTTAAATTGGAAGCAATTCGACTTTTCATGACGTAATCACCTTCTACACGTTGATAGATTCACAATTAGGAGTCCTCGACTATCCGCATCCTAAAACCAAGCTAACCAACTTTTTGGGAACTGTGGCCATCGGATAGGAGGATTCGTTCCTCTTGAAAGAAGCTTTGGCGATTTAGGAGAGTCGGTCTTCTTGGTTTTAGAATTTTGGATATTCCAAGTATTTAAATCTACTAATCCGTTCACCTCGGTGCGAGGATTTTGCAGAACTTCTTAGTAATGTTTAGATAACGGATCCTCACGAGTCTGAATTATGAAACCAAGCAATCCTTGTTTTTAGGTGATATTGTAACCGTAGGTCATCGTTAGTCCGGTTATTCCTGATCGAGAAAACATATATCCAATCTTCATTGGGAACAAACTATATTGCAAAGTTCACAAACCCGAGAGTTAGGATCTCGGCTGTTCGCCATTTCATAGGCAAGTAATCCATTTTAGGTGCGATGTTTATTGAAGGAGAAAAGTCGGCTATTCTAGAAAGAAGATACAGCAATTTAAGCGCCATCGTTATCTATAGATTTTGGAAATTTAGTCATGTCATCGTTAAATTTGAAGCAATTCGACTTTTCAGGAACGTAACACCTTCAATACGTTTCATAGAATCCTTCAATTATGAGTCTCGGCTATCCGCATCCTAAAACAAAGCTAACCTACTTTTTGGGAACTGTGGCGATCGGATAGGTGGATTCATTCATCTTGAAGAAGCTTTGGTAATTTAGGAGACCGGTTCTTCTTGGTTTTGGAATTTTGGAAATTCCAAGTAATTAAATCTACTAATCCAATGTCCTCGGTGTGAGGATTTTTGCAGAACTTCCTAGCAATATTTGAATAACAGATCCTCACGAGTCTGAAATATGAAGCCAACCAAATCCTTGTTTTTAGGTGATATTGTAACCCAAGTCACTTAGTTTGGTTATTCCTGATCGAGAAACATATATGCATTCTTCATTGGAACAAATGACATTCCAAATTTTCACAAAACCCGAGAGTTGGGATCTCGGCTGTTCGCCATTTCGTAGGCAATAATCTATGTTTTAAGGTGTGATGTTATTGAACGAGTAAAGTCGGTTATCTAGAAAGAAGATACAGCAATTTAAGCACCATCGTTAAGAAGATTTTGGAAATTTAGTCATGCTCATCGTTAAATTATTGAAGCAATTCGACTTTTCATGACGTAATCACCTTTTTCACGTTGATAGATCCCACAAATTATGATTCTCGGCTATCCGCATCCTAAAACCAAGCAACCAACTTTTTGGGAACTGTGGCAATCGGATAGGAGATTCGTTCCTCTTGAAAGAAGCTTTGGCAATTTAGGAGACTGGCTCTTCTCGGTTTTGCGATTTGGATATTCAAGTAATTAAATCTACTAATCCGTTGACCTCGTGCTAGGATTTTTGCAGAACTTCTTAATAATGTTTAGATAAGGGATCTCACGAGTCTAAAATATGAAACCAAGGAATCCTCGTTTTTAGGTGATATTGTAACCCGTAGGTCACGTAGTTTGGTTATTCCTGATCGAGAAAACATATATCAATTCTTCATTGGGAACAAACTATATTCCAAAGTTTCACAAAACCCGAGAGTTAGGATCTCGGTTGTTCTCCATTTCGTAGGCAAGTAATCCCTGTTTTAGGAGCGATTTTTATTGAAAAGAGTAAAGTTGGCAATTCTACAAAGAAGATACATCAATTTAAGTGCCATCGTTATCTATAGATTTTTTAATTTAGTGATGCTCATGGTTAAATTGGAAGCAATTCGACTTTTCATGACGTAATCACCTTCTACACGTTGATAGATTCCACAAATTTGGAGTCTCGACTATCCGCATCCTAAAACCAAGCTAACCAACTTTTTGGGAACTGTGGCCATCGGGTAGGAGGATTCGTTCCTCTTGGAAAGAAGCTTTGGCGATTTAGGAGAGTCGGTTCTTCTTGGTTTTGAATTTTGGATTTCCAAGTATTTAAATCTACTAATCCGTTCACCTCGGTGCGAGGATTTTTGCAAACTTCTTAGTAATGTTTAGATAACGGATCCTCACGAGTCTGAAATTTTGAAACCAAGCAATCCTTGTTTTAGGTGATATTGTAACCCGTAGGTCACGTAGTCCGGTTATTCCCGATCGAGAAAACATATATCCAATCTTCATTGGGAACAAACTATATTGCAAAGTTTCACAAAACCCGAGAGTTTTGGATCTCGGCTGTTCGCCATTTCTAGGCAAGTAATCCCTATTTTAGGTGCGATGTTTATTGAGGAGAAAAGTCGGCTATTCTAGAAAGAAGATACAGCAAAATTTTAAACCCATCGTTTTCTATAGATTTTTGGAAATTTAGTCATGCTCATCGTTAAATTTGAAGCAATTCGACTTTTCAGGACGAATCACCTTCAATACGTTTCATAGAATCCTTCAATTATGAGTCTCGGCTATCCGCATCCTAAAACAAAGCTAACCTACTTTTTGGGAAATGTGGCGATCGGATAGGTGGATTCATTCATCTTGAAAGAAGCTTTGGTAATTTAGGAGACTCGGTTCTTCTTGGTTTTGGAATTTTGGATATTCCAAGTATTTAAATCTACTAATCCGTTCACCTCGGTGCGAGGATTTTTGCAGAACTTCTTAGTAATGTTTAGATAACGGATCCTACGAGTCGAATTATGAACAAGCAATCCTTGTTTTTAGGTGATATTGTAACCCGTAGGTCACGTAGTCGGTTATTCCTGATCGAGAAAACATATATCAATCTTCATTGGGAACAAACTTATTGCAAAGTTACAAAACCGAGAGTTAGGATCTCGGTGTTCGCCATTTATAGGAGTAATCCCTATTTTAGGTGCGATGTTTATTGAAGGAGAAAAGTCGGCTATTCTAGAAAGAAGATACAGCAATTTAAGCGCCATCGTTATCTATAGATTTTGGAATTTAGTCATGCTCATCGTTAAATTTGAAGCAATTCGACTTTTCAGGACGTAATCACTTCAATACGTTCATAGAATCCTTCAATTATGAGTCTCGGCTATCCGCATCCTAAACAAAGCTAACCTACTTTTTGGGAATGTGGCGATCGGATAGGTGGATTCATTCATCTTGAAGAAGCTTTGGTAATTTAGGAGACTCGGTTCTTCTTGGTTTTGGAATTTTGGAAATTCCAAGTAATTAAATCTACTAATCCAATGTCCTCGGTGTGAGGATTTTTGCAGAACTTCTAGCAATATTTGATAACAGATCCTCACGAGTTGAAATATGAAGCCAACCAAATCCTTGTTTTTAGGTGATATTGTAACCATAGTCACTTAGTTTGGTTATTCTGATCGAGAAAACATATATGCATTCTTCATGGGAACAAATGACATTCCAAATTTTCACAAAACCGAGAGTTGGGATCTCGGCTGTTCGCCATTTGTAGGCAAGTAATCTATGTTTTAGGTGTGATGTTTATTGAACGAGTAAAGTCGGTTATTCTAGAAAGAAGTACAGCAATTTAAGCACATCGTTAAGAAGATTTTGGAAATTTAGTCATGTATCGTTAAATTTGAAGCATTCGACTTTCATGAGAATCCCTTTTTCACGTTGATAGATCCACAATTATGATTCTGGCTATCCGCATCTAACCAAGCCAACCAATTTTGGACTGTGGCAATCGATAGGGATTGTCTCTGAAGAGCTTGGCAATTAGGAGATGGCTCTTCTCGGTTTGCGATTTGATATTCCAAGAATTAATTACTATCGTTGACTCGTGCTAGGATTTTTGCAGAACTCTTATAATGTTTAGATAAGGGATCCTCAGGTTAATATGAACAAGAATCCGTTTTAGTGATATTGTAACCCGTAGGTCACGTAGTTGGTTATTCTGATCGAGAAAACATATATCAATTCTTCATTGGGAACAAACTATATCCAAAGTTTCACAAAACCGAGAGTTAGGATCTCGGCTGTTCTCCATTCGTAGGCAAGTAATCCTGTTTTAGGAGCGATTTTTATTGAACGAGTAAAGTTGGCAATTCTACAAAGAAGATACATCAATTTAAGTGCCATCGTTATCTATAGATTTTGAAATTTAGTGATGCTCATGGTTAAATTTGAAGCAATTGACTTTTCATGACGTAATCACCTTCTACACGTTGATAGATTCCACAAATTAGGAGTCTCGACTATCCGCATCCTAAAACCAAGTAACCAACTTTTTGGGAACTGTGGCCATCGGATAGGAGGATTCGTTCTCTTGAAGAAGCTTGGCGATTAGGAGAGTCGGTTCTTCTTGGTTTTAGAATTTTGGATATTCCAAGTATTTAATTACTAATCCGTTCACCTCGGTGCGAGGATTTTGCAGAACTTCTTAGTAATGTTTAGATAACGGTCCTCACGAGTCTGAATTATGAAACAAGCAATCCTTGTTTTTAGGTGATATTGTAACCGTAGGTCACGTAGTCCGGTTATTCTGATCGAGAAAACATATATCAATCTTCATTGGGAACAAACTATATTGCAAAGTTTCACAAAACCCGAGAGTTAGGATCTCGGCTGTTCGCCATTTCATAGGCAAGTAATCCCTATTTTAGGTGCGAGTTTATTGAAGGAGAAAAGTCGGCTATTCTAGAAAGAAGATACAGCAATTTAAGCGCCATCGTTATCTATAGATTTTGGAAATTTAGTCATGCTCATCGTTAAATTTGAAGCAATTCGACTTTCAGGACTAATCACCTTCAATACGTTTCTAGAATCCTTCAATTATGAGTCTCGGCTATCCGCATCCTAAAACAAAGCTAACCTACTTTTTGGGAACTGTGGCGATCGGATAGGTGGATTCATTCATCTTGAAAGAAGCTTTGGTAATTTAGGAGACTCGGTTTTCTTGGTTTTGGAATTTGGAAATTCCAAGTAATTAAATCTACTAATCCAATGTCTCGGTGTGAGGATTTTTGCAGAACTTCCTAGCAATATTTGAATAACAGATCCTCAGAGTCTGAAATATGAAGCCAACCAAATCCTTGTTTTTAGGTGATATTGTACCATAGGTCACTTAGTTGGTTATTCCTGATCGAGAAAACATATATGCATTCTTCATTGGGAACAAATGACATTCCAAATTTTCACAAAACCGAGAGTTGGGATCTCGGCGTTCGCATTTCGTAGGCAAGTAATCTATGTTTAGGTGTGATGTTTATTGAACGAGTAAAGTCGGTTATTCTAGAAAGAAGATACAGCAATTTAAGCACCATCGTTAAGAAGATTTTGGAAATTTAGTCATGTCATCGTTAATTTGAGCAATTCGACTTTTCATGACGTAATCACCTTTTTCACGTGATAGATTCCACAAATTATGATTCTCGGCTATCCGCATCCTAAAACAAGCAACCAACTTTTTGGAACTGTGGCAATCGGATAGGAGGATTCGTTCCTCTTGAAAGAGCTTTGGCAATTTAGGAGACTCGGCTCTCTCGGTTTTGCGATTTTGGATATTCCAAGTAATTAAATCTACTAATCCGTTGACCTCGGTGCTAGGATTTTTGCAGAACTTCTTAATAATGTTTAGATAAGGGATCCTCACGAGTCTAAAATATGAAACCAAGCAATCCTCGTTTTTAGGTGATATTGTAACCCGTAGGTCACGTAGTTTGGTTATTCCTGATCGAGAAAACATATATCAATTCTTCATTGGGAACAAACTATATTCCAAAGTTTCACAAAACCCGAGAGTTAGGATCTCGGCTGTTCTCCATTTCGTAGGCAAGTAATCCCTGTTTTAGGAGCGATTTTTATTGAACGAGTAAAGTTGGCAATTCTACAAAGAAGATACATCAATTTAAGTGCCATCGTTATCTATAGATTTTTGAAATTTAGTGATGCTCATGGTTAAATTTGAAGCAATTCGACTTTTCATGACGTAATCACCTTCTACACGTTGATAGATTCCACAAATTAGGAGTCTCGACTATCCGCATCCTAAAACCAAGCTAACCAACTTTTTGGGAACTGTGGCCATCGGATAGGAGGATTCGTTCCTCTTGAAAGAAGCTTTGGCGATTTAGGAGAGTCGGTTCTTCTTGGTTTTAGAATTTTGGATATTCCAAGTATTTAAATCTACTAATCCGTTCACCTCGGTGCGAGGATTTTTGCAGAACTTCTTAGTAATGTTTAGATAACGGATCCTCACGAGTCTGAATTATGAAACCAAGCAATCCTTGTTTTTAGGTGATATTGTAACCCGTAGGTCACGTAGTCCGGTTATTCCTGATCGAGAAAACATATATCCAATCTTCATTGGGAACAAACTATATTGCAAAGTTTCACAAAACCCGAGAGTTAGGATCTCGGCTGTTCGCCATTTCATAGGCAAGTAATCCCTATTTTAGGTGCGATGTTTATTGAAGGAGAAAAGTCGGCTATTCTAGAAAGAAGATACAGCAATTTAAGCGCCATCGTTATCTATAGATTTTGGAAATTTAGTCATGCTCATCGTTAAATTTGAAGCAATTCGACTTTTCAGGACGTAATCACCTTCAATACGTTTCATAGAATCCTTCAATTATGAGTCTCGGCTATCCGCATCCTAAAACAAAGCTAACCTACTTTTTGGGAACTGTGGCGATCGGATAGGTGGATTCATTCATCTTGAAAGAAGCTTTGGTAATTTAGGAGACTCGGTTCTTCTTGGTTTTGGAAATTTGGAAATTCCAAGTAATTAAATCTACTAATCCGTTGACCTCGGTGCGAGGATTTTTGTAGAACTTCTTAGTAATGTTTAGATAACGGATCCTCACGAGTTTGAAATATGAAACGAAGCAATCCTTGTTTTTAGGTGATATTGTAACCCATAGGTAACGTAGTCTCGTTATTCCTGATCGAGAAATCATATGTCCATTCTTCATTGGGAACAAACAATATTCCAAAGTTTCACAAAACCCGAGAGTTAGGATCTCGGCTGTTCTCCATTTCGTATGCAAGTAATCGCTGTTTTAGGTGCGATGTTTGTTAAACGACTAGAGTCGGTTAATCTAGAAAGAAGATACAGCAATTTAAGAGCCATCGTTATCTGTAGATTTTGGAAATTTAGTCATGCTCATCGCTAAATTTGAAGCAATTCGACTTTTTATGACATAATCACCCTCTACACGTATCATTGAATCCTTAAATTATGAGTCCCGGCTATCCAGATCCTAAAACCAAGCTAACTTACTTTTTGGGAGCTGTGGCGATCGGATAGGTGGATTCGTTCATCTTGAAAGAGGCTTTGGCAATTTAGGAGACTCGGTTCTTCTCGGTTTTGGAATTTTGGAAATTCCAAGTAATTAAATCTACCCATCCGTTGCCCTCGGTGCGAGGATTTTTGCAGAACTTCTTAGCAATGTTTAGATAACGGATCCTCACGAGTCTGAAATAT
The DNA here is from genome assembly GCA_024138005.1 of Lumnitzera racemosa. Classification (NCBI taxonomy): domain Eukaryota; kingdom Viridiplantae; phylum Streptophyta; class Magnoliopsida; order Myrtales; family Combretaceae; genus Lumnitzera; species Lumnitzera racemosa. Next base: position 57,982,705 of record JAMXBC010000005.1, read on the forward strand.
GAAACCAAGCAATCCTTGTTTTTCGGTGATATTGTAACCCACAAGTCACGTAGTCTGGTTATTCCTGATCGAGAAAATATATATCTATTCTTCATTAGGGACAAACAATGTTCCAAAGTATCACAAAACCCAACAGTTAGGATCTTGGCTGTTCTCCATTTCGTAGGCAAGTAATCCCTGTTTTAGGTGCGATGTTTGTTAAACAACTAGAGTCGGTTATTCTAGAAAGAAGATATAGCAATTTAAGCGCCATCGTTATCTATAGATTTTTGAAATTTAGTCATGCTCATCGCTAAATTTGAAGCAATTCAACTTTTTATGAAGTAATCACCTTCTACACGTATCATAGAATCCTTAAATTATGAATCTTGGCTATCCGCATCCTAAAACCATGCTAACCTACTTTTTGGGAACTGTGGTGATAGGTTAGGTGGATTCGTTCATCTTAAAAGAGGCTTTGGCAATTTAGGAGACTCGGTTCTTCTCGGTTTTGGAATTTTGGAAATTCCAAGTTATTAAATCTAGTAATCCGTTGTCCTCGTTGTGAGGATTTTTGCAGAACTTCTTAGCAATGTTTAGATAACGGATCCTCACGAGTATGGAATATGAAACCAAGCAATCCTTGTTTTTAGGTGATATTGTAATCCATAAATCACGTAGTCTGGTTATTCCTGATCGGGAAAACATATACTCGTTCTTCATTGGCAACAAACGATATTCCAATGTTTCGCAAAACCCCAGAGTTATGATCTCGGCTGTTCGCCATTTCGTAGGCAAGTAATCCCTATTTTAGGTGCGATGTTTATTGAACGAATAAAGTCGGTTATTCAAGAAAGAAGATACAGCAATTTAAGCGCCATCGTTAGGAAGATTTTCGAAATTTAGTCATGCTCATCGCTAAATTTGAGGCAATTCGACTTTTCATGCCATAATCACCTTCTACACATTGATAGAGTCCACAAATTATGAGCCTCGGCTATCCGCATCATAAAACCAAGCTAACCAACATTTTGGGAACTGTAGCCATCGGATAGGAGGATTCGTTCCCGTTGAAAGGCGCTTTGGCAATTTAGGAGACTCGGCTCTTTAAGGTTTTAGAATTTATGATATTCAAAATAATTAAATCTACTAATCCGTTGTCCTCGGTGCGAGGATTTTTGCAGAACTTCTTAGCAATGTTTAGATAACGGATCCTCATGAGTCTGAAATATGAAACCAAGCAATCCTTGTTTTTAGGTGATATTGCAACCCATAGGTAACGTAGTCTTGTTATTCCTGATCGAGAAATCATATATCCATTCTTCATTGGGAACAAACAATATTCCAAAGTTTCACAAAACCCGAGAGTTTGGATCTCGGCTGTTCTCCATTTCGTATGCAAGTAATCCCTGTTTTAGGTGCGATGTTTGTTAAACGATTAGAGTCGGTTATTCTAGAAAGAAGATACAGCAATTTAAGCGCCATCGTTATCTATAGATTTTTGAAATTTAGTCATACTCAACGCTAAATTTGAAACAATTCGACCTTTTATGAGTAATCACCTTCTACACATTTCATAGAATCCTTAAATTAAGAGTTTGGGCTATCCGCTTCCTAAAACCAAGCTAACCTACTTTTTGGGAACTGTGGCGATCGGATAGGTGGATTCGTTCATCAAGACAGAAGCTTTGGCAATTTAGGAGACTCGGTTCTTCTCGGTTTTGGAATTTTGGAAATTCCAAGTAATTAAATCTACCCATCCGTTGCCCTCGGTGCGAGGATTTTTGCAGAACTTCTTAGTAATGTTTAAATAACGGATCCTCACGAGTCTAAAATATGAAACCAAGCAATCCTTGTTTTTAGGTGATATTGTAACCCATAGATCACGTAGTCTGGTTATTCATGATCGAGAAATCATATATCCCTTCTTCATTGGGAACAAACAATATTTCAAAGTTTCAAGAAACCCGAGAGTTAAGATCTTGGCTGTCCGCCATTTCGTAGGCAAGTAATCCCTGTTTTAGGTGCGATGTTTGTTAAACGACTAGAGTCGGTTATTCTAGAAAGAAGATACAGCAATTTAAGCACCATCGTTATCTATAGATTTTGGAAATTTAGTCATGCTCAACGCTAAATTTGAAGCAATTCGACTTTTTATGACGTAATCACCTTCTACACGTTTCATAGAATCCTTAAATTGTGAGTCTTGGCTATCCGCATCCTAAATCCAAGCTAACCTACTTTTTGGGAACTGTGGCGATCGGATAGGTGGATTCGTTCATCTTGAAAGAAGCTTTGGGAATTTAAGAGCCTTGGTTCTTCTCGGTTTTGGAATTTTGGAAATTCCAAGTAATTAAATCTACTAATCCGTTGTCCTCATTTTGAGGATTTTTGCAGAACTTCCTACCAATATTGAGATAACGGATCCTCACGTGTCTAAAATATGAAACCAAGCATTCCTTGTTTTTTGTTGATATTGTAATCCATATGTTACGTAGTATGGTTACTCTTGATCGGGAAAACATATATCCATTCTTTATTGGGAACAAACGATATATCAAAGTTTCGCAAAATTCGAGACTTAGGATCTCGGCTGTTCGCGATTTCATAGGAAAGTAATCCCTGTTTTAGGTGCGATGTTTATTGAACGAGCAAAGTCGGTTATTATACAAAAAAGATACAACAATTTAAGTGCCATCGTTATCTATTGATTTTGGAAATTTAGTCATGCACATCCTTAAATTTGAAGCAATTCGACTTTTCTTGATGTAATCACCTTCTACACGTTGATAGATTCCGTAAATTATGAGTCTCGACTATCCGCATTCCAAAACCAAGCTAACCAACTTTTTGGGAACTGTGGCAATCGGATAGGAGGATTCGTTCCTCTTGAAAGAAGCTGTGGCAATTTAGGTGATATTGTAAGCCATAGGTCACGTAGTCTGGTTATTCCTGATCGAGAAAGCATATATCCATTCTTCATTGCGAACAAACAATGTTCCAAAGTTTCACAAAACCCGAGAGTTAGGATCTCGACTGTTCTCCATTTCGTAGGCAAGTAATCCCTGTTTTAGGTGCGATCTTTGTTAAACGACTAGAGTCGGTTAATCTAGAAAGAAGATATAGCAATTTAAGCGCCATCGTTATCTATAGATTTTGGAAATTTAGTCATGTTCATCGCTAAATTTGATGCAATGCAACTTTTTATGAAGTAATCACCTTCTACACGTTTCATAGAATCCTTAAATTGTGAGTCTCGGCTATCCGCATCCTAAAACCAAGCTAACCTACTTTTTGGGGACTGTGCCGATCGGATAGGTGGATTCGTTCCTCTTGAAAGAAGCTTTGGTAATTTAGGAGACTCTGTTCTTCTCGGTTTTGGAATTTTGGAAATTCCAAGTAATTAAATCTACTAATCCGTTATCCTCGTTGTGAGGAGTTTTGCAGAACTTCCAACTAATCTTGAGATAAAGGATCCTCACGAGTATGGAATATGAAACCAAGCAATCCTTGTTTTTAGGTGATATTGTAACCCATAGGTCATGTGGTCTGGTTATTCCTGATCAAGAAAAGATATATCCATTCTTCATTGCGAACAAACAATGTTCCAAAGTTTCACAAAACCCGAGAGTTAGGATCTCTGCTGTTCGCCATTTCGTAGGAAAGTAATCCCTGTATTATGTGCTATGTTTATTGAACGAGTAAAGTCGGTTATTCAAGAAAGAAGATACAGCAATTTAAGCGCCATCGTTATGTATAGATTTTGGAAATTTAGTCATGCTCATCGCTAAATTTCATGCAATTCGACTTTTTATGAAGTAATCACCTTCTCCACGTTTCATAGAATCCTTAAATTATGAGTCTCGGCTATCCGCATCCTAAAACCAAGCTAACCAACTTTTGGGGAACTGTGGTCATCGGATCGGAGGATTCGTTCCTCTTGAAAGAAGCTTTGGCAATTAAGGAGACTCGGCTCCTATTGGTTTTGCAATTTTGGATATTCCAAGTAATTAAATCTACTAATCCGTTCACCTCGGTGCGAGGATTTTTGCAGAACTTCTTGGTAATGTTTAGATAATGGATCCTCACGAGTCTGAAATATGAAACCAAGGAATCCTTGTTTTTAGGTCATATTGTAACCCGTAGGTCACATTATCTGGTTATTCGAAAGTTTCACAAAACCCGAGAGATAGGATCTCGGCTGTTCTCCATTTCGTAGGCAAGTATTCCCCGTTTTAGGTGCGATATTTGCTAAACGACTAGAGTCGGTTAATCTAGAAAGATGATACAGCAATTTAAGCGCCATCGTTATCTATAGATTTTGGAAATTTAGTCATGTTCATCGCTAAATTTGAAGCAATTCGACTTTTCATGACGTAATCCCCTTCTACACATGTCATAGAATCCTTAAATTATGAGTCTTCGCTATCCGCATCCTAAAACCAAGCTAACCTATTTTTAGGGAACTGTGCCGATCGGATAGATGGATTCCTTCCTCTTGAAAGAAGCTGTGGCAATTTAGTTGATATTGTAAGCCATAGGACACGTAGTCTGGTTATTCCGGATTGAGGAAGCATATATCCATTCTTCATTGGTAACAAACAATGTTCCAAAGTTTCACAAAACCCGAGAGTTAGGATTTCAGCTGTTCTCCAATTCGTAGGCAAGTAATCCCTGTTTTAGGTGCGATGTTTGTTAAACAACTAGAGTCGGTTAATCTAGAAAGATGATACAGCAATTTAAGTGCCATCGTTATCTATAGATTTTGGAAATTTAGTCATGTTCATCGCTAAATTTGAAGCAATTCAACTTTTCATGACGTAATCCCCTTCTACACATGTCATAGAATCCTTAAATTATGAGTCTTCGCTATCGGCATCCTAAAACCAAGCTAACCTACTTTTTGGGAACTGTGCCGATCAGATAGATGGATTCGTTCCTCTTGAAAGAAGCTGTGGCAATTTAGTTGATATTGTAAGCCATAGGTCACGTAGTCTTGTTATTCCTGATCGAGGAAGCATATATCCACTCTTCATTGGTAACAAACAATGATCCAAAGTTTCACAAAACCCGAGAGTTAGGATTTCAGCTGTTCTCCAATTCGTAGGCAAGTAATCCCTGTTTTAGGTGCAATGTTTGTTAAAGAACTAGAGTCGGTTAATCTAGAAAGATGATACAGCAACTTAAGCGCCATCGTTATCTATAGATTTTGGAAATTTAGTTATGTTCATCGCTAAATTTGATGCAATTCGACTTTTCATGACGTAATCACCTTCTACACATGTCATAGAATCCTTAAATTGTGAGTCTTGGCTATCCGCATCCTAAATCCAAGCTAACCTACTTTTTGGGAACTGTGCCGATCGGATAGGTGGATTCGTTCATCTTGAAAGAAGCTTTGGTAATTCAGGAGACTCGGTTCTTCTCGGTTTTGGAATTTTGGAAATTCTAAGTAATTAAATCTACTAATCCGTTGTCCGGGTGCGAGGATTTTCGCTGAAGTTCCTAGCAATGTTTAGACAACGGATCCACACGAGGTTGAAATATGAAACCAAGCAATCCTTGTTTTTGGGTGATATTGTGACCCACAGGTCTCGTAGTCAGGTTATTCCTGATCGAGAAAGGTATATCCATTCTTCATAGGGAACAAACAACGTTCTAAAGTTTCACAAACCCAAGAGTTAGGATTTCAGCTGTTCTCCATTTCGTAGGCAAGTAATCCCTATTTTAGGTGCGATGTTTGTTAAACAACTAGAGTCGGTTAATCTAGAAAGATGATACAGCAATTTAAGCGCCATCGTTATCTATAGATTTTGGAAATTTAGTCATGTTCATCGCTAAATTTGAAGCAATTCGACTTTTCATGACGTAATCCCCTTCTACACATGTCATAGAATCCTTAAATTATGAGTCTTCGCTATCCGCATCCTAAAACCAAGCTAACCTACTTTTTGGGAACTGTGCCGATCGGATAGATGGATTAGTTCCTCTTGAAAGAAGCTGTGGCAATTTAGTTGATATTGTAAGCCATAGGACACGTAGTCTGGTTATTCCTGATCGAGGAAGCATATATCCATTCTTCATTGGTAACAAACACTGTTCCAAAGTTTCACAAAACCCGAGAGTTAGGATTTCAGCTGTTCTCCATTTCGTAGGCAAGTAATCCCTGTTTTAGGTGCGATGTTTGTTAAACAACTAGAGTCGATTAATCTAGAAAGATGATACAGCAATTTAAGCGCCATGGTTATCTATAGATTTTGGAAATTTAGTCATGTTCATCGCTAAATTTGAAGCAATTCGGCTTTTCATGACGTAATCACCTTCTACACATGTCATAGAATCCTTAAATTATGAGTCATCGCTATCCGCATCCTAAAACCAAGCTAACCTACTTTTTGGGAACTGTGCCGATCGGATAGGTGGATTCGTTCATCTTGAAAGAAGCTTTGGTAATTCAGGAGACTCGGTTCTTCTCGGTTTTGGAATTTTGGAAATTCTAAGTAATTAAATCTACTAATCCGTTGTCCGGGTGCGAGGATTTTCGCTGAAGTTCCTAGCAATGTTTAGACAACGGATCCACACGAGGTTGAAATATGAAACCAAGCAATCCTTGTTTTTGGGTGATATTGTGACCCACAGGTCTCGTAGTAAGGTTATTCCTGATCGAGAAAGGTATATCCATTCTTCATATGGAACAAACAACGTTCTAGAGTTTCACAAAACCCGAGAGTTAGGATTTCAGCTGTTCTCCATTTCGTAGGCAAGTAATCCCTATTTTAGGTGCGATGTTTGTTAAACAACTAGAGTCGGTTAATCCAGAAAGATGATACGACAATTTTTAGCGCCCTCGTTATCTATAGATTTTGGAAATTTAGTCATGGTCATTGCTAAATTTGAAGCAATTCGACTTTTCATGAGGTAATCACCTTCTACACATGTCATAGAATCCTTAAATTATGAGTCTTCGCTATCGACATCCTAAAACCAAGCTAACCTACTTTTTGGGAACTGTGCCGATCGGATAGATGGATTCGTTCCTCTTGAAGAAGCTGTGGCAATTTAGTTGATATTGTAAGCCATAGGACACGTAGTCTGGTTATTCCTGACCGAGGAAGCATATATCCATTCTTCATTGGTAACAAACAATGTTCCAAAGTTTCACAAAACCCGAGAGTTAGGATTTCAGCTGTTCTCCAATTCGTAGGCAAGTAATCCCTGTTTTAGGTGCGATGTTTGTTAAAGAACTAGAGTCCGTTAATCTAGAAAGATGATACAGCAATTTAAGCGCCATCGTTATCTATAGATTTTGGAAATTTAGTCATGTTCATCACTAAATTTGAAGCAATTCGACTTTTCATGACGTAATCCACTTCTACACATGTCATAGAATCCTTAAATTATGAGTCTTCGCTATCCGCATCCTAAAACCAAGCTAACCTACTTTTAGGGAACTGTGCCGATCGCATAGATGGATTCGTTCCTCTTGAAAGAAGCTGTGGCAATTTAGTTGATATTGTAAGCCATAAGACACGTAGTCTGGTTATTCCTGATCGAGGAAGCATATATCCATTCTTTATTGGTAACAAACAATGTTCCAAAGTTTCACAAAACCCGAGAGTTAGGATTTCAGCTGTTCTCCAATTCGTAGGCAAGTAATCCCTGTTTTAGTTGCGATGTTTGTTAAAGAACTAGAGTCGGTTAATCTAGAAAGATGATACAGCAATTTAAGCGCCATCGTTATCAATAGATTTTGGAAATTTAGTCATGTTCATCGCTAAATTTGAAGCAATTCGACTTTTCATGACGTAATCCCCTTCTACACATGTCATAGAATCCTTAAATTATGAGTCTTCGCTATCCGCATCCTAAAACCAAGCTAACCTACTTTTTGGGAACTATGCCGATCGGATAGATGGATTCGTTCCTCTTGAAAGAAGCTGTGGCAATTTAGTTGATATTGTAAGCCATAGGTCACGTAGTCTGGTTATTCCTGGTCGAGGAAGCATATATCCATTCTTCATTGGTAACAAACAATGTTCCAAAGTTTCACAAAACCCGAGAGTTAGGATTGTAGCTGTTCTCCAATTCGTATGCAAGTAATCCCTGTTTTAGGTGCGATGTTTGTTAAACAACTAGAGTCGGTTAATCTAGAAAGATGATACAGCAATTAAAGCACCATCGTTATCTATAGATTTTGGAAATTTAGTCATGTTCATCACTAAATTTGAAGCAATTCTACTTTTCATGACGTAATCACCTTCTACACATGTCATAGAATCCTTAAATTATGAGTCTTCGCAATCTGCATCCTAAAACCAAGCTAACCTACTTTTTGGGAACTGTGCCGATCGGATAGGTGGATTCGTTCATCTTGAAAGAAGCTTTGGTAATTCAGGAGACTCGGTTCTTCTCGGTTTTGGAATTTTGGAAATTCCAAGTAATTAAATCTACTAATCCATTGTCCGGGTGCGAGGATTTTCGGTGAAGTTCCTTGCAATGTTTAGACAACGGATCCACACGAGGTTGAAATATGAAACAAAGCAATCCTTGTTTTTGGGTGATATTGTGACCCACAGGTCTCGTAGTCAGGTTATTCCTGATCGAGAAAGGTATATCCATTCTTCATAGGGAGCAAACAACGTTCCAAAGTTTCACAAAACCCGAGAGTTAGGATTTCAGCTGTTCTCCATTTCGTAGGCAAGTAATCCCTGTTTTAGGTGCGATGTTTGTTAAACAACTAGAGTCGGTTAATATAGAAAGATGATACAGCAATTTAAACGCCATCGTTATCAATAGATTTTGGAAATTTAGTCATGTTCATTGCTAAATTTGAAGCAATTCGACTTTTCATGACGTAATCCCCTTCTACACATGTCATAGAATCCTTAAATTATGAGTCTTCGCTATCCGCATCCTAAAACCAAGCTAACCTACTTTTTGGGAAGTGTGCCGATCGGATAGATGGATTCGTTCCTCTTGAAAGAAGCTGTAGCAATTTAGTTGATATTGTAAGCCATAGGTCACGTAGTCTGGTTATTCCTGGTCGAGGAAGCATATATCCATTCTTCATTGGTAACAAACAATGTTCCAAAGTTTCACAAAACCCGAGAGTTAGGATTTCAGCTGTTCTCCAATTCGTAGGCAAGTAATCCCTGTTTTAGGCGCGATGTTTGTTAAACAACTAGAGTCGGTTAATCTAGAAAGATGATACAGCAATTTAAGCGCCATCGTTATCTATAGATTTTGGAAATTTAGTCATGTTCATCGCTAAATTTGAAGCAATTCGACTTTTCATGACGTAATCACCTTCTACACAGGTCATAGAATCCTTAAATTATGAGTCTTCGCTATCCGCATCCTAAAACCAAGCTAACCTACTTTTTGGGAACTGTGCCGATCGGATAGGTGGATTCGTTCATCTTGAAAGAAGCTTTGGTAATTCAGGAGACTCGGTTCTTCTCGGTTTTGGAATTTTGGAAATTCCAAGTAATTAAATCTACAAATCCGTTGTCCGGGTGCGAGGATTTTCGCTGATGTTCCTAGCAATGTTTAGACAACGGATCCACACGAGGTTGAAATATGAAACAAAGCAATCCTTGTTTTTGGGTGATATTGTGACCCACAGGTCTCGTAGTCAGGTTATTCCTGATCGAGAAAGGTATATCCATTCTTCATAGGGAACAAACAACGTTCCAAAGTTTCACAAAACCCGAGAGTTAGGATTTCAGCTGTTCTCCATTTCGTAGGCAAGTAATCCCAATTTTAGGTGCGATGTTTGTTAAACAACTAGAGTCGGTTAATCTAGAAAGATGATACAGCAACTTAAGCGCCATCGTTATCTATAGATTTTGGAAATTTAGTTATGTTCATCGCTAAATTTGATGCAATTCGACTTTTCATGAGGTAATCACCTTCTACACATGTCATAGAATCCTTAAATTATGAGTCTTCGCTATCCGCATCCTAAAACCAAGCTAACCTACTTTTTGGGAACTGTGCCGATCGGATAGATGGATTCGTTCCTCTTGAAAGAAGCTGTGGCAATTTAGTTGATATTGTAAGCCATAGGACACGTAGTCTGGTTATTCCTGATCGAGGAAGCATATATCCATTCTTTATTGGTAACAAACAATGTTCCAAAGTTTCACAAAACCCGAGAGTTAGGATTTCAGCTGTTCTCCAATTCGTAGGCAAGTAATCCCTGTTTTTGGTGCGATGTTTGTTAAACAACTAGAGTCGGTTAATCTAGAAAGATGATACAGCAATTTAAGCGCCATCGTTATCAATAGATTTTGGAAATTTAGTCATGTTCATCGCTAAATTTGAAGCAATTCGACTTTTCATGACGTAATCCCCATCTACACATGTCATAGAATCCTTAAATTATGAGTCTTCGCTATCCGCATCCTAAAACCAAGCTAACCTACTTTTTGGGAACTGTGCCGATCGGATAGATGGATTCCTTCCTCTTGAAAGAAGCAGTGGCAATTTAGTTGATATTGTAAGCCATAGGTCACGTAGTCTGGTTATTCCTGATCGAGGAAGCATATATCCATTCATCATTGGTAACAAACAATGTTCCAAAGTTTCACAAAACCCGAGAGTTAGGATTTCAGCTGTTCTCCAATTCGTAGGCAAGTAATCCCTGTTTTAGGTGCGATGTTTGTTAAACAACTAGAGTCGGTTAATCTAGAAAGATGATACAGCAATTTGAGCGCCATCGTTATCTATAGATTTTTGAAATTTAGTCATGTTCATCGCTAAATTTGAAGCAATTCGACTTTTCATGACGTAATCACCTTCTACACAGGTCATAGAATCCTTAAATTATGAGTCTTCGCTATCCGCATCCTAAAACCAAGCTAACCTACTTTTTGGGAACTGTGCCGATCGGATAGGTGGATTCGTTCATCTTGAAAGAAGCTTTGGTAATTCAGGAGACTCGGTTCTTCTCGGTTTTGGAATTTTGGAAATTCTAAGTAATTAAATCTACTAATCCATTGTCCGGGTGCGAGGATTTTCGCTGATGTTCCTAGCAATGTTTAGACAACGGATCCACACGAGGTTGAAATATGAAACCAAGCAATCCTTGTTTTTGGGTGATATTGTGACCCACAGGTCTCGTAGTCAGGTTATTCCTGATCAAGAAAGGTATATCCATTCATAAGGAAAAAACAACGTTCCAAAGTTTCACAAAACCCGAGAGTTAGGATTTCAGCTGTTCTCGATTTCTTTGGCAAGTAATCCCTGTTTTAGGTGCGATGTTTGTTAAACAACTAGAGTCGGTTAATCTAGAAAGATGATACAGCAACTTAAGCGCCATCGTTATCTATAGATTTTGGAAATTTAGTCATGTTCATCGCTAAATTTGAAGCAATTCGACTTTTCATGACGTAATCGCCTTCTACATATGTCACAGAATCCTTAAATTATGAGTCCTCGCTATCGGCATCCTAAAACCATGCTAACCTACTTTTTGGGTACTGTGCCGATCGGATAGATGGATTCGTTCCTCTTGAAAGAAGCTGTGGCAATTTAGTTGATATTGTAAGCCATAGGACACGTAGTCTGGTTATTCCTGATCGAGGAAGCATATTTCCATTCTTCATTGGTAACAAACAATGTTCCAAAGTTTCACAAAACCCGAGAGTTAGGATTTCAGCTGTTCTCCAATTCGTAGGCAAGTAATCCCTGTTTTAGGTGCGATGTTTGTTAAACAACTAGAGTCGGTTAATCTAGAAAGATGATACAGCAATTTAAGTGCCATCGTTATCTATAGATTTTGGAAATTTAGTCATGTTCATCGCTAAATTTGAAGCAATTCGACTTTTCATGACGTAATCCCCTTCTAAACATGTCATAGAATCCTTAAATTATGAGTCTTCGCTATCCGCATCCTAAAACCAAGCTAACCTACTTTTTGGGAACTGTGCCGATCGGATAGATGGATTCGTTCCTCTTGAAAGAAGCTGTGGCAATTTAGTTGATATTGTAAGCCATAGGTCACGTAGTCTGGTTATTCCGGATCGAGGAAGCATATATCTACACTTCAATGGTAACAAACAATGATCCAAAGTTTCACAAAACCCGAGAGTTAGGATTTCTGCTGTTCTCCAATTCGTAGGCAAGTAATCCCTGTTTTAGGTGCGATGTTTGTTAAAGAACTAGAGTCGGTTAATCTAGAAGATGATACAGCAACTTAAGCGCCATCGTTATCTATAAATTTTGGAAATTTAGTCATGTTCATCGCTAAATTTGAAGCAATTCGACTTTTCATGACATAATCACCTTCTACACATGTCATAGAATCCTTAAATTATGAGTCTTCGCTATCCGCATCCTAAAACCAAGCTAACCTACTTTTTGGGAACCGTGCCGATCGGATAGGTGGATTCGTTCATCTTGAAAGAAGCTTTGGTAATTCAGGAGACTCGGTTCTTCTCGGTTTTGGAATTTTGGAAATTCCAAGTAATTAAATCTACTAATCCGTTGTCCGGGTGCGAGGATTTTTGCTGAAGTTCCAAGCAATGTTTAGACAACGGATCCACACGAGGTTGAAATATGAAACAAAGCAATCCTTGTTTTTGGGTGATATTGTGACCCACAGGTCTCGTAGTCAGGTTATTCCTGATCGAGAAAGGTATATCCATTCTTCATAGGGAACAAACAACGTTCTAAAGTTTCACAAAACCCGAGAGTTAGGATTTCAGCTGTTCTCCATTTCGTAGACAAGTAATCCCTATTTTAGGTGCGATGTTTGTTAAACAACTAGAGTCGGTTAATCCAGAAAGATGATACAGCAATTTAAGCGCCCTCGTTATCTATAGATTTTGGAAATTTAGTCATGTTCATCGCTAAATTTGAAGCAATTTGACTTTTCATGAGGTAATCACCTTCTACACATGTCATAGAATCCTTAAATTATGAGTCTTCGCTATCGACATCCTAAAACCAAGCTAACCTACTTTTTGGGAACTGTGCCGATCGGTTAGATGGATTCGTTCCTCTTGAAAGAAGCTGTGGCAATTTAGTTGATATTGTAAGCCATAGGACACGTAGTCTGGTTATTCCTGATCGAGGAAGCATATATCCATTCTTCATTGGTAACAAACACTGTTCCAAAGTTTCACAAAACCCGAGAGTTAGGATTTCAGCTGTTCTCCATTTCGTAGGCAAGTAATCCTTGTTTTAGGTGCGATGTTTGTTAAACAACTAGAGTCGGTTAATCTAGAAAGATGATACAACAATTTAAGCGCCATCGTTATCTATAGATTTTGGAAATTTAGTCATGTTCATCGCTAAATTTGAAGCAATTCGACTTTTCATGACGTAATCCCCTTCTACACATGTCATAGAATCCTTAAATTATGAGTCTTCGCTATCCGCATCCTAAAACCAAGCTAACCTATTTTTAGGGAACTGTGCCGATCGGATAGATGGATTCCTTCCTCTTGAAAGAAGCAGTGGCAATTTAGTTGATATTGTAAGCCATAGGTCACGTAGTCTGGTTATTCCGGATCGAGGAAGCATATATCCACTCTTCAATGGTAAGAAACAATGATCCAAAGTTTCACAAAACCCGAGAGTTAGGATTTCAGCTGTTCTCCAATTCGTAGGCAAGTAATCCCTGTTTTAGGTGCGATGTTTGTTAAAGAACTAGAGTCGGTTAATCTAGAAAGATGATACAGCAACACAAGCGCCATCGTTATCTATAGATTTGGAAATTTAGTCATGTTCATCACTAAATTTGAAGCAATTCGACTTTTCATGACGTAATCACCTTCTACACAGGTCATAGAATCCTTAAATTATGAGTCTTCGCTATCCGCATCCTAAAACCAAGCTAACCTACTTTTGGGAACTGTGCAGATCGGATAGGTGGATTCGTTCATCTTGAAAGAAGCTTTGGTAATTCAGGAGACTCGGTTCTTCTCGGTTTTGGAATTTTGGAAATTCCAAGTAATTAAATCTACTAATCCGTTGTCCGGTGGCGAGGATTTTCGCTGAAGTTCCTAGCAATGTTTAGACAACGGATCCACACGAGGTTGAAATATGAAACAAAGCAATCCTTGTTTTTGGGTGATATTGTGACCCACAGGTCTCGTAGTCAGGTTATTCCAGATCGAGAAAGGTATATCCATTCTTCATAGGGAAAAAACAACGTTCCAAAGTTTCACAAAACCCCGAGAGTTAGGATTTCAGCTGTTCTCCATTTCGTAGGCAAGCAATCCCTGTTTTAGGTACGATGTTTGTTAAACAACTAGAGTCGGTTAATCTAGAAAGATGATACAGCAACTTAAGCGCCATCGTTATCTATAGATTTTGGAAATTTAGTCATGTTCATCGCTAAATTTGAAGCAATTCGACTTTTCATGACGTAATCGCCTTCTACATATGTCACAGAATCCTTAAATTATGAGTCCTCGCTATCGGCATCCTAAAACCATGCTAACCTACTTTTTGGGTACTGTGCAGATCGGATAGATGGATTCGTTCCTCTTGAAAGAAGCTGTGGCAATTTAGTTGATATTGTAAGCCATAGGACACGTAGTCTGGTTATTCCTGATCGAGGAAGCATATTTCCATTCTTCATTGGTAACAAACAATGTTCCAAAGTTTCACAAAACCCGAGAGTTAGGATTTCAGCTGTTCTCCAATTCGTAGGCAAGTAATCCCTGTTTTAGGTGCGATGTTTGTTAAACAACTAGAGTCGGTTAATCTAGAAAGATGATACGGCAATTTAAGTGCCATCGTTATCTATAGATTTTGGAAATTTAGTCATGTTCATCACTAAATTTGAAGCAATTCGACTTTTCATGACGTAATCCCCTTCTAAACATGTCATAGAATCCTTAAATTATGAGTCTTCGCTATCCGCATCCTAAAACCAAGCTAACCTACTTTTTGGGAACTGTGCCGATCGGATAGATGGATTCGTTCCTCTTGAAAGAAGCTGTGGCAATTTAGTTGATATTGTAAGCCATAGGTCACGTAGTCTGGTTATTCCGGATCGAGGAAGCATATATCTACACTTCAATGGTAACAAACAATGATCCAAAGTTTCACAAAACCCGAGAGTTAGGATTTCTGCTGTTCTCCAATTCGTAGGCAAGTAATCCTGTTTTAGGTGCGATGTTTGTTAAAGAACTAGAGTCGGTTAATCTAGAAGATGATACAGCAACTTAAGCGCCATCGTTATCTATAAATTTGGAAATTTAGTCATGTTCATCGCTAAATTTGAAGCAATTCGACTTTTCATGACATAATCACCTTCTACACATGTCATAGAATCCTTAAATTATGAGTCTTCGCTATCCGCATCCTAAAACCTAGCTAACCTACTTTTGGGAACCGTGCCGATCGGATAGGTGGATTCGTTCATCTTGAAAGAAGCTTTGGTAATTCAGGAGACTCGGTTCTTCTCGGTTTTGGAATTTTGGAAATTCCAAGTAATTAAATCTACTAATCCGTTGTCCGGGTGCGAGGATTTTTGCTGAAGTTCCAAGCAATGTTTAGACAACGGATCCACACGAGGTTGAAATATGAAACAAAGCAATCCTTGTTTTTGGGTGATATTGTGACCCACAGGTCTCGTAGTCAGGTTATTCCTGATCGAGAAAGGTATATCCATTCTTCATAGGGAACAAACAACGTTCTAAAGTTTCACAAAACCCGAGAGTTAGGATTTCAGCTGTTCTCCATTTCGTAGACAAGTAATCCCTATTTTAGGTGCGATGTTTGTTAAACAACTAGAGTCGGTTAATCCAGAAAGATGATACAGCAATTTAAGCGCCCTCGTTATCTATAGATTTTGGAAATTTAGTCATGTTCATCGCTAAATTTGAAGCAATTCGACTTTTCATGAGGTAATCACCTTCTACACATGTCATAGAATCCTTAAATTATGAGTCTTCGCTATCGACATCCTAAAACCAAGCTAACCTACTTTTTGGGAACTGTGCCGATCGGATAGATGGATTCGTTCCTCTTGAAAGAAGCTGTGGCAATTTAGTTGATATTGTAAGCCATAGGACACGTAGTCTGGTTATTCCTGATCGAGGAAGCATATATCCATTCTTCATTGGTAACAAACACTGTTCCAAAGTTTCACAAAACCCGAGAGTTAGGATTTCAGCTGTTCTCCATTTCGTAGGCAAGTAATCCTTGTTTTAGGTGCGATGTTTGTTAAACAACTAGAGTCGGTTAATCTAGAAAGATGATACAACAATTTAAGCGCCATCGTTATCTATAGATTTTGGAAATTTAGTCATGTTCATCGCTAAATTTGAAGCAATTCAACTTTTCATGACGTAATCCCCTTCTACACATGTCATAGAATCCTTAAATTATGAGTCTTCGCTATCCGCATCCTAAAACCAAGCTAACCTATTTTTAGGGAACTGTGCCGATCGGATAGATGGATTCCTTCCTCTTGAAAGAAGCAGTGGCAATTTAGTTGATATTGTAAGCCATAGGTCACGTAGTCCGGTTATTCCTGATCGAGGAAGCATATATCCACTCTTCATTGGTAACAAACAATGATCCAAGTTTCACAAAACCCGAGAGTTAGGATTTCAGCTGTTCTCAATTCGTAGGCAAGTAATACCTGTTTTAGGTGCGATGTTTGTTAAACAACTAGAGTCGGTTAATCTAGAAAGATGATACAGCAACTTAAGCGCCGTCGTTATCTATAGATTTTGGAAATTTAGTCATGTTCATCGCTAAATTTGAAGCAATTCGACTTTTCATGACGTAATCACCTTCTACATATGTCATAGAATCCTTAAATTATGAGTCTTCGCTATCCGCATCCTAAAACAAGCTAACCTACTTTTTGGGAACTGTGCAGATCGGATAGGTGGATTCGTTCTCTGAAAGAAGCTTTGGTAATTCAGGAGACTCGGTTCTTCTCGGTTTTGGAATTTTGGAAATTCCAAGTAATTAAATCTACTAATCCGTTGTCCGGTGCGAGGATTTTGCTGAAGTTCAAGCAATGTTTAGACAACGGATCCACACGAGGTTGAAATATGAACAGCAATCCTGTTTTTGGTGATATTGTGACCCACAGGTCTCGTAGTCAGGTTATTCCTGATCGAGAAAGGTATCCATTCTTCATAGGACAAACAACGTTCTAAAGTTTCACAAAACCAGAGTTAGGATTTCAGCTGTCTCATTTCGTAGCAAGTATCCCTATTTTAGGTGCGATGTTGTTAAACAACTAGAGTCGGTTTCCAAAAGAGATTACGCAATTTAAGCGCCTCCGTTATCTATAGATTTTGGAAATTTTGTCATGTTCATCGCTAAATTGAAGCAATTCGACTTTTCATGAGTAATCCCTTCTACACATGTCATAGAATCCTTAAATTATGAGTCTTCGCTATCGCACCTAAAACCAAGCTAACCTACTTTTGGGAACTGTGCCGATCGATAGATGGATTCGTTCCTCTGAAAGAAGCTGTGCATTTAGTTGAATTGTAAGCCATAGGACACGTAGTCTGGTTATTCCTGATCAGGAAGCATATATCCATTCTTCATTGGTAACAAACATGTTCCAAAGTTTCCAAAACCGAGAGTTAGGATTTCACTGTTCCATTCGTAGGCAAGTAATCCTTTTTAGGTGCGATTTTGTTAAAAACTAAGTCCGTTAATCTAGAAAGATGAACACAATTTAAGCGCCATCGATATAGATTTTGGAAATTTATCATGTTCACGCAAATTTGAAGCAATTCACTTCTGACGTAATCTTACACATGTCTATCCTTATTGGCTTCTACCTCTAACACAACCATTACTTCGACATAGATGACTTCTTAGAAGCATGCAATTTTATATTGTGCATAGCACACTATCCGATCGGAGCAATCATTCATGAAAAACATATCCATTTCAAAAACCCTGTTCGCTGTTCTCCATCAGGCAGTATACTTTTACATTGTAAAAAGATCGAACAGAAGATACGCAACAAGCTCGTATCATGATTGGAATTGCTACTAATTGGAATGATTAGAGTAATCACCTACAAGTAGACCTTAAATTATACTTCGCTATCCACAAACAACTAACTCTTTTGGAACTGCAATCGGTGGTGGATCGTTCATGAAGAGCTTTGATTGGCGTCTCTCGGTGAATTAATCAATATTTATAACCTCTGCAGGATTCTAGTTCCTCATTTGACAAGATCCGATGAATATAACAGCAATTTGTTGTGATATTGACACAGGTCACAGTATCACAAAGTATAATTCAGAAAAACAATTATTACGCCATCGTTATCTATAAATTTTGGAAATTTAGTCATGTTCATCGCTAAATTTGAAGCAATTCGACTTTTCATGACATAATCACCTTCTACACATGTCATAGAATCCTTAAATTATGAGTCTTCGCTATCCGCATCCTAAAACCTAGCTAACCTACTTTTTGGGAACCGTGCCGATCGGATAGGTGGATTCGTTCATCTTGAAAGAAGCTTTGGTAATTCAGGAGACTCGGTTCTTCTCGGTTTTGGAATTTTGGAAATTCCAAGTAATTAAATCTACTAATCCGTTGTCCGGGTGCGAGGATTTTTGCTGAAGTTCCAAGCAATGTTTAGACAACGGATCCACACGAGGTTGAAATATGAAACAAAGCAATCCTTGTTTTTGGGTGATATTGTGACCCACAGGTCTCGTAGTCAGGTTATTCCTGATCGAGAAAGGTATATCCATTCTTCATAGGGAACAAACAACGTTCTAAAGTTTCACAAAACCCGAGAGTTAGGATTTCAGCTGTTCTCCATTTCGTAGACAAGTAATCCCTATTTTAGGTGCGATGTTTGTTAAACAACTAGAGTCGGTTAATCAGAAAGATGATACAGCAATTTAAGCGCCCTCGTTATCTATAGATTTTGGAAATTTAGTCATGTTCATCGCTAAATTTGAAGCAATTCGACTTTTCATGAGGTAATCACCTTCTACACATGTCATAGAATCCTTAAATTATGAGTCTTCGCTATCGACATCCTAAAACCAAGCTAACCTACTTTTTGGGAACTGTGCCGATCGGATAGATGGATTCGTTCCTCTTGAAAGAAGCTGTGGCAATTTAGTTGATATTGTAAGCCATAGGACACGTAGTCTGGTTATTCCTGATCGAGGAAGCATATATCCATTCTTCATTGGTAACAAACACTGTTCCAAAGTTTCACAAAACCCGAGAGTTAGGATTTCAGCTGTTCTCCATTTCGTAGGCAAGTAATCCTTGTTTTAGGTGCGATGTTTGTTAAACAACTAGAGTCGGTTAATCTAGAAAGATGATACAACAATTAAGCGCCATCGTTATCTATAGATTTTGGAAATTTAGTCATGTTCATCGCTAAATTTGAAGCAATTCAACTTTTCATGACGTAATCCCCTTCTACACATGTCATAGAATCCTTAAATTATGAGTCTTCGCTATCCGCATCCTAAAACCAAGCTAACCTATTTTTAGGGAACTGTGCCGATCGGATAGATGGATTCCTTCCTCTTGAAAGAAGCAGTGGCAATTTAGTTGATATTGTAAGCCATAGGTCACGTAGTCCGGTTATTCCTGATCGAGGAAGCATATATCCACTCTTCATTGGTAACAAACAATGATCCAAAGTTTCACAAAACCCGAGAGTTAGGATTTCAGCTGTTCTCCAATTCGTAGGCAAGTAATACCTGTTTTAGGTGCGATGTTTGTTAAACAACTAGAGTCGGTTAATCTAGAAAGATGATACAGCAACTTAAGCGCCGTCGTTATCTATAGATTTTGGAAATTTAGTCATGTTCATCGCTAAATTTGAAGCAATTCGACTTTTCATGACGTAATCACCTTCTACATATGTCATAGAATCCTTAAATTATGAGTCTTCGCTATCCGCATCCTAAAACCAAGCTAACCTACTTTTTGGGAACTGTGCAGATCGGATAGGTGGATTCGTTCATCTTGAAAGAAGCTTTGGTAATTCAGGAGACTCGGTTCTTCTCGGTTTTGGAATTTTGGAAATTCCAAGTAATTAAATCTACTAATCCGTTGTCCGGTGGCGAGGATTTTCGCTGAAGTTCCTAGCAATGTTTAGACAACGGATCCACACGAGGTTGAAATATGAAACAAAGCAATCCTTGTTTTTGGGTGATATTGTGACCCACAGGTCTCGTAGTCAGGTTATTCCAGATCGAGAAAGGTATATCCATTCTTCATAGGGAAAAAACAACGTTCCAAAGTTTCACAAAACCCCGAGAGTTAGGATTTCAGCTGTTCTCCATTTCGTAGGCAAGCAATCCCTGTTTTAGGTGCGATGTTTGTTAAACAACTAGAGTCGGTTAATCTAGAAAGATGATACAGCAACTTAAGCGCCATCGTTATCTATAGATTTTGGAAATTTAGTTATGTTCATCGGTAAATTTGATGCAATTCGACTTTTCATGACGTAATCGCCTTCTACACATGTCATAGAATCCTTAAATTATGAGTCTTCGCTATCCGCATCCTAAAACCAAGCTAACCTACTTTTTGGGAACTGTGCCGATCGGATAGATGGATTCGTTCCTCTTGAAAGAAGCTGTGGCAATTTAGTTGATATTGTAAGCCATAGGACACGTAGTCTGGTTATTCCTGATCGAGGAAGCATATATCCATTCTTCATTGGTAACAAACAATGTTCCAAAGTTTCACAAAACCCGAGAGTTAGGATTTCAGCTGTTCTCCAATTCGTAGGCAAGTAATCCCTGTTTTAGGTGCGATGTTTGTTAAAGAACTAGAGTCGGTTAATCTAGAAAGATGATACAGCAACTTAAGCGCCGTCGTTATCTATAGATTTTGGAAATTTAGTCATGTTCATCGCTAAATTTGAAGCAATTCGACTTTTCATGACGTAATCACCTTCTACACATGTCATAGAATCCTTAAATTATGAGTCTTCGCTATCTGCATCCTAAAACCAAGCTAACCTACTTTTTGGGAACTGTGCCGATCGGATAGATGGATTCGTTCCTCTTGAAAGAAGCTGTGGCAATTTAGTTGATATTGTAAGCCATAGGTCACGTAGTCTGGTTATTCCTGATCGAGGAAGCATATATCCATTCTTCTTCGGTAACAAACAATGTTCCAAAGTTTCACAAAACCCGGGAGTTAGGATTTCAGCTGTTCTCCAATTCGTAGGCAAGTAATCCCTGTTTTAGGTGCGATGTTTGTTAAACAACTAGAGTCGATTAATCTAGAAAGATGATACAGCAATTTAAGCGCCATGGTTATCTATAGATTTTGGAAATTTAGTCATGTTCATCGCTAAATTTGAAGCAATTCGGCTTTTCATGACGTAATCACCTTCTACACATGTCATAGAATCCTTAAATTATGAGTCATCGCTATCCGCATCCTAAAACCAAGCTAACCTACTTTTTGGGAACTGTGCCGATCGGATAGGTGGATTCGTTCATCTTGAAAGAAGCTTTGGTAATTCAGGAGACTCGGTTCTTCTCGGTTTTGGAATTTTGGAAATTCTAAGTAATTAAATCTACTAATCCGTTGTCCGGGTGCGAGGATTTTCGCTGAAGTTCCTAGCAATGTTTAGACAACGGATCCACACGAGGTTGAAATATGAAACCAAGCAATCCTTGTTTTTGGGTGATATTGTGACCCACAGGTCTCGTAGTCAGGTTATTCCTGATCGAGAAAGGTATATCCATTCTTCATAGGGAACAAACAACGTTCTAAAGTTTCACAAACCCAAGAGTTAGGATTTCAGCTGTTCTCCATTTCGTAGGCAAGTAATCCCTATTTTAGGTGCGATGTTTGTTAAACAACTAGAGTCGGTTAATCTAGAAAGATGATACAGCAATTTAAGCGCCATCGTTATCTATAGATTTTGGAAATTTAGTCATGTTCATCGCTAAATTTGAAGCAATTCGACTTTTCATGACGTAATCCCCTTCTACACATGTCATAGAATCCTTAAATTATGAGTCTTCGCTATCCGCATCCTAAAACCAAGCTAACCTACTTTTTGGGAACTGTGCCGATCGGATAGATGGATTCGTTCCTCTTGAAAGAAGCTGTGGCAATTTAGTTGATATTGTAAGCCATAGGACACGTAGTCTGGTTATTCCTGATCGAGGAAGCATATATCCATTCTTCATTGGTAACAAACAATGTTCCAAAGTTTCACAAAACCCGAGAGTTAGGATTTCAGCTGTTCTCCAATTCGTAGGCAAGTAATCCCTGTTTTAGGTGCGATGTTTGTTAAAGAACTAGAGTCGGTTAATCTAGAAAGATGATACAGCAACTTAAGCGCCGTCGTTATCTATAGATTTTGGAAATTTAGTCATGTTCATCGCTAAATTTGAAGCAATTCGACTTTTCATGACGTAATCTATAACGACCCAACAGTATCGTTGTCGTGATAGGTCGCCGTGTACCGTATAAAGGTCTATTATCTACCCCCTTGCTGATCATAGGCCTTTCATACGACACACAAGGCTCCTTCCACTCTACGTTACCACTAGGCCCATAGAAAAGTAATATAGAGCAATTTAACTAAAATTACTTCTATGTTATAAATTAACTAATTGTATGGGCTCATGAGAACCACACCAAAACAATATTACAAACGAATGCAATTCATAACGGAACTGCATAAAATCTAAGTTATGCATAAATATATATAAAGTATCTAAATATCTATAATCTATTACAAAATGTCCTCTTCGCTCTCTGATCGCTCCAACCCGTCTCTACCCGAGACTTACCACGGCATGCCTCGGCCCGGATTGACGAAGAGGTTCTCCTGCACCAACAGAAATCTATAGGGGAGTAAGCTTACGCTTAGTGAGATAAATACCCTCATCAGTACCACACGACAGAAATTTATTAGATGCACAATCATATGAATGCATGAACAAACAGTATGCCATACAACGCATGCAGTGACCTAGGAACTGCATACGACTCAGAATTTCGCCCCCTGAAGTCGGGGTTTGGAGATAATTAACCGACCCAAACCAAAATCCGGGTTCTAGACCTTGGGTTTTATTTCATTTGCACTATCGTGCTCATACCAAAACAAAACTCTACATATATACATATATATATACTTCCTTCACCAAAATCAAACTGTATCCTTTAAAAATCCCAAGTCTAGCGGTGTGGTGGCCCCCGCAGTCCACAAACACACGCCCTAAGCAGAAGCCACAAGACTCGGCCCCTCGCCGACGGTTGGCGTCTCCTAGCGCCTAGTAAGCCCATCGACTTAAGACAGAGACTCAATATATATGATGGCATAGCTAGTGCCCAATCCTGCAGGAAACTCGTATTCCTGTGAGTCCCTTCCCATCTTCTGCGTGAAGCAGCAGTCGGTGTTATCCGTATGCAATATGGGGAATGCATGATTCATTTTGAGTTCTTAATCATATAAGTGATTAACTTGATTTTCAGGGTGATCAACCAATTTCATTCCATACAATTCACAAGTATATATTCATGCAAACAATTCCCAATTATTATATATAATTAACAAGTCATCACACTCATCCATAATTTCATACACATGCATCTCCCATATCCCACAAGCATCCAAATTTATAAATATAAGATTAGGTGCATCTACTTTACAAGCACAATCAAGTAAAGAGTCATCGGGAATTTACTCACTCTGCCATGTGGTTCAATCAAAGTAGTCTGGAGGCAAGTCGTCTCCGAAAACAGTGTCCCCTGGTCATTGAAATAATTTTTATAAGGAATTGAAGCAAACTTAAGAAACTATGTAAATTTTTCTTAAGTTATATTCTTAGCTGGTTCTCGGAATTTTTCCGGTTTTTACCTAAAGTTCAATCGCGTATAACTTTTTCGTTTTAAATCCGATTTTTATCATCTTATAGTCAATATTCATCGTTTTTGAGTGTACTTTAACGTGGTAAGGTTAGATTTTCGAAATGAGGTATGAAATTCTATCCATGGGTCAGAACAGTAGCATTCCTCATGTGTTGGAGTGTTTTTGGGCCTTGTTTGGTAAATGGGCTTTTGATAGCTTGAGGAATCCTTTGGGCTTAGTCTTTAGATTTTATCCTAAGCTTAAAATACTCCTTGAGATCAGATTTACAATTTTGATTTATATTCCTAAGGCTAACAACCACTTCTTGGGCCCTTTAGTGAGCTTAAGTTATCAAATGGGCTTGTTTTTTGTTCAACTAAGGTTAATGACTTTGGTGGGCTTATGGGGCCTTAGGTGGATTTATTATGGGCTTCAAAACAACTTCTCTTGGTTCTTTAAGTTGCTGGTCAGATTTTTGTTGAAGGCTCATCTTAGAGTTCTAAGCTTGTTTTGAGAGTTTTAGGCCCGGTTTTGAGTTTTAGGCTTTGTATGCTAATCATACTTGCTTTGGTTAATCCTTTCACTTTGTTCTTTCACTTTTATCATATTTTTAGGCCTCATTTACCCATGTTCCAGATCTGTTCATGTTGGTCCTAAGGGGTCCTTACTTGGTTTTTCAACTTGTTTCATCATTTCCTTAAGTGTAGGTGATAGATTATGCACTTAACTACTTGTGTATAAATCTTAACTTAAGTTCCCTTCCATCAAATGATCCTTTAACTCATGCTCCACATAAAGAAATAAAAGATCTTATACTTCATAAAACCTCCATATCATAGCTCATGCCATACAAGGTTGATTTCTTCATAAAACTTCATGTGATGGATTTTTCCTTAACTTAAGTCTAGTTTTGAGCATGTTTAACTAAATGGAAACAAAATCAACATTCAAATGATCATGGAACCTTCACGTCCAGCATGCTTACCCTTCATCAAAGTTCTCATTTCAAGATTTCCTTAGCTTAAAATCTTCCATTCAAAGCATTAAACAAATGTCCATACAAAACACCAACTTTACATGCTCATATTTCAACTTCATGTAATGGTTTTAGGGTTTGTTTCTTAAAACGAATTTTTGTGCTATAACAACTCAAACCTTACTCATATCTTTAAGAAATCCAAGTCTTCTAACATAAATATTAATCCACACATCACAAGAATCACTTATTCGTCCTTAACGCAAAGTTTGGTGGTTGTGCACTAAGGTTCCTCTTAAGCCTTTAACTTTGCTTCCTCCCTTTTGCTTACCTTTTGAAACCCGAATCTTTTGATCTCTTAGAAAGGGGTTTATGGAAGATTCTAATGGTCTTAAATGTCTTAAATGATGAAAGAAAATGGCGCAAGTGCAAAGGAAAAAATGCCGTGAGTTGAAGCTTTCAAATGGGAGAAAAATTGATTTTGTGGGGTAAGGTTGTTTCCCCTTTTTATGTTTGTTTTAAAAGAGAGAAAGATGAAGTGAAAGTGAGATTAAAAGTGAGAGAAATGGGGAGGAGTGCAGCTGGTTGGAATAAAGAGAGAAGGAGTGTTTAAATGCCTTGAAAGTATTGTCTTAAAGCTTACAAAAAGTCAACAATTGCAACTCTTGATGATGTAAGCATTAAGGGATGAATAGTGATGTGTAAGAGGAAGTGATTGATGGGTGAATGACAAATGCATGGCCCCCCCCTTTCTCCCCTTTTTAGATCTGCCATGGGAAGTCTTTTAATGGCATGGAGTGGTCTTGTCACCTTTATTAAAGTTAAGCTCATGATTTCTTGTGAAAATTTGTCCATATGTAGTATAAGTGAAGAGGTGATAAGGAAATTGTCTTATCACTAGATTTTGATAAGTTATCAATTGATAAATGATTCCAACTCTCAATTGATAAGTTATCTAAGGTGATTGGTTGATCTACTTATTTATGGTGTAAGGCTTATGCATGAAGATAAGGGTATAGCCTTATAGAAAATTGTTTTAGGATTTTCATCTTACATTGTTTTGTGATTTATGATTTGATTTTTGTAGAATTGTGAAATTTTATAAAGTTGAATAAAATTATTCAAACTAAATTATCGATTAATTATTTATGGTTAAAATTCCTTAATGGTCTTAAGGTTTAGGGTTTTAAGTAGCTTTAGAGCTCGCAGTTCTTCACGCTCGGGTTTTATCGACAATTAGTTTTTTAATTGTAAAAATTTAATTTGTTCCTAAATATAAACTTAAGTTTTTGGTTTAGTTGATCTTTAGGAACGTTAGGGAGGTACTCCTAAACAAGTCTTAGGCCTACTAAAAGTAGGGTTTACACCAAGCTAACCGACTTTTCGGAAACTATGACGATCGGATAGGAGGATTCGTTCCTCTTCAAAGAAGCTTTGGCAATGTAGGAGACTCGGCTCCTCTCAGTTTTGGAATTTTGGATATTTTAAGTAATTAAATCCACTCATCCGTTGTCCTCGGTGCGAGGATTTTTGCAGAACTTCTTAGTATTGTTTAGATAACGGATCCTCACGAGTCTGAAATATGAAACCAAGCAATCCTTGTTTTTATGTGATATTGTAACCCATAGGTCATGTGGTCTGGTTATTCCTGATGGAGAAAACATATATCCATTCTTCCTTGGGAACAAACGATATTCCAAAGTTTCACAAAACCCGAGAGTTAGGATCTCGGCTGTTGTCCATTTCGTAGGCAAGTAATCCCTGCTTTAGGTGCGATGTTTATTGAACGAGTAAAGTCGGTTATTCTAAAAAGAAGATACAGCAATTTAAGCGAAATCGTTATCTATAGATTTTAGAAATTTAGTCATGCTCATCGTTAAATTTGAAGCAATTCGACTTTTCATGACGTAATCACCTTCTACACGTTAATATATTCCCCAAATTATGAGTCTTGGCTATCCGCATCATAAAACCAAGCTAACCAACTTTTTGGGAACTGTGGCGATCGGATAGGAGGATTAGTTCATCTTGAAAGAAGCTTTGGCAATTTAGGAGACTCAGCTCTTCTCGGTTTTGGAATTTTTGATATTCTAAGTAATTAAATCTGCTAATCCGTTGTCCTCGGTGCGAGGATTTTTGCAGAACTTCTTTGCAATGTTTAGATAACGGATCCTCACGAGTCTGAAATATGAAACCAAGCAATCCTTATTTTTAGGTGATATTGTAACACATAGGTCACGTAGTCTGGTTATTCCTGATCGAGAAAACATATATCCATTCTTCATTGGGAACAAACAATATTACAAAGTTTCACAAAACCCGAGAGTTAGGATCTCGGCTGTTCTCCATTTCGTAGGCAAATAATCCCTGTTCTAAGTGCGATGTTTGTTAAACGACTAGAGTCGGTTACTCTAGAAAGAAGATACAGCAATTTAAGCGCCA
Organism: Lumnitzera racemosa; assembly: GCA_024138005.1. Taxonomy (NCBI): domain Eukaryota; kingdom Viridiplantae; phylum Streptophyta; class Magnoliopsida; order Myrtales; family Combretaceae; genus Lumnitzera; species Lumnitzera racemosa. The sequence goes on from JAMXBC010000005.1 coordinate 58,009,914, forward strand.
TCGTTATCTATAGATTTTGGAAATTTAGTCATGGTCATCATTAAATTTGAAGCAATTCAACTTTTCATGATGTAATCACCTTCTGCACGTTGATATATTCCACAAATTAAGAGTCTCGGCTATCCGCATCCTAAAACAAGGCTAACCAACTTATTGGGAACTGTGGCCATCGGATAGGAGGATTCGTTGCTCTTGAAAGAAGCTTTGGCAATTTAGGAGACTCGGCTCTTCTCGATTTTGGAATTTTGGAAACTCCCAGTAATTAAATCTACTAATTTGTTGTCCTCGGTACGAGGATTTTTGCAGAACTTCTTAGCAATGTTTAGATAACGAATCCTCACAAGTCTAAAATATGAAACAAAGCAATCCTTGTTTTTATGTAATATTGTAACCCATAGGTCATGTAGTCTGGTTATTCCTGATCGAGAAAACATATATTCGTTCTTCATTCGGAACAAACAATATTCCAAAGTTTTAAAAAACCCATGAGTTAGGATCTCGACTGTTCGCCATTTCGTAGGAAAGTAATCCCTGCTTTAGGTGCGATGTTTATTGAACGAGTAAAGTCAGTTATTCTAGAAAGAAGATACAGCAATTTAAGTGCCATTGTTATCTATAGATTTTAGAAATTTAGTCATGCTCATCGTTAAATTTGAAGCAATTCGACTTTTCATGACGTAATCACCTTCTACACGTTGATATATTCCCCAAATTATGAGTGTCGGCTATCCGCATCACAAAACCATGCTAACCAACTTTTTGGGAACTGTAGCCATCGGATTGGAGGATTCGTTCCTCTTGAAAGAAGCTTTGGCAATTTAGGAGGCTCGGCTCTTCTCGGTTTTGGAATTTTTGATATTCCAAGTAATTAAATCTACTAATCCGTTGTCCTCGGTGCGAGGATTTTTGCAGAACTTCTTTGCAATGTTTAGATAACGGATCCTCACGAGTCTGAAATATGAAACCAAGCAATCCTTGTTTTTGGGTGATATTGTAACCCATAGGTCACGTAGTCTTGTTATTCCTGATTGAGAAAACATATATCCATTCTTCATTGGGAACAAACAATATTCCAAAGTTTCACAATACCCGAGAGTTAGGATCCCCGCTATTCTCCAATTCGTAGGCAAGTAATCCCTGTTTTAGGTGTGGTGTTTGTTAAACGACGAGAGTCGGTTATTCAAGAAAGAAGTTACAGCAATTTAAGCGCCATCGTTATCTATAGATTTTGCAAATTTAGTCATGCTCAAAGCTAAATTTGAAGCAATTCGACTTTTCATGACGTAATCTCCTTGTACACGTTTCATAGAATCCTTAAATTATGAGTCTCGCCTATCTGCATCCTAAAACCAAGCTATCCAACTTTTTGGGAACTGTGGCGATCGGATAGGAGGATTCGTTCATCTTGAAAGAAGCTTTGGCAATTTAGGAGACTCGGCTCTTCTCGGTTTTGGAATTTTTGATATTCTAAGTAATTAAATCTGCTAATCCGTCGTCCTCGGTGCAAGGATTTTTGCAGAACTTCTTTGCAAGGTTTAGATAACGGATCCTCACAAGTCTGAAATATGGAACCAAGCAATCCTTAATTTTAGGTGATATTGTGACACATAGGTCACGTAGTCTGGTTATTCCTGATCGAGAAAACAAATATCCATTCTTCATTGGAAACAAACAATATTACAAAGTTTCACAAAACCCGAGAGTTAGGATCTCGGCTGTTCTCCATTTCGTAGGCAAATAATCCCTGTTCTATGTGCGATGTTTGTTAAACGACTAGAGTCGGTTACTCTAGAAAGAAGATACAGCAATTTAAGCGCCATCGTTATCTATAGATTTTGGAAATTTAGTCATGGTCATCATTAAATTTGAAGCAATTCAACTTTTCATGACGTAATCACCTTCTACACGTTGATATATTCCACAAATTAAGAGTCTCGGCTATCCACATCCTAAAACCAAGCTAACCAACTTATTGGGAACAGTGGCCATCGGATAGGAGGATTCGTTCCTCTTGAAAGAAGCTTTGGCAATTTAGGAGACTCGGCTCTACTCGATTTTGGAATTTTGGAAATTCCAAGTAATTAAATCTACTAATCCGTTGTCCTCGGTGCGAGGATTTTTGCAGAACTTCTTAGCAATGTTTAGATAACGGATCCTCACGAGTCTGAAATATGAAACAAAGCAATCCTTGTTTTTATGTGATATTGTAACCCATAGGTTACGTAGTCTGGTTATTCCTGATCGGGAAAACATATATTCGTTCTTCATTCGGAACAAACGATATTCCAAAGTTTTACAAAACCCAAGAGTTAGGATCTCGACTGTTCGCCATTTCGTAGGCAAGTAATCCCTACTTTAGGTGCGATGTTTATTGAACGAGTAAAGTCGGTTATTCTAGAAAGAAGATACAACAATTTAAGTGCCATCGTTATCTATAGATTTTAGAAATTTAGTCATGCACATCATTAAATTTGAAGCAATTCGACTTTTCATGACGTAATCACCTTCTACACGTTGATATATTCCCCAAATTATGAGTCTCGGCTATCCGCATCACAAAACCATGCTAACCAACTTTTTGGGAACTGTAGCCTTCGAATTGGAGGATTCGTTCCTCTTCAAAGAAGCTTTGGCAAATTAGGAGGCTCGGTTCTTCTCGGTTTTGGAATATTTGATATTCCAAGTAATTAAATCTACTAATCCGTTGTCCTCGATTCGAGGATTTTTGCAGAACTTTTTTGCAATGTTTAGATAACGGATCCTCACGAGTCTGAAATATGAAATCAAGCAATCCTTGTTTTTAGGTGATATTGTAACCCATACGTCACGTAGTCTGGTTATTCCTGATCAAGAAAACATATATCTATTCTTCATTGGGAACAAACAACATTCCAAAGTTTCACAAAACCCGAGAGTTAGGATCCCCGCTGTTCTCCAATTCGTAGGCAAGTAATCCCTGTTTTAGGTGCGATGTTTCTTAAACGACGAGAGTCGGTTATTCTAGAAAGAATTTACAGCAATTTAAGTGCCATCGTTATCTATATATTTTGGAAATTTAGTCATGCTCAACGCTAAATTTGAAGCAATTCGACTTTTCATGACGTAATCTCCTTGTACACGTTTCATAGAATCCTTAAATTATGAGTCTTGCCTATCCGCATCCTAAAACCAAGCTAACCAACTTTTTGGGAACTGTGGCGATCGGATAGGAGGATTCGTTCCTCTTGAAAGAAGCTTTGGCAATTTAGGAGACTCGGCTCTTCTTGGTTTTGGAATTTTTCATATTCCAAGTAATTAAATCTACTAATCCGTTATCCTCGGTGCGAGGATTTTTGCAGAACTTCTTTGCAATGTTTAGATAACGGATCCTCACGAGTCTGAAATATGAAACCAAGCAATCCTTGTTTTTAGGTGATATTGTAACACATAGGTCACGTAGTCTGGTTATTCCTAGTCGAGAAAACATATATCCATTCTTCATTGGGAACAAACAATATTCCAAAGTTTCACAAAACCCGAGAGTTAGGATCTCGGCTGTTCTCCATTTCGTAGGCAAGTAATCCCTGTTCTATGTGGGTTGTTTGTTAAACAACTAGAGTCGGTTACTCTAGAAAGAAGATACCGCAATTTAAGCGCCATCGTTATCTATAGATTTAGGAAATTTAGTCATGCTCAACACTAAATTTGAAGCAATTCGACTTTTTATGATGTAATCACCTTCTACACCTTTCATAGAATCCTTAAATTATGAGTTTCGGCTATCCGCATCCTAAAACCAAGCTAACCTACTTTTTGGGAACTGTGGCGGTAGGATAGGTGCATTCGTTCATCTTGAAATAAGCTTTGGCAATTTAGGAGGCTCGACTCTTCTCGGTTTTGGAATTTTGGAAATTCCAAGTAATTAAATCTACTATTTCGTTGTCCTCGGTGCGAAGATTTTTGCAGAACTTCTTAGCATTGTTTAGATAACGGATCCTCACGAGTCTGAAATATGAAACCAAGCAATCCTTGTTTTTAGGTGATATTGTAACCCATAGGTCACGTGGTCTGGCTATTCCTGATCGGGAAAACATATATCCATTCTTCCTTAGGAACAAACGATATTCCAAAGTTTCACAAATCCCGAGTGCTAGGATCTCGGCTGTTCTCCATTTCGTAAGCAAGTAATCCCTGTTTTAGGTGCCATGTTTGTTAAACGAATAGAGTCGGTTATTCTAGAAAGAAGATACAGCAATTTAAGCGCCATCGTTATCTATAAATTTTGGAAATTTCATCAAGCTCATCGCTAAATTTGAAGCAATTCGACTTTTGATGACGTAATCACCTTCTACACCTTTCATAGAATCCTTAAATTATGAGTCTCGGCTGTTAGCATCCTAAAACCAAGCTAACCAACTTTTCGGGAACTTTGGTGATCTGGTAGGAGGATTCGTTCCTCCTGAAAGAAGCTTTCGCAATTTAGGAGACTCGGCTCATCTCGGTTTTGGAATTTTGGTTATTCCAAGTGATTAAATCTACTAATCCGTTGTCCTCGGTGCGAGGAATTTTGCAGAACTTCTTTGCAATGTTTAGATAACGGATCCTTACGAGTCTAAAATATGAAACAAAGCAATCCTTGTTTTTAGGTGATATTGTAACCCATAGGTCACGTAGTCTGGTTATTCCTGATCGAGAAAACATATATCCATTCTTCATTGGGAACAAACAATATTCCAAAGTTTCACAAAACCCAAGAGTTAGGATCTCGGCTGTTCGCCATTCCGTAGGCAAGTAATCCCTGTTTTAGGTGCGATGTTTATTGAACGAGTAAAGTCGTTTATTCTAGAAAGAAGATGCCGCAATTTAATCGCCAACGTTATCTATAGATTTTGGAAATTTAGTCATGCTCATCGTTAAATTTGAAGCAATTCGACTTTTTATGACGTAATAACCTTCTACACGTTTCATAGAATCTTTAAATTATGAGTCTCAGCTATCCGCATCCTAAAACCAAGCTAACCAACTTTTTGGGAACTGTGGCGATCGAATAGGAGGATTCGTTCCTCTTGAAAGAAGATTTGGCAAATTAGGAGACTCGGTTCTTTTCGGTTTTGGAATTTTTCATATTCCAAGTAATTAAATCTACTAATCCGTTGTCCTCGGTCCGAGGATTTTTGCAGAACCTCTTTACAATCTTTACATAACGGATCCTCACGAGTCTGAAAAATGAAACCAAGCAATCCTTATTTTTAGGTGATATTGTAATCCATATGTCACGTAGTCTGGTTATTCCTGATCGGGAAAACATATATCCGATTTTCATTGGGAACAAACGATATTCCAAAGTTTCATAAAACCCGAGAGTTAGGAACTCGGCTGTTCTCCGTTTCTTAGGCAAGTAACCCCTATTTTAGGTGCGATGTTTATTAAACGAGTAAAGTGGGTTATTCTAGAAAGAAGATACAGCAATTTAAGCACCATCGTTATCTATAGATTTTGGAAATTTAGTCATTCTCATCATTAAATTTGAAGCAATTCGACTTTTCATGACGTAATCACCTTCTACACGTTTCATAGAATCTACAAATTATGAGTCTCGGCTATCTGCATCCTAAAACAAAGCTAACCAACATTTTGGGAACTATGGCCATCGGATAAGAAGATTCGTTCCTCTTGAAAGAAGCTTTGGCAATTTAGGAGACTCGGCTCTACTCGGTTTTGGAATTTTTGGAAATTCCATGTAATTAAATCTACTAATCCGTTGTCCTCGGTGCGAGGATTTTTGCAGAACTTCTTTGCAATGTTTAGATAACGGATCCTCACGAGTCTGAAATATGAAACCAAGCAATCCTTGTTTTTAGGTGATATCATAACCCATGGGTTACGTAATCTGGTTATTCCTGATCGACAAAACATATATCCGTTCTTCATTGGGAACAAACGATATTCCAAAGTTTCACAAAACCCGAGAGTTAGGACTCGATGCTCGCCATTTCGTAGGCAAGTAATCCCTGTTTTAGGTGTGATGTTTATTGAACGAGTAAAGTCGTTTATTCTAGAAAGAAGATACAGCAATTTACGCGCCATCGTTATCTATAGATTTTGGAAATTTAGTCAAGCTCATCGCTAAATTTGAAGCAATTCGATTTTGATGACGTAATCACCTTCTACACCTTTCATAGAATCCTTAAATTATAAGTCTCGGCTGTCCGCATCCTAAAACCAAGCTAACCAACTTTTCGGGAACTTGGCGATCTGGTAGGATGTTTCGTTCCTCTTGAAAGAAGCTTTAGCAATTTAGAGACTCGGCTCTTCTCGGTTTTGGAATTTTGGAAATACCAAGTAATTAAATCTACTAATCCGTTGTCCTCGGTGCGAGGATTTTTGCAGAACTTCTTTGCAATGTTTAGATAACGGATCCTCACGAGTCAAATATGAAACCAAGCATCCTTGTTTTTAGGTGATATTGTAACACATAGGTCACGTAGTCTGGTTATTCCTGATCGAGAAAACATATATCCATTATTCATTGGGAACAAACAATATTCCAATGTTTCACAAAACCCGAGAGTTAGGATCTCGGCTGTTCTGCATTTCGTAGGCAAGTAATCCCTATTCTATGTGGGATGTTTGTTAAACGACTAGAGTCGGTTACTCTAGAAAGAAGATCAGCAATTTAAGCGCCATCGTTATCTATAGTTTTGGAAATTTAGTCATGCTCAACGCTAAATTTGAAGCAATTCGACTTTTTATGATGTAATCACCTTCTACACGTTTCATAGAATCCTTAAATTGTGATTCTCGGCTATCCGCATCCTAAAACCAAGCTAACCTACTTTTTCGGAACTGTAGCGGTAGGATAGGTTGATTTGTTCATCTTGAAAGAGGCTTTGCCAATTTAGGAGACTCGTTGTTCTCGGCTTTGGAATTTGGAAATTCCATGTAATTAAATCTACTAATCCGTTGTCCTCGTTGTGAGGATTTTTGCAAAACTTCCAACCAATTTGAGATAACGGATCCTCACGAGTCTGAAATATCAAACAACCAATCCTTATTTTTAGGTGATACTGTAATCCATATGTCACGTAGTCGGGTTATTCCTGATCTGGAAAACATATATCCGTTCTTCATTGGGAACAAACGATATTCCAAAGATTCACAAAACCCAAGAGTTAGGAACTCGGCTGTTCTCCATTTCGTAGGTAAGTAATCCCTATTTTAGGTGCGAAGTTTGTTAAACGACTAGAGTCGGTTATTCTAGAAAGAAGATACAGCAATTTAAGCGCCATCGTTATCTCTAGATTTTGGAAATTTAGTCATGCTCAATGCTAAATTTGAAGCAATTCGAATTTTTCTGACGTAATCACCTTCTACACGTTTCATAGAATCCACAAATTATGAGTCTCGGCTATCCGCATCCTAAAACAAAGCTAACCAACTTTTCGGGAACTATGGCCATCGGATAAGAAGATTCGTTCCTCTTGAAAGAAGCTTTGGCAATTTAGGAGACTCGGCTCTTCTCAGTTTTGGAATTTTAGATATTCCAAGTAATTAAATCTACTAATTCGTTGTCCTCGGTGCGAGGATTTTTGCAGAACTTCTTAGCAACGTTTAGATAAAGGATCCTCACGAGTCTGAAATATGAAACAAAACAATCCTTGTTTTAGGTAATATTGTAACCCATAGGTCACGTAGTCTGGTTATTCCTGATCAAGAAAACATATATCCATTCTTCATGGGGAACAAACAATATTCCATAGATTTTGGAAATTTAGTCATGCTCATCGCTAAATTTGAAGCAATTCGACTTTTCATGATGTAATCACCTCTACACGTTACATAGAATCCTTAAATTATGGGTCTCGGCTATCCACATCCCAAAACCATGCTAACCTACTTTTTGGGAACTGTGGCAATCGGATCGGTGGATTTGTTCATCTTGAAAGAGGTTTTGCCAATTTAGCAGACTCGGTTGTTCTCGGCTTTGGAATTTTGGAAATTCCATGTAATTAAATCTACTAATCCATTGTCCTCGTTGTGAGGATTTTTGCAGAACTTCCAACAAATATTGAGATAACGGATCCTCATCCTCACGAGACTGAAATACCAAACCAACCAATCCTTATTTTTAGGTGATACTGTAATCCATATGTCACATAGTCTGGTTATTCTTGATCGAGAAAACATATATCCATTCTTCATTGGGAACAAACAATATTCCAAAGTTTCACAAAACCCGAGAGTTAGGAACTTGGCTGTTCTCCGTTTCTTAGGCAAGTAACCCTGTTTTAGGTGTGATGTTTATTAAACGAGTAAAGTCGGTTATTCTAGAAAGATGATACAGCAATTTAAGCGATGTCGTTATCTATAGATTTTGGAAATTTAGTCATTCTCATCATTAAATTTGAAGCAATTCGACTTTTCATGACATAATCACCCTCTACACGTTGATAGATTCCACAAATTATGAGTCTCGGCTATCCGCATACTAAAACCAAGCTAACCAACTTTTTGGGAACTGTGGCCATCGGATAGGGGGATTCGTTCCTCTTGGAAGAAGCTTTGGCAATTTAGGAGACTCGGCTCTTCTCGGTTTTGGAATTTTGGAAATTCCAAGTAATTAAATCTACTAATCCGTTGTCCTCGGTGCGAGGATTTTTGCAGAACTTCTTTGCAATGTTTAGATAACGGATCCTCACGAGTCTGAAATATGAAACCAAGCAATCCTTGTTTTTAGGTGATATCATAACCCATGGGTTACGTAATCTGGTTATTCCTGATCGACAAAACATATATCCGTTCTTCATTGGGAACAAACGATATTCCAAAGTTTCACAAAACCCGAGAGTTAGGATCTCGACTGCTCGCCATTTCGTAGGCAAGTAATCCCTGTTTTAGGTGTGATGTTTATTGAACGAGTAAAGTCGTTTATTCTAGAAAGAAGATACAGCAATTTACGCGCCATCGTTATCTATAGATTTTGGAAATTTAGTCAAGCTCATCGCTAAATTTGAAGCAATTCGACTTTTGATGACGTAATCACCTTCTACACCTTTCATAGAATCCTTAAATTATGAGTCTCGGCTGTCCGCATCCTAAAACCAAGCTAACCAACTTTTCGGGAACTTTGGCGATCTGGTAGGATGTTTCGTTCCTCTTGAAAGAAGCTTTAGCAATTTAGGAGACTCGGCTCTTCTCGGTTTTGGAATTTTGGAAATTCCAAGTAATTAAATCTACTAATCCGTTGTCCTCGGTGGGAGGATTTTTGCAGAACTTCTTTGCAATGTTTAGATAACGGATCCTCACGAGTCAAATATGAAACCAAGCAATCCTTGTTTTTAGGTGATATTGTAACACATAGGTCACGTAGTCTGGTTATTCCTGATCGAGAAAACATATATCCATTATTCATTGGGAACAAACAATATTCCAATGTTTCACAAAACCCGAGAGTTAGGATCTCGGCTGTTCTGCATTTCGTAGGCAAGTAATCCCTATTCTATGTGGGATGTTTGTTAAACGACTAGAGTCGGCTACTCTAGAAAGAAGATACAGCAATTTAAGCGCCATCGTTATCTATAGGTTTTGGAAATTTAGTCATGCTCAACGCTAAATTTGAAGCAATTCGACTTTTTATGATGTAATCACCTTCTACACGTTTCATAGAATCCTTAAATTGTGATTCTCGGCTATCCGCATCCTAAAACCAAGCTAACCTACTTTTTCGGAACTGTGGCGGTAGGATAGGTTGATTTGTTCATCTTGAAAGAGGCTTTGCCAATTTAGGAGACTCGGTTGTTCTCGGCTTTGGAATTTTGGAAATTCCATGTAATTAAATCTACTAATCCGTTGTCCTCGTTGTGAGGATTTTTGCAAAACTTCCAACCAATATTGAGATAACGGATCCTCACGAGTCTGAAATATCAAACCAACCAATCCTTATTTTTAGGTGATACTGTAATCCATATGTCACGTAGTCGGGTTATTCCTGATCTGGAAAACATATATCCGTTCTTCATTGGGAACAAACGATATTCCAAAGATTCACAAAACCCAAGAGTTAGGAACTCGGCTGTTCTCCATTTCGTAGGTAAGTAATCCCTATTTTAGGTGCGAAGTTTGTTAAACGACTAGAGTCGGTTATTCTAGAAAGAAGATACAGCAATTTAAGCGCCATCGTTATCTCTAGATTTTGGAAATTTAGTCATGCTCAATGCTAAATTTGAAGCAATTCGAATTTTTCTGACGTAATCACCTTCTACACGTTTCATAGAATCCACAAATTATGAGTCTCGGCTATCCGCATCCTAAAACAAAGCTAACCAACTTTTCGGGAACTATGGCCATCGGATAAGAAGATTCGTTCCTCTTGAAAGAAGCTTTGGCAATTTAGGAGACTCGGCTCTTCTCAGTTTTGGAATTTTAGATATTCCAAGTAATTAAATCTACTAATTCGTTGTCCTCGGTGCGAGGATTTTTGCAGAACTTCTTAGCAACGTTTAGATAAAGGATCCTCACGAGTCTGAAATATGAAACAAAACAATCCTTGTTTTTAGGTAATATTGTAACCCATAGGTCACGTAGTCTGGTTATTCCTGATCAAGAAAACATATATCCATTCTTCATGGGGAACAAACAATATTCCATAGATTTTGGAAATTTAGTCATGCTCATCGCTAAATTTGAAGCAATTCGACTTTTCATGATGTAATCACCTCCTACACGTTACATAGAATCCTTAAATTATGGGTCTCGGCTATCCACATCCCAAAACCATGCTAACCTACTTTTTGGGAACTGTGGCAATCGGATCGGTGGATTTGTTCATCTTGAAAGAGGTTTTGCCAATTTAGCAGACTCGGTTGTTCTCGGCTTTGGAATTTTGGAAATTCCATGTAATTAAATCTACTAATCCATTGTCCTCGTTGTGAGGATTTTTGCAGAACTTCCAACAAATATTGAGATAACGGATCCTCATCCTCACGAGACTGAAATACCAAACCAACCAATCCTTATTTTTAGGTGATACTGTAATCCATATGTCACATAGTCTGGTTATTCTTGATCGAGAAAACATATATCCATTCTTCATTGGGAACAAACAATATTCCAAAGTTTCACAAAACCCGAGAGTTAGGAACTTGGCTGTTCTCCGTTTCTTAGGCAAGTAACCCCTGTTTTAGGTGTGATGTTTATTAAACGAGTAAAGTCGGTTATTCTAGAAAGATGATACAGCAATTTAAGCGATGTCGTTATCTATAGATTTTGGAAATTTAGTCATTCTCATCATTAAATTTGAAGCAATTCGACTTTTCATGACATAATCACCCTCTACACGTTGATAGATTCCACAAATTATGAGTCTCGGCTATCCGCATACTAAAACCAAGCTAACCAACTTTTTGGGAACTGTGGCCATCGGATAGGGGGATTCGTTCCTCTTGGAAGAAGCTTTGGCAATTTAGGAGACTCGGCTCTTCTCGGTTTTGGAATTTTGGAAATTCCAAGTAATTAAATCTACTAATCCGTTGTCCTCGGTGCGAGGATTTTTGCAGAACTTCTTTTCAATGTTTAGATAACGGATCCTCACGAGTCAAATATGAAACCAAGCAATCCTTGTTTTTAGGTGATCTCGTAACCTACGGGTCACGTAGTCTGGTTATTCCTGATCGAGAAAACATATATCCATTCTTCCTTGGGAACAAAAAATATTCCAATGTTTCACAAAACCTGAGAGTTAGGATCTCGACTGTTCTCCATTTCGTAGGTAAGTAATCCCTGGTTTAGGTACAATGTTTGTTACACAACTAGAGTCGGTTATTCTAGAAAGAAGATACAGCAATTTTAGCGCCATCGTTATCTATAGATTTTGGAAATTGAATCATGCTCATCGCTAAATTTGAAGCAATTCGACTTTTGATGACGTAATCACTTTCTACACATTTCATAGAATCCTTAAATTATGAGTCTCGGCTATTCGCATCCTAAAACCATGATAACCAACTTTTTGGGAACTGTGGCCACCGGATAGGAGGATTCGTTCCTCTTGAAAGAAGCTTTGGCGATTTAGGAGACTCGGCTCTTCTCGGTTTTGGAATTTTGGAAATTCCAAGTAATTAAATCTTCTAATCCGTTGTCCTCGGTGCGAGGATTTTTGCAGAACTTCTTTTCAATGTTTAGATAACGGATCCTCACGAGTCAAATATGAAACAAAGCAATCCTTGTTTTTGGGTGATATTGTAACACATAGGTCACGTAGTCTGGTTATTCCAGATCGAGAAAACATATATCCATTCTTCATTGGGATCAAACAATATTCCAAAGTTTCACAAAACCCTAGAGTTAGGATCTCGGCTGTTCTCCATTTCATAGGCAAGTAATCCCTATTCTATGTGGGGTGTTTGTTAAACGACTAGAGTCGGTTACTCTTGAAAGAAGATACAGCAATTTAAGCGCCATCGTTATCTATAGATTTTGGAAATTTAGTCATGCTCAACGCTAAATTTGAAGCAATTCAAATTTTTCTGACGTAATCACCTTCTACACGTTTCATAGAATCCACAAATTATGAGTCTCGGCTATTCGCATCCTAAAACAAAGCTAACCAACTTTTCGGGAACTATGGCCATCGGATAAGAAGATTCGTTCCTCTTGAAAGAAGCTTTGGCAACTTAGGAGACTTGGCTCTTCTCGGTTTTGGAATTTTAGATATTCCAAGTAATTAAATCTACAAATCCGTTGTCCTCGGTGCGAGGATTTTTGCAGAACTTCTTAGCAACGTTTAGATAAAGGATCCTCACGAGTTTGAAATATGAAACAATGCAATCCTTGTTTTTAGGTGATATTGTAACCCATAGGTCACGTAGTCTGGTTATTCCTGATCGAGAAAACATATATCCATTCTTCATAGGGAACAAACAATATTCCATAGATTTTGGAAATTTAGTCATGCTCATCGCTAAATTTGAAGCAATTCGACTTTTCATGACGTAATCACCTCCTACACGTTACATAGAATCCTTAAATTATGGGTCTCGGCTATCCACATCCTAAAACCATGCTAACCTACTTTTTGGGAACTGTGGCGATCGGATAGGTGGATTTGTTCATCTTGAAAGAGGCTTTGCCAATTTAGGAGACTCGGTTGTTCTCGGCTTTGGAATTTTGGAAATTCCATGTAATTAAATCTACTAATCCGTTGTCCTCGTTGTGAGGATTTTTGCAAAACTACCAACCAATATTGAGATAACGGATCCTCACGAGTCTGAAATATCAAACCAACCAATCCTTATTTTTAGGTGAAACTGTAATCCATATGTCACGTAGTCTAGTTATTCCTGATCTGGAAAACATATATCCGTTCTTCATTGGGAACAAACGATATTCCAAAGATTCACAAAACCCGAGAGTTAGGAACTCGGCAGTTCTCCATTTCGTAGGCAAGTAATCCCTATTTTAGGTTCGAAGTTTGTTAAACGACTAGAGTCGGTTATTCTAAAAAGAAGATACAGCAATTTAAGCGCCATCGTTATCTATAGATTTTGGAAATTTATCATGCTCAACGCTAAATTTGAAGCAATTCGAATTTTTCTGACGTAATCACATTCTACACGTTTCATAGAATCCACAAATTATGAGTCTCGGCTATCCGCATCCTAAAACATAGCTAACCAACTTTTCGGGAACTATGGCCATCGGATAAGAAGATTCGTTCCTCTTGAAAGAAGCTTTGGCAATTTAAGAGACTCAGCTCTTCTCGTTTTTGGAATTTTTTATCTTCCAGGTAATTAAATCTACTAATCCGTTGTCCTCGGTGCGAGGATTTTTGCAAAACTTCTTAGCAATGTTTAGATAACGGATCCTCACGAGTCTGAAATATGAAACAAAGCCATCCTTATTTTAAGGTGATATTGTAACCCATAGGTCACGTAGTCTGGTTATTCCTGATCGAGAAAACATATATCCATTCTTCATTGGGAACAAACAGTATTCCAAAGTTTCACAAAACCCAAGAGTTAGGATCTCGGCTGTTCGCCATTTCGTAAGTAAGTAATCCCTGTTTTAGGTGCGATGCTTATTGAACGAGTAAAGTCGGTTATACTAGAAAGAAGATTCCGCAATTTAAGCGCCATCGTTATCTATAGATTTTGCAAATTTAGTCATGCTCATCGTTAAATTTGAAGCAATTCGACTTTTTATGACGTAATAACCTTCTACACGTTTCATAGAATCTTTAAATTATGAGCCTCAGCTATCCGCATCCTAAAACCAAGCTAACCAACTTTTTGGGAACTGTGGCGATCCGATAGGAGGATTCTTTCCTCTTGAAAGAAGATTTGGCAAATTAGGAGACTCAACTCTTCTCGGTTTTGGAATTTGAAAAATTCCAAGTAATTAATTCTACTAATCTGTTGTCCTCGGTGTGAGGATTTTTGCAGAAATCCTTAGCAATGTTTAGATAACGGATCCTCACGAGTCTTAAATATGAATCAAAGCAATCCTTGTTTTTAGGTCATATTGTAACCCATAGGTCACGTAGTCTGGTTATTCCTAATCGAGAAAACATATATCCATTCTTCATTGGGAACAAACGATATTCCAAAGTTTCATAAAACCGGAGAGTTAGGATCTCGACTGTTCTCCATTTCGTAGGCAAGTAATCCCTGTTTTAGGTGCGATGTTTGTTAAATGACAAGAGTCGGTAATTCTACCAATTTTGAGATAACGGATCCTCACTAGTCTGAACTATGAAACCAAGCAATCCTTGTTTTTAGGTGATACTGTAATCCATATGTCACGTAGTCTGGTTATTCCTGATCGGGAAAACATATATCCGTTCTTCATTGGGAACAAACGATATTCCAAAGTTTCACAAAACCTGAGAGTTAGGATCTCGGCTGTTCGCCTTTTCGTAGGCAAGGAATCCCTCTTTTAGGTGCGATGTTTATTGAACGAGTAAAGTCGGTCATTCTAGAAAGAAGATACAGCAATTTAAGCGCCATCGTTATGTATAGATTTTGGAAATATAGTCATGCTAATAGTTAAATTTGAAGCAATTCGACTTTTCATGACGTAATCACCTTCTACACGTTGATAGATTCCACAAATTATGAGTTTCGACTATCTGCATCCTAAAACCAAACTAACCAACTTTTCGGGAACTGTGGCGATTGGATAGGTGGATTTGTTCCTCTTGAAAGAAGCTTTGGTAATTTAGGAGACTCGGCTCTTCTCGGTTTTGGAATTTTTCATATTCCAAGTAATTAATTCTACTAATCTGTTGTCCTCGGTGCGAGGATTTTTGCAGAAATCCTTAGCAATGTTTAGATAACGGATCCTCACGAGTCTTAAATATGAAACAAAGCAATCCTTGTTTTTAGGTGATACTGTAACCCATAGGTTACGTAGTCCGGTTATTCCTGACCGAGAAAACATATATCCATTCTTCATTGGGAAGAAACGATATTCCAAAGTTTTACAAAACCGGAGAGTTAGGATCTCGGCTGTTCTCCATTTCGTAGGCAAGTAATCCCTGTTTTAGGTGCGATGTTTGTTAAACGACAAGAGTCGGTAATTCCAGAAAGAAGACACAGCAATTTAAGCGCCATCGTTATCTATAGATTTTGGAAATTTAGTCATGCTCATCGCTAAATTTGAAGCAATTCAACTTTTCATGATGTAATCACCTCCCACACGTTAGATAGAATCCTTAAATTATGGGTCTCGGCTATCCACATCCTAAAACCATGCTAACCTACTTTTTAGGAACTGTGGCGATCGGATAGGTGGATTCGTTCATCTTGAAAGAAGCTATGGCAATTTAGGAGACTAGGTTCTTCTCGATTTTGCAATTTTGGAAATTCCAAGTAATTATATCTACTAATCCGTTGTCCTCGTTGTGAAGATTTTTGCAGAACTTCCTACCAATTTTGAGATAACGGATCCTCACTAGTCTGAACTATGAAACCAAGCAATCCTTGTTTTTAGGTGATACTGTAATCCATATGTCACGTAGTCTGGTTATTCCTGATCGGGAAAACATATATCCGTTCTTCATTGGGAACAAACGATATTCCAAAGTTTCACAAAACCTGAGAGTTAGGATCTCGGCTGTTCGCCTTTTCGTAGGCAAGGAATCCCTCTTTTAGGTGCGATGTTTATTGAACGAGTAAAGTCGGTTATTCTAGAAAGAAGATACAGCAATTTAAGCGCCATCGTTATGTATAGATTTTGGAAATATAGTCATGCTAATCGTTAAATTTGAAGCAATTCGACTTTTCATGACGTAATCACCTTCTACACGTTGATAGATTCCACAAATTATGAGTTTCGACTATCCGCATCCTAAAACCAAACTAACCAACTTTTCGGGAACTGTGGCGATTGGATAGGTGGATTTGTTCCTCTTGAAAGAAGCTTTGGTAATTTAGGAGACTCGGCTCTTCTCGGTTTTGGAATTTTTCATATTCCAAGTAATTAATTCTACTAATCTGTTATCCTCGGTGCGAGGATTTTTGCAGAAATCCTTAGCAATGTTTAGATAACGGATCCTCACGAGTCTTAAATATGAAACAAAGCAATCCTTGTTTTTAGGTGATACTGTAACCCATAGGTTACGTAGTCCGGTTATTCCTGACCGAGAAAACATATATCCATTCTTCATTGGGAACAAACGATATTCCAAAGTTTTACAAAACCGGAGAGTTAGGATCTCGGCTGTTCTCCATTTCGTAGGCAAGTAATCCCTGTTTTAGGTGCGATGTTTGTTAAACGACAAGAGTCGGTAATTCCAGAAAGAAGACATAGCAATTTAAGCGCCATCGTTATCTATAGATTTTGGAAATTTAGTCATGCTCATCGCTAAATTTGAAGCAATTCAACTTTTCATGATGTAATCACCTCCCACACGTTAGATAGAATCCTTAAATTATGGGTCTCGGCTATCCACATCCTAAAACCATGCTAACCTACTTTTTAGGAACTATGGCGATCGGATAGGTGGATTCGTTCATCTTGAAAGAAGCTATGGCAATTTAGGAGACTAGGTTCTTCTCGATTTTGCAATTTTGGAAATTCCAAGTAATTATATCTACTAATCCGTTGTCCTCGTTGTGAAGATTTTTGCAGAACTTCCTACCAATTTTGAGATAACGGATCCTCACTAATCTGAACTATGAAACCAAGCAATCCTTGTTTTTAGGTGATACTGTAATCCATATGTCACGTAGTCTGGTTATTCCTGATCGGGAAAACATATATCCGTTCTTCATTGGGAACAAACGATATTCCAAAGTTTCACAAAACCTGAGAGTTAGGATCTCGGCTGTTCGCCTTTTCGTAGGCAAGGAATCCCTCTTTTAGGTGCGATGTTTATTGAACGAGTAAAGTCGGTGATTCTAGAAAGAAGATACAGCAATTTAAGCGCCATCGTTATCTATAGATTTTGGAAATATAGTCATGCTAATCGTTAAATTTGAAGCAATTCGACTTTTCATGACGTAATCACCTTCTACACGTTGATAGATTCCACAAATTATGAGTTTCGACTATCCGCATCCTAAAACCAAACTAACCAACTTTTCGGGAACTGTGGCGATTGGATAGGTGGATTTGTTCCTCTTGAAAGAAGCTTTGGTAATTTAGTAGACTCGGCTCTTCTCGGTTTTGTAATTTTTCATATTCCAAGTAATTAATTCTACTAATCTGTTATCCTCGGTGCGAGGATTTTTGCAGAAATCCTTAGCAATGTTTAGATAACGGATCCTCACGAGTCTTAAATATGAATCAAAGCAATCCTTGTTTTTAGGTCACATTGTAACCCATAGGTCACGTAGTCTGGTTATTCCTAATCGAGAAAACATATATCCATTCTTCATTGGGAAAAAACAATATTCCAATGTTTCATAAAACCGGAGAGTTAGGATCTCGACTGTTCTCCATTTCGTAGGCAAGTAATCCCTGTTTTAGGTGCGATGTTTGTTAAACGACAAGAGTCGGTAATTCCAGAAAGAAGACACAGCAATTTAAGCGCCATCGTTATCTATAGATTTTGGAAATTTAGTCATGCTCATCGCTAAATTTGAAGCAATTCAACTTTTCATGATGTAATCACCGCCCACACGTTAGATAGAATCCTTAAATTATGGGTCTCGGCTATCCACATCCTAAAACCATGCTAACCTACTTTTTAGGAACTGTGTCGATCGGATAGGTGGATTCGTTCATCTTGAAAGAAGCTATGGCAATTTAGGAGACTAGGTTCTTCTCGATTTTGCAATTTTGGAAATTCCAAGTAATTATATCTACTAATCCGTTGTCCTCGTTGTGAAGATTTTTGCAGAACTTCCTACCAATATTGAGATAACGGATCCTCACTAGTCTGAACTATGAAACCAAGCAATCCTTGTTTTTAGGTGATACTGTAATCCATATGTCACGTAGTCTGGTTATTCCTGATCGGGAAAACATATATCCGTTCTTCATTGGGAACAAACGATATTCCAAAGTTTCACAAAACCCGAGAGTTAGGATCTCGGCTGTTCGCCATTTCGTAGGCAAGGAATCCTTGTTTTAGGTGCGATGTTTATTGAACGAGTAAAGTCGGTTATTCTAGAAAGAAGATACAGCAATTTAAGCGCCATCGTTATCTATAGATTTTGGAAATTTAGTCATGCTCATCGTTAAATTTGAAGCAATTCGACTTTTCATGACGTAATCACCTTCTATAGGTTGATAGATTCCACAAATTATGAGTCTCAGCTATCCGCATCCTAAAACCAAACTAACCAACTTTTCGGGAACTGTGGCCATTGGATTGGAGGATTCGTTCCTCTTGAAAGAAGCTTTGGCAATTTAGGAGACTCAGCTCTTCTCGATTTTGGAATTTTTCATATTCCAAGTAATTAAATCTACTAATCCGTTGTCCTCGGTGCGAGGATTTTTGCAGAACTTCTTAGCAACGTTTAGATAAAGGATCCTCACGAGTCTGAAATATGGAACAAAGCAATCCTTGTTTTTAGGTGATATTGTAACCCATAGGTCACGTAGTCTGGTTATTCCTGATCGAGAAAACATATATCCATTCTTCATGGGGAACAAACAATATTCCATAGATTTTGGAAATTTAGTCATGAACATCGCTAAATTTGAAGCAATACGACTTTTCATGACGTAATCACCTTCTACACGCTGATAGATTCCACAAATTATGGGTCTCGACTATTCGCATCCTAAAACCAAGGTAACCAACTTTTTGGGAACTGTGGCCATTGGATAGGAAGATTCCTTCCTCTTGAAAGAAGCTTTGGCAAATTAGGAGACTCGGCTCTTCTCGGTTTTGGAATTTTTCATATTCCAAGTAATTAAATCTACTAATCCGTTGTCCTCGGTGCGAGGATTTTTGCAGAAATTCTTAGCAAAGTTTTGATAACGGATCCTCACGAGTCTGAAATATGAAACCAAGCAATCCTTGTTTTTAGGTGATATTGTAACCCATAGGTTACGTAGTCCGGTTATTCCTGACCGAGAAAACATATATCCATTCTTCATTAGGAACAAACGATATTCCAAAGTTTTACAAATCCCGAGAGTTAGGATCTCGGCTGTTCTCCATTTCGTAGGCAAGTAATCCCTGTTTTAGGTGTGAAGTTTGTTAAACGACTAGAGTCGGTTATCCTAGAATGAAGATACAGCAATTTAAGTGCCATCGTTATCTATAGATTTTGGAAATTTAGTCATGCTCAATGCTAAATTTGTAGCAATTCGACTTTTTATGATGTAATCACCTTCTACACGTTTCATAGAATCCTTAAATTATGAGTCTCGGCTATCCGCATCCTAAAACCAAGCTAACCTACTTTTTGGGAACTGTGGGGGTAGGATAGGTGCATTCGTTCATCTTAAAATAAGCTTTGGCAATTTAGGAGACTCGGTTCTTCTCGGTTTTGGAATTTTAGAAGTTCCAAGTAATTAAATCTACTAATCCGTTGTCCTCGGTGCGAGGATTTTTGCAGAACTTCTTAACATTGTTTCGATAATGGATCCTCACGAGTCTGAAATATGAAACCAAGCAATCCTTGTTTTTACCAGATATTGTAACCCATAGGTCACGTAGTCTGGTTATTCCTGTTCGAGAAAACATATATCCCTTATTCATTAGGAGCAAACGATGTTCCAATGTTTCACAAACCCCGAGAGTTTGGATCTCGGTTGTTCTCCATTTCGTAGGCAAGTAATCCCTGTTTTAGGTGCGATGTTTGTTAAACGACTAGAGTCGGTAATTCTAGAAAGAAGATATAGCAATTTAAGCGCCATCGTAATCTATAGATTTTGGAAATTTAGTCATGCTCATCGCTAAATTTGAAGCAATTCGACTTTTCATGACGTAATCACCTCCAAGAAGTTACATAGAATCCTTACATATGGGTCTCGGCTATCCCCCTCCTAAAACCATGCTAACCAACTTTTTGGGAACTGTGGCGATCGGATAGGTGGATTCGTTCATATTGAAAGAAGCTTTGGCAATTTAGGATACTCGGTTCTTCTCGATTTTGGAATTTTGGAAATTCCAAATAATTAAATCTAGTAATCCGTTGTCCTCGTTGTGAGGATTATTGCAGAACTTCCTACCAATATTGAGATAACGGATCCTCACGAGTCTGAAATATGAAACTAAGCAATCTTTGCTTTTAGGTGATATTGTAATCCATATGTGACGTAGTCTAGTTATTCCTGATTGGGAAAACATATATCCGTTCTTAATTTGGAACAAACGATATTCCAAAGATTCACAAAACCCGAGAGTTAGGAACTCGGCTGTTCTCCATTTCGTAGGCAAGCAATCCCTGTTTTAGGTGCGATGCTTGTTAATCGATCGGAGTCACTAATTCTAGAAAGAAGACACAGCAATTTAAGCACCATCGTTATCTATAGATTTTGGAAATTTAGTCATGCTCAACGCTAAATTTGAAGCAATTCGACTTTTGATGACGTAATCACCTTCTACACGTTTCATAGAATCCTTAAATTATGAGTCTCGGCTATCCGCATCCTAAAACCAAGCTAACCTACTTTTTGGGAACTGTAGCGATCAGATAGGTGGATTCATTTATCTTGAAAGAAGCTTTGGCAATTTAGGAGACTCGGTTATTCTCGACCCTTAGCCAGGCGGTTGGTGCCTCCAACGCCTAGTGTTCCCGCGGGCCAGGGTAAGGTCATTTTGTACGAGTGCACCGTACATAAGCAAATAAATGAATAATATCAACCCCCGAATGACCTCTCTTTACCTCCGTGTGATGTGACGGCCGGAATAGTATCCATGCTATGCATGTTAATGCATGTCTCAATTTCTTTTTATAGGCCGAGTATAATTAGGTTCAAATTATGCTATGACCATCCAATTGTGCACACAATCATTTTCTATACTACCATGCAACAAACATAGCATTATCATTATTTAAGATAAGTTCACAATTCAAGACATACCAACATACACAGGCATTTTTTCCCAATCCCCACACAATCATCAATTATCAATAATATTTAGGTCCACTATCTACAATCACAAGACAAGCATGGAATCATTAGGTAAATACTCACTCGGCCATGGTGATTTGCCCTAATCGTAGTAGTCGATTGGGAGGTCCTCACGCTCCTCAGAGTCACCTGATCATTATGATTTGATAAGACTAGTAAGTAACTAATTTAACTAATACTTCTAAACATTTAATTACCTAATCTACTTGGACTATTATCAACTTTTACCCGGTTAGACTTTATTATTAATCGTATGTAACTTTTTCGTTTCATTTCTGATATTTATGGATTTATAGTCATTTTTCATCGTTTTCGGACGTATATTCATACGGTAATGTTTGTTTTGGACGTTAAGACCCCTATTTTATATTATCAACTAATTTTATAGAAATTTTTAGCTATAATACTTAAGTATTGCTATTACTTATATTTATAACCTTTATTCCCTAAATTCTTATAATTAAGGGATTTACTTTGTCATTACTAATTCATGTATTGATTTAGGTATAATCTAGTTTACAAAGTGTATTATGATTTACTAATTTTAGTATCTAATTACCTACATTTTCTTATTTTTCTCATTTTCTAAACTTATGTTTATGTCATTGCTTACATCATCTTTTCTTTATGCCATCATATGCTTATGTCATCTTTTCTTTATGTCCTCATATGCTTATGTCATCATCTACCTCATCATTTGATTACATAAGCATTATATCATGCTTATGTCACATGTACATGTCTTATGTACATTTATTTCTTACTTTATACTTATATATATATACCTTATACTTATACTTATGTACATATACTTATACCGTATTTATACATGTATTTCTACTCATATACCTATACGGTTAAATACGTATTTTTATACTAAATTTCGTATGCCAAATTTTCCCTTAAGAAAATCCTCTCAATTTTCATCCTTTTGCATTTCTATGTATGTAGTTAGTATAGTATATGTATATATAGTTAGATATGGTCTTAAATTAGGTTATGTACATGATACATACTTATGTACAAAGGTTCATACACTTGTATTCCTTTGGTATTTCTTTATGTATACACATCTAAGAGTACATATACATGTATTCCTTCCATTTCCTTCATGATCCATCACTTTCTACACTTAAAGATGGAGACTTTGTTTTCTTCTCTTCAAGACTTCACTAAACACTTAACTACTTACCTAATCTACCTAATTAACTAACTAATGAATAACATAAAATAACATAAAACAAGTTAAGAACATACCTTTAATTGTGTTGAAGTTTAAGGGGACAAAAGAAAAAGGATGAAAGTGAAAGAAGAAGGAGAGCTCACGGCATGAAATGGGGACTTTTGTTTTTTGTTTCTTTTGTTTTGTTTCCAATTATGAAGACAACAAATGGAGAAGTCTAGAAGGATGAAAAGTGGACGACAACAAATTGCAAAAAGAGGAAAGAAAAAAAAATCAAAATGAAAAGAAAAGAAAATCATCATTAAGTTAATGAGATATTTTCCTTATCTCTTAAGACTTTTGACTTTTCAAAATGTTGACTTTAATCAACATTTGTTGACTTGGTCAACTCTTTGACTTTGGTCAACGTACCTTACTTTAGTCAACATTCCTTAAGTAAGTTTAATTTTATGCACATAATGTGGTAATTAAGGGAGATTAGAGGAAAAATCAAGGAAATGAGGGGAAATGAGGTATTAGATGAATTGATTTGTAAACATTGTTAATGAGATCTTACTTTAGGTCTTTATAGCCTATATATCTCATTTGATAAACTACTTTGAATAACAAATGCAAAAAGTACCAATTTAAGTATTAAGGTTCACTACATAAACCTAATCTTCAACTATTATCCTAACTCTAAGTGAAACTATCTTAATCACTTACTTAAGAAGCGAATATAATCTATGACTCATTATCTTAATTTCTAATGGATCACCTAAGGATTCAAAGCATATAAGTATGATTAAGGGTCATCTCTAACCCTTTACTAGTGAATTGGACAAAAGGATAAGCATTATATTATTAATTAGGGTTTTAGGGTATATCATGTTGGATTAGTACACATGTGTCTTTAAAATAATCATTTTTAGGGTTTCTATTACTTTTGAATAAATCTTTAGCATTTAGGAACATTTAAGGTAGAAAAATTCTTTACGCGATTAAGTAATTCTTTTAGGGTTTTTACTTTCATTAGCCTTGTCGACTCCTAAATGGTCTAACATAGTTGAGTCTATTACTAAGGCTAGGTTGATAATTTTAGGGGTTCACATTCTTCCCCCCTTCAAATAAGTTTTGTCCTCAAAACTTGAAATGCGTACCTGGTTTATCAAATAAATGCGGATATCGACGCTTCACCTCATCCTCCGCTTCCCAGGTAGCAAACTCTTGCTCGTGATTCCTCCAAATGACTTTAACATATCTAATCTCCTTATTCCTTAACTTTTGTACTTTCCTATCCGTAATTTCAACGGGATGTTCCTCATAAGTCAAATTCTCTTTCAATCTTACTGGCTCTAATTCGATGACTCGATCAGGATCAGGAATATGTTTTCTCAAAACAGACACATGAAATACGTTATGGATCCCGGACAGATTGGGCGGTAAAGCCAATCGATAAGCCAACTTCCCGACTCGTTCTAAAACTTCAAAAGGTCCAATATATCTCGGACTTAGTTTGCCTCATGTCCTCATATAATGAATACTCTTGATAGGTTTTACTTTGAGGTACACATGATCTCCCGCTTGAAACTCCAATTCTCTTCTTTTCAAGTCTGCCCAACTCTTTTGCCTATCTTGTGCTTCCTTCATTTTCTGTTTGATGACAGAAATTTTCTCAACTGTCTCTTGTACCAAATCCGGTCCCAACACTGCTTTTTCCATATCGTCCCAAAATAAAGGTGATCTACATCTTCTTCCATATAGAGCTTCATATGGAGGCATCTGAATGGTTGAATGATAACTGTTGTTATAGGCAAACTCAATTAAAGGTAAATGGGAGTCCCAATTTCCTTTAAATTCCATAATGCAAGCCCTCAACATATCTTCTAGCGTCTGTATGGTTCTCTCAGTTTGTCCATCAGTTTGTGGATGGTACGCTGTACTAAACTGCAATTTCGTTCCCATAACTTTTTGTAAACTGGTCCAAAACTTGGATACAAATCGAGGATCTCTGTCTGAGACAATTCCTGCTGGTACTCCATGTAATCGTACTATCTCCCTTATGTAGATTCGAGCCAGTTTTTCCAAAGGAAAGGTCATGTTGATCGGCAGAAAATGCGCTGATTTAGTAAGTCGATCAATAACAACCCAAATCGCATCATGTCCAGCAGTTGTTCTTGGTAAACTGCTCACAAAATCCATAGAAATTTGATCCCATTTCCATTCGGGAATAGGTAAGGGTTGCAACAATCCACCTGGTCTTTGATGTTCGGCCTTTATTCTTTGACAAGTCTCGCATTTCATCACATAATCTGCAACATCTTGTTTCATTCTATTCCACCAAAAGTTCTTTTTCAAATCTTGATACATTTTAGTTCCTCCAGGATGAACAGAATAACCAGAAGAATGTGCTTCAGTTAAAATCTCCTTTCGAAGCTTCAAATTATCAGGTACACATAATCTGCCATTCATCCTTAATGCTCCATGTTCATCCACTCTAAAATCAGTATACTTTCCAACTGCTATTTCTTCTCTGATCTGATTCAAAACACGATCATTTTGCTGCATTCTTCGAATTCTCTCTATTAAAGTTGGCTCAACCACTATGTTTGACAATTCCACATCTACTTCATGCCAAGTGAATTCTAAATTCAATTTTTTAAATTCTTTGATCAAATCTTGTTGATCAGTAAGAAGTGATGCAACTTCTGCATGATTCTTCCTGCTCAAAGCATCAGCTACTGCATTTACTCTACCTGAACAATAATTAATCCCCAAATCATAATCTTTGATCAATTCAAGCCATCTTCTTTGTCTCATATTCAACTCTTTTTGTGTGAACAAATACTTAAGGCTTTTATGATCAGTGTAAATTTCACATCTTTGTCCATACAAATAATGCCGCCAAATCTTCAAAGCAAATACCACATCTGCAAGTTCTAAATCGTGCGCTGGGTAATTATGCTCGTGTGGTCTTAATTGCCTAGAAGCATAAGTAATCACTTTCCCCTTTTGCATCAACACACACCCCAAACCATTCTTAGAAGCATCACTGTATATAATGAAAGGTTCATCACTATTAGGTAACACAAGAATAGGAGCGGATACTAACCTCTTTTTCAGTTCTTGAAAACTCTTTTCTTGCTTTTCTGTCCAGTCAAACTTCACATTCTTTTGAGTCAACTGAGTAAGAGGCCTTGAGATCTTTGAAAAGTCTTTAACAAACTTTCTGTAATATCCTGCCAATCCCATAAAACTTCGGATTTCAGTTACCGTTTCCGGTCTTTTCCAGTCCACAATAGCTTTAATCTTTTCTGGATCTACAGAAATACCTTCTCCTGTAATCACATGTCCAAGAAAAGATATCTCCTGTAACCAAAAGTCGCATTTGGACAACTTTGCATACAACTTATGTTCCCGCAGAGTTTACAATACTGTCCTCAGATGCTTCTCATGTTGCTCAGGAGTTGCAGAATAAACCAAAATATCATCAATGAAAACAATTATACACTTATCCAATAATGATTTGAACACACGGTTCATTAAGTCCATAAAAGCAGCGGGTGCATTTGTCAAACCAAAGGGCATGACAAGGAACTCATAATGACCATACCGTGTCCGAAATGTTGTCTTTGGTACATCTTCGGGTTTAATCCTTAATTGATGATATCCCGATCTTAAATCGATCAAAGAAAATACACTTACACCATGCAACTGATCAAACAAATCATCAATCCGTGGAAGTGGGTATTTATTCTTAATAGTTACTTTATTCAACTCCCGATAATCAATACAGAGCCGCAATGATCCATCCTTTTTCTTAGCAAATAACACTGGCGCACCCCATGGGGAAACACTTGGTCTTATGAACCCTTGATCCAACAATTCTTCCAACTGCTTCTTCAACTCCTTCAATTCAATTGGTGCCATTCTATAAGGAGGCTTTGAGATAGGCTCAGTTCCTGGAACTACATCAATAACAAAATCAATTTCTCTCTTTGGTGGTAATCCTGGTAACTCTTCAGGAAATACATCAGAAAATTCATTCACCACTTGTATTTCCTCTATTGTTGGCTTCCTTTGTTCAACTTCTATTGCATTTATTAAGCCATCATCAATATTTACCTCCATAACACTCAATTCCTGCATATCTGCTACAACTGAATCTCCTTTAAATTCTGCTTGTACTCCTTCAGAAACTTCAAATATTATTTTCTTTTCCTGACAATCAACATTAGCTTTGACTTTAGTCATCCAATCCATCCCCAATATTGCATCATATTTCCCCTTATTCAAGAGAATCATATCCGTCTTACTAGTGACATCCTGAATCTAAAATAAACATCCTTTCACCATCTCTGTTGCCATTGTAACGCTTCCTGTAGGACTTCTCACACCAAAGTTGGATTCAGTAGCATTGGTAGTCAAACCTACTCTTTTCACCACTTCAGGGGAGATAAAAGAATGTGTAGCTCCCGTATCGAACAAGGTATAAATAGATTGTCCATCTATCTTAACATGCCCTGAATCATGATAAAAAGTTTTCTCCTTATACTTTTATTATCACAATTCTTATCTTTTACTTATTTCTTAATTCTACATTATCTTCATACTATAACTGCACTCTAAATACTCAAATCTAAATAAAGCATAAGGGAATACTTAAAAACAAAACACACATACCTGCAATAAGCTCAGTCCCTACCACTTCTTCGGGTTCATCATAATCTTCCAGTTCTTCTCTGGGGATGTCTTCATAGATCCACTCACCCTCCAAATTATATACCCGTGCAGTATTAGTTGAAGCCGTACGAGTATTTCCTAAAGTTGGTCCTCCAACCGTTTTTCCCATACCCGGACGTCCAACAACTAATGGTGGTTGTTTAGCTACTTGAGTAGTGATAGTAGCACGCTGTGGATGTAAACCCTACATTTAGTAGGCCTAAGACTTGTTTAGGAATACCTCCCGAACGTTCCTAAAGATCAACTAAACCAAAAACTTAAGTTTATATTTAGGAACAAATTAAATTTTTACAATTCAAAAGCCAATTGTCAATTCAAAAGCTAATTGTCGATAAAACCCGAGCTTGAAGAACTGCGAGCTCTAAAGCAACTTAAAACCCTAAACCTTAAGACCATTAAGGAATTTTAACCCTAAATAATTAATCGATAATTTAGTTTGAATAATTTTATTCAACTTTATAAAATTTCACAATTCTACAAAAATCAAATCATAAATCACAAAACAATGTAAGATGAAAATCCTAAAACAATTTTCTATAAGGCTATGCCCTTATCTTCATGCATAAGCCTTACACCATAAATAAGTAGATCAACCAATCACCTTAGATAACTTATCAATTGAGAGTTGGAATCATTTATCAATTGATAACTTATCAAAATCTAGTGATAAGACAATTTCCTTATCACCTCTTCACTTATACTACATATGGACAAATTTTCACAAGAAATCATGAGCTTAACTTTAATAAAGGTGACAAGACCACTCCATGCCATTAAAAGACTTCCCATGGCAGATCTAAAAAGGGGAGAAAGGAGGGCCATGCATTTGTCATTCACCCATCAATCACTTCCTCTTACACATCACTATTCATCCCTTAATGCTTACATCATCAAGAGTTGCAATTGTTGACTTTTTGTAAGCTTTAAGACAATACTTTCAAGGCATTTAAACACTCCTTCTCTATTCATTCCAACCGGCTGCACTCCTCCCCATTTCTCTCACTTTTAATTTCACTTTCACTTCATCTTTCTCTCTTTTAAAACAAACATAAAAAGGGGAAACAACCTTACCCCACAAAATCAATTTTTCTCCCATTTGAAAGCTTCAACTCACGGCATTTTTTTCCTTTGCACTTGCGCCATTTTCTTTCATCATTTAAGACATTTAAGACCATTAGAATCTTCCATAAACCCCTTTCCAAGAGATCAAAAGATTCGGGTTTCAAAAAGGTAAGCAAAAAGGAGGAAGCAAAGTTAAAGGCTTAAGAGGAACCTTAGTGCACAACCACCAAACTTTGCGTTAAGGACGAGTAAGTGATTCTTGTGATGTGTGGATTAATATTTATGTTAGAAGACTTGGATTTCTTGAAGATATGAGTAAGGTTTGAGTTGTTATAGCACAAAAATTCGTTTTAAGAAACAAACCCTAAAACCATTACATGAAGTTGAAATATGAGCATGTAAAGTTGGTACGTATGGACATTTGTTTAATGCTTTGAATGGAAGATTTTAAGCTAAGGAAATCTTGAAATGAGAACTTTGATGAAGGGTAAGCATGCTGGACGTGAAGGTTCCATGATCATTTGAATGTTGATTTTGTTTCCATTTAGTTAAACATGCTCAAAACTAGACTTAAGTTAAGGAAAAATCCATCACATGAAGTTTTATGAAGAAATCAACCTTGTATGGCATGAGCTATGATATGGAGGTTTTATGAAGTATAAGATCTTTTATTTCTTTATGTGGAGCATGAGTTAAAGGATCATTTGATGGAAGGGAACTTAAGTTAAGATTTATACACAAGTAGTTAAGTGCATAATCTATCACTTACACTTAAGGAAATGATGAAACAAGTTGAAAAACCAAGTAAGGACCCCTTAGGACCAACATGAACAGATCTGGAACATGGGTAAATGAGGCCTAAAAATATGATAAAAGTGAAAGAACAAAGTGAAAGGATTAACCAAAGCAAGTATGATTAGCATACAAAGCCTAAAACTCAAAACCGGGCCTAAAACTCTCAAAACAAGCTTAGAACTCTAAGATGGGCCTTCAACAAAAATCTGACCAGCAACTTAAAGAACCAAGAGAAGTTGTTTTGAAGCCCATAATAAATCCACCTAAGGCCCCATAAGCCCACCAAAGTCATTAACCTTAGTTGAACCAAAAACAAGCCCATTTGATAACTTAAAGCTCACTAAAGGGCCCAAGAAGTGGTTGTTAGCCTTAGGAATATAAATCAAAATTGTAAATCTGATCTCAAGGAGTATTTTAAGCTTAGGATAAAATCTAAAGACCAAGCCCAAAGGATTCCTCAAGCTATCAAAAGCCCATTTACCAAACAAGGCCCAAAAACACTCCAACACATGAGGAACGCTACTGTTCTGACCCATGGACAGAATTTCTTACCTCATTTCGAAAATCTAACCTTACCACGTTAAAGTACACTCGAAAACGATGAAGATTGACTGTAAGATCATAAAAATCGGATTTAAAACGAAAAAGTTATACGCGATTGAACTTTAGGTAAAAACCGGAAAAATTCCGAGAACTAGCTAAGAATATAACTTAAGAAAAATTTACATAGTTTCTTAAGTTTGCTTCAATTCCTTATAAAAATTATTTCAATGACCAGGGGACACTGTTTTCGAAGACGACTTGCCTCCGGACTACTTTGATTGAACCACATGGCAGAGTGAGTAAATTCCCGATGACTCTTTACTTGATTGTGCTTGTAAAGTAGATGCACCTAATCTTATATTTATAAATTTGGATGCTTGTGGGATATGGGAGATGCATGTGTATGAAATTATGGATGAGTGTGATGACTTGTTAATTATATATAATAATTGGGAATTGTTTGCATGAATATATACTTGTGAATTGTCTGGAATGAAATTGGTTGATCACCCTGAAAATCAAGTTAATCACTTATATGATTAAGAACTCAAAATGAATCATGCATTCCCCATATTGCATACGGATAACACCAACTGCCGCTTCACGCAGAAGATGGGAAGGGACTCACAGGAATACGAGTTTCCTGCAGGATTGGGCACTAGCTATGCCATCATATATATTGAGTCTCTGTCTTAAGCCGATGGGCTTACTAGGCGCTAGGAGATGCCAACCGTCGGCGAGGGGCCGAGTCTTGTGGCTTCTGCTTAGGGCGTGTGTTTGTGGACTGCGGGGGCCACCACACCGCTAGACTTGGGATTTTTAAAGGATACAGTTTGATTTTGGTGAAGGAAGTATATATATATGTATATATGTAGAGTTTTGTTTTGGTATGAGCACGATAGTGCAAATGAAATAAAACCCAAGGTCTAGAACCCGGATTTTGGTTTGGGTCGGTTAATTATCTCCAAACCCCGACTTCAGGGGGCGAAATTCTGAGTCGTATGCAGTTCCTAGGTCACTGCATGCGTTGTATGGCATACTGTTTGTTCATGCATTCATATGATTGTGCATCTAATAAATTTCTGTCGTGTGGTACTGATGAGGGTATTTATCTCACTAAGCGTAAGCTTACTCCCCTATAGATTTCTGTTGGTGCAGGAGAACCTCTTCGTCAATCCGGGCCAAGGCATGCCCGTGGTAAGTCTCGGGTAGAGACGGGTTGGAGCGATCAGAGAGCGAAGAGGACATTTTGTAATAGATTATAGATATTTAGATACTTTATATATATTTATGCATAACTTAGATTTTATGCAGTTCCGTTATGAATTACATTCGTTTGTAATATTGTTTTGGTGTGGTTCTCATGAGCCCATACAATTAGTTAATTTATAACATAGAAGTAATTTTAGTTAAATTGCTCTATATTACTTTTTTATGGGCCTAGTGGTAACGTAGAGTGGAAGGAGCCTTGTGTGTCGTATGAAAGGCCTATGATCAGTAAGGGGGTTGATAATAGACCTTTATACGGTACACGGCGACCTATCACGACAACGATACTGTTGGGTCGTTATAGTGGACATGCAGTGGAGAAATGTCCCACTTTGTTACAAATGTAACATGTGACAGTATTTTTCTTTGGACAATCTGTCACCCGATGTGAACTATCACCACAAAAGAAACATTTTCCTTGGAGTTGTGGACATTCTCTAGGATAATGATTTCCCTTACATCTCCAGCATTTAACAACTCCGCCAATTACTTTCCTTTGAATAGGAACTTGGGGTTTTATAATCCTTCTAAATTTGTTACTACTGCTACTTCCAGGTCCTTCAAAAGGCCGTTTTCCAAACACATTAATCTTTCTTCTGCTGGCTTCTTCACTTTGTCTTTTTGCTGTATCCAACACTCTTGCCTTTTCAACCATATCCATAAAGCTTCTTGGTTCAAATTCTATCATCCTTCTCTTCATCTCAGGATCTAATCCTCGAGAAAATATTTGCATCTTCAGTCGGTCACTAGTCTGATATTCTAGCGGTGCAAACTGCAACAGTCTATTGAATTCAGATTCATACTGCTCCACAGTTTTTGTTCCCTTCACTATATCCAACAAGTCTTCACTGTATCTTATCCTCAGACTTCCAGGAAAGTAATAAGCTAGAAATTCTCGCCTGAAATCTTCCCAAGCGATCGGATTTCTTAAACTTCTTTGTCTCGATTCCCACCACGTTCGTGCTCGCATCTTAAGCATATAAGTCCCATAAGTGAGTCGAAGGTGTAATGGTACTTCAAAAGCTTCAAACGACCGTTCTATCTGGTTCAACCAATCTTCAGCTTCATCAGGTCGACTAGCATAACCTTCAAAATACTTATTGCAGCGAATAAACTCTGGCAACATACTACGTTGCTGTCTCAAATCAGGCTATACTGGTGGCACCATTCCTGCCTGACCTACTGGAGGTGGAGGAGGTAAGGGTACTTCTCTATCAACTTCTACTGGTGGTGCAGGTACAGGTGGAGTACGTTCCCTTTCCAAAAATGCTCTTAACAACTCATTTTGTGCTTGTATTGCAGCTAATATTTCATTCATACGATCACCCTGCATATGAGGTTCTTCCTCTAGAGCAGGTGGAGCTTCAACTGGAGGTCCTCTTCTACGCCTGTTCTGACTGAAAATTTATTTTCAACTTTCAGTAAGAATCACTTAATCATAAATAATTAAGTTTAACATTCATTATGTAAATGAAGGTAAACATAATTATTTGAACACATATGATACATAAACTATAACTTTTATTATTTATAGACATAAGGAGTTTACAACCAGACTACTTTATGCCCAAAGGACAAGTTTCACAGGTTACATAACCTTAGTCAAACCTAACTATCTGCTGCTTCTAGTTTTTATACATATAATCCTTACTACAAGGAACACTCAGAGTACAAAAGGATCACACACATACTAGTATTTACAAACAAAAGTGACATGCATGATCGCTCTGAAGTCACATAGCCACTATGTACATAAACTATCCAATCATCTACCATATCCATCCTGGGTAAGATGATGGTCCAGCACCAGGCTCACCTCGGGGTACATATTCGGGTACATACTCAGGAACTCCAAAAACAGAACCAACACTAGAATTCACTCCCGATTCCTCACTAGGAGCTTATCGAGCCCATTCTCGTGGTAACCAAAAATCTAAGGGATCCGGCTGAATCATCAGCGTCTCATCAGGATCTCCTCCAACAACAACCTTAGGTGGAAGCCCTGGATCCAGCAACAACCTTAGGTGGAAGCCCTGGATCCACCTGGTAATACTCAAACTCAGGAATAGGATCTAAAACAGGGGAAAACCTTTGAAGAGGCTCAGGATACAAAGCTAAGGCATCTGATCTGATTTCTGGCTCAGGCTCATTCTCCAGTAGTGGTGGATTAACATTCCCAGCTTCATTTACTCCTAATCCTACCACTGTACCAACATGCCCTGGAGTATAAATCCTCGGATGATCGATTCTTCTATCAATCGCTAAA
This sequence comes from Lumnitzera racemosa, assembly GCA_024138005.1. NCBI lineage: Eukaryota > Viridiplantae > Streptophyta > Magnoliopsida > Myrtales > Combretaceae > Lumnitzera > Lumnitzera racemosa. Next base: position 58,043,267 of record JAMXBC010000005.1, read on the forward strand.
GTAACTCCGTAACCTACATCTTCCCAAAGGGCAAATGAAGGGGATGCTAGTCTGGGCTCTCCATAAATCAGAAAAATCAATCCAGGAGGACAACCTGGGTTTTCCTCAGACTCAAGCAAGTACATCATCTCCTCATTCTCTAGTATATCGCCAGGAATCTGTAAGCTCCAAAAATTTCTTCTTTCTTGCCAATAACTATTCAGCCCATGACCCCAAGCGACAAATACCTCCGGTATCGTACGAGGTCAACCCACCAAAGCCAAATCCTCACAGAGAATCCGCAAACGTCGCCGATAACTAAATAGTGTCTCGCCCCATTCTTGCCTAAAGACGACCCATCTAGTCATCAACTGGAGTGTCGATTCCTAAGATTTTGGAAATTTAGTCATGCTCATCGTTAAATTTGAAGCAATTCGACTTTTCATGACGTAATCACCTTCTACACGTTGATAGATTCTACAAATTATGAGTCTCGATTATCCGCATCCTAAAACCAAACTAACCAACTTTTCGGGCACTGTGGCCATTGGATAGAAGGATTCGTTCCTCTTGAAAGAAGCTTTGGCAATATAGGAGACTCGGCTCTTCTCGGTTTTGGAATTTTTCATATTCCAAGTAATTAAATCTGCTAATCCATTGTCCTCGGTGCAAGGATTTTTGCAGAAATTCTTCGTAATGTTTAGATAACGAATCCTCACGAGTCTTAAATATGAAACAAAGCAATCCTTGTTTTTAGGTGATATTGTAACCCATAGGACACGTAGTCTGGTTATTCCTGATCATGAAAACATATATCCATTCTTCATTGGGAACAAACGATATTCCAAAGTTTCACAAAACCCGAGAGTTAGGATCTCGGCTGTTCTCCATTTCGTAGGCAAGTAATCCCTGTTTTAGCTGCGATGCTTGTTAAACGACAAGAGTCGGTAATTCCAGAAAGAAGACACAGCGATTTAAGCGCCATCCTTATCTATAGATTTTGGAAATTTAGTCATGCTCATCGCTAAATTTGAAGCAATTCGACTTTTCATGACGTAATCACAACCCACACGTTAGATAGAATGCTTAAATTATGGGTCTCGGCTATCCACATCCTAAAACCATGCTAACCTACTTTTTAGGAACTGTGGCGATCGGATAGGTGGATTCGTTCATCTTGAAAGAAGCTATGGCAATTTAGGAGACTAGGTTCTTCTCGATTTTGCAATTTTGGAAATTCCAAGTAATTATATCTACTAATCCGTTGTCCTCGTTGTGAAGATTTTTGCAGAACTTCCTACCAATATTGAGATAACGGATCCTCACTAGTCTGAACTATGAAACCAAGCAATCCTTGTTTTTAGGTGATACTGTAATCCATATGTCACGTAGTCTGGTTATTCCTGATCGGGAAAACATATATCCGTTCTTCATTGGGAACAAACGATATTCCAAAGTTTCACAAAACCCGAGAGTTAGGATCTCGGCTGTTCGCCATTTCGTAGGCAAGGAATCCTTGTTTTAGGTGCGATGTTTATTGAACGAGTAAAGTCGGTTATTCTAGAAAGAAGATACAGCAATTTAAGCGCCATCGTTATCTATAGATTTTGGAAATTTAGTCATGCTCATCGTTAAATTTGAAGCAATTCGACTTTTCATGACGTAATCACCTTCTATAGGTTGATAGATTCCACAAATTATGAGTCTCAGCTATCCGCATCCTAAAACCAAACTAACCAACTTTTCGGGAACTGTGGCCATTGGATTGGAGGATTCGTTCCTCTTGAAAGAAGCTTTGGCAATTTAGGAGACTCAGCTCTTCTCGATTTTGGAATTTTTCATATTCCAAGTAATTAAATCTACTAATCCGTTGTCCTCGGTGCGAGGAGTTTTGCATAAATTCTTCGCAATGTTTAGATAACGGATCCTCACGAGTCTGAAATATGAAACAAAGCAATCCTTGTTTTTAGGTGATATTGTAACCCATAGGTCACGTAGTCTGGTTATTCCTGATCGAGAAAACATATATCCATTCTTCATTGGGAACAAACGATATTCCAAAGTTTCAAAAAACCCGAGAGTTAGGATCTCGGCTGTTCACCATTTCGTAGGCAAGGAATCCCAGTTTTAGGTGCGATGTTTATTGAACGAGTAAAGTCGGTTATTCTAGAAAGAAGATACAGCAATTTAAGCGCCATCGTTATCTATAGATTTTGGAAATTTAGTCATGCTCATCGTTAAATTTGAAGCAATTCGACTTTTCATGGCGTAATCACCTTCTATACGTTGATAGATACCACAAATTATGAGTCTCGGCTATCCGCATCCTAAAACCAAGCTAACCGACTTTTCGGGAACTATGGCGATCGGATAGGAGGATTCGTTCCTCTTGAAAGAAGCTTTGGCAATTTAGAAGACTCGGCTCTTCTCGGTTTCGGAATTTTTGATATTCCAAGTAATTATATCTACTAATCCGTTGTCCTCGGTGCGAGGATTTTTGCAGAACTTCTAAGCAATGTTTAGATAACGGATCCTCACGAGTCTGAAATATGAAACAAAGCAATCCTTGTTTTTCGGTGATATTGTAACCCATAGGTCACGTAGTCTGGTTATTCCTGCTTGAGAAAACATATATCCGTTCTTCATTGGGAACAAACAATATTCAAAAGTTTCACAAAACCTGAGAGTCAGGATCTCGGCTATTCTCCATTTCGTAGGCAAGTAATCCCTATTTTAGGTGCAATGCTTGTTAAACGACTAGAGTCGGTTATTCTAGAAAGAAGATACAGCAATTTAAGCGCCATCGTTATCTATAGATTTTGGAAATTTAGTCATGCTCATCGCTAAATTTGAAGCAATTCGACTTTTGATGACGTAATCTCCTTCTACACGTTTCATAGAATGCTTAAATTATGAGTCTCGGCTATCCGCATCCTATAACCAAGCTATCCTACTTTTTGGGAACTGTGGCGATCGGATAGGTGGATTTGTTTATCTTGAAAGAAGCTTTAGCAATTTAGGAGACTCGGTTCTTCTCGGTTATGGAATTTTGGAAATTCCAAGTAATTTAATCTACTAATCCCCGTTACCAAGACACTTTCATCAGGAAACTCAACTCGTGCCTCTTGAGGGGTCTCCTCAAAAGAATTCTCCACTAATTGATCTGCCAAAGCTTGCCCCTTAACTGAACTTTAGCTCACATACTTAACATCAAATTCTGTTAGCAACATCTACCACTTTGAAACTCTACCAATGAGAGCTGGTTTTTCAGCTAAGTATTTCAAAGGTTCGTGTTGTGTTATCAACTCAATCTGATAATACAGCGTATATTGTCTGAGCCAATGCATGACCTAGACCAATGCACAACAGGTTCTTTCGGCCTTTGAGGATTTCTGCTCCCCTTCTATGAACTTTTTACTTCGATAGTAAACGACTCGATCTTTCCCTTCTTCATCCTTCTAACTAAGCATGGATCCCATGGATTCGGTCATTATGGTCAGGTATAGAAACAACGGCTTTCTAGGTTTAGGAGCTACTAACACTAGAGGTTTCATGAGATATTCTTTGATTTTCATGAAAGCCTCTTCGCATTCCTGATTCCAGCTGATTTTCGCATTCTTCTTTAATAGCTTAGAAAGAGGGTGGCATTTGTTTGTTAACTGTGATATGAATCGGGCTATGTAATTTAAATGCCCTAGCAATCCTCATACTTCCTTGAGTGTTTATGGAAGGGGCATGTCAATTATGGCTTTGGGTTTATCAGGATCGACCTCAATACCTCTTTGGTTGACTATGAATCCCAATAATTTTCCTGATGTCACACCAAAGGTACATTTCTCCGGATTCAACTTCAAGTGGTACTTCCTCAGTCTATCAAATAGCTTCGTCAGGTTTTCTAAGTGATCTTTCTCCTCTTTAGATTTTGCAATCATATCGTCAACATACACTTCTATTTCTTTATACATCATATCATGAAAAATTGCAACCATGGCCCTCTAATATGTTGCACCTGCATTCTTAAGCCCAAACACCACCACCTTATAGCAAAACATTCCCCAAGTTGTAATGAAAGTCATTTTTGTCTTATCCTCTTCAGACATCCAAATCTTATTATATCCCGAAAAACCATCCATGAAAGAGAATAGATGATTTTCGGCTGTGTTATCTACTAAGACATCAATGTGAGGCAATGGAAAATTATCTTTAGGCATTGCCTGGTTGAGATCTCGAAAGTTTACACACACTCTGACTTTCCCGTTCTTCTTAATTACTAGAACAATATTAGCTACCCATTCTGGGTAATCTGACACTTCAATGAATCCAACTTCCCATAGGTTCTTCACTTCTTCTTTAACTTTTAGCAAGAAGTCAGGTCGAAATCTCCTTAACTTTTGCTTTTTTGGTTTAGCGTCTTCATGTGTAGGCAAAACAGTGGACTACAATCAACGAGTCCAACCCAGGAATATCTTCATACAACTGAGCGAACACATCTTGATATTCGGCTAATAACACAATCATTTCTGTTTTTTGTTTCTCTTTTAAACTTGTCCCAATTTTTAGATTCTTAGGATTTTCTTCGTCCCCTACATTAATTGTCTCAATTGGTTCATCAATAGTGATTTTACCCAGTTCACGTTTTTGTCATTCCTCTTGTATATTACTATGGTCATCGACATCGCTCCTAACAACTAACCCAGTAGGGCCGAAAGAGATATCGATATTCTCATTTTCTACCTGTGTGAAGTATTCCTAGTTTTCACTTGGTTCATTGGATCTAAATGAGAATGCATTAAAGAAAAATGTATGTGAGCAAAAGAAACGAACTAAGATTTCATTGAATAAATGAAAGTGGATCTCGAATGAGATAAACGCCTAACTAATTTTGAACAAAAGGTTCGACGATACATTTGAAATGATGACTATTGAAAATAAAAATTCAAAAATACTAACTACGGGTCACCCCTCTACCCTAGGGAAGAGCTGTTGTTATTCGCCGAGATGGAGAACTAGTTATTCAAATGATGTTGGAACTTGTGTGGCGAGTTCATTGATCCTTCTTTGCCAGATTCCCGGGCTTGAGTCTCTTCCCGTATGAATGTCTCAACTAGCGGTGGAAAGGTCATCGAGGCATGGTGCAATCTATCACCTCTCTTGCCCCTTGCTTGTTTCTTTTGGAATTCTTCTGCTGAGGTAGGATTATAACCAAGGCCATAAGTACCGATCTGGCCTTCCTTAAATGCCATTCTTCTATCATCTTCTCTGTCGGGACTGGTGATCATGTTCACTTCTTCAAACATTTGTAAACCCAGCTCTTCTTGTCCCTCACTTCTTATGTAGGGTATAGTGGTCTCCTTGTAGATTTCATAATCTTAATCTCCTAGAATTATAATTATAACGACCCAACAGTATCGTTGTCGTGATAGGTCGCCGTGTACCGTATAAAGGTCTATTATCAACCCCCTTACTGATCATAGGCCTTTCATACGACACACAAGGCTCCTTCCACTCTACGTTACCACTAGGCTCATAGACAAGTAATATAGAGCAATTTAACTAAAATTACTTCTATGTTATAAATTAACTAATTCTGTGGGCTCGTGAGAACCACACCAAAACAATATTACAAACGAATGCAATTCATAATGGAACTGCATAAAATCTAAGTTATGCATAAATATATATAAAGTATCTAAATATCTATAATCTATTACAAAATGTCCTCTTCGCTCTCTGATCGCTCCATGTAAACCCTACTTTTAGTACGCCTAAGACTTGTTTAGGAGTACCTCCCGAACGTTCCTAAAGATCAACTAAACCAAAAACTTAAGTTTTTATTTAGGAACAAATTAAATTTTTACAATTCAAAAGCCAATTGTCAATTCAAAAGCTAATTGTCGATAAAACCCGAGCTTGAAGAACTGCGAGCTCTAAAGCTACTTAAAACCCTAAACCTTAAGACCATTAAGGAATTTTAACCATAAATAATTAATCGATAATTTAGTTTGAATAATTTTATTCAACTTTATAAAATTTCACAATTCTACAAAAATCAAATCATAAATCACAAAACAATGTAAGATGAAAATCCTAAAACAATTTTCTATAAGGCTATGCCCTTATCTTCATGCATAAGCCTTACACCATAAATAAGTAGATCAACCAATCACCTTAGATAACTTATCAATTGAGAGTTGGAATCATTTATCAATTGATAACTTATCAAAATCTAGTGATAAGACAATTTCCTTATCACCTCTTCACTTATACTACATATGGACAAATTTTCACAAGAAATCATGAGCTTAACTTTAATAAAGGTGACAAGACCACTCCATACCATTAAAAGACTTCCCATGGCAGATCTAAAAAGGGGAGAAAGGGGGGCCATGCATTTGTCATTCACCCATCAATCACTTCCTCTTACACATCACTATTCATCCCTTAATGCTTACATCATCAAGAGTTGCAATTGTTGACTTTTTGTAAGCTTTAAGACAATACTTTCAAGGCATTTAAACACTCCTTCTCTCTTCATTCCAACCGGCTGCACTCCTCCCCATTTCTCTCACTTTTAATCTCACTTTCACTTCATCTTTCTCTCTTTTAAAACAAACATAAAAAGGGGAAACAACTTTACCCCACAAAATCCATTTTCTTCCATTTTGAAGCTTCAACTCACGGCATTTTTTTTTCTTTGCACTTGCGCCATTTTCTTTCATCATTTAAGATCATCTAAGACCATTAGAATCTTTCATAAACCCCTTTCCAAAAGACCAAAGAATTCGGGTTTCAAAAGGTAAGCAAAAAGGAGGAAGCAAAGTTAAAGGCTTAAGAGGAACCTTAGTGCACAACCACCAAACTTTGCGTTAAGGACGAGTAAGTGATTCTTGTGATGTGTGGATTAATATTTATGTTAGAAGACTTGGATTTCTTGAAGATATGAGTAAGGTTTGAGTTGTTATAGCACAAAAATTCGTTTTAAGAAACAAACCCTAAAACCATTACATGAAGTTGAAATATGAGCATGTAAAGTTGGTGTTTTGTATGGACATTTGTTTAATGCTTTGAATGGAAGATTTTAAGCTAAGGAAATCTTGAAATGAGAACTTTGATGAAGGGTAAGCATGCTGGACGTGAAGGTTCCATGATCATTTGAATGTTGATTTTGTTTCCATTTAGTTAAACATGCTCAAAACTAGACTTAAGTTAAGGAAAAATCCATCACATGAAGTTTTATGAAGAAATCAACCTTGTATGGCATGAGCTATGATATGGAGGTTTTATGAAGTATAAGATCTTTTATTTCTTTATATGGAGCATGAGTTAAAGGATCATTTGATGGAAGGGAACTTAAGTTAAGATTTATACACAAGTAGTTAAGTGCATAATCTATCACCTACACTTAAGGAAATGATGAAACAAGTTGAAAAACCAAGTAAGGACCCCTTATGACCAACATGAACAGATCTGGAACATGGGTAAATGAGGCCTAAAAATATGATAAAAGTGAAAGAACAAAGTGAAAGGATTAACCAAAGCAAGTATGATTAGCATACAAAGCCTAAAACTCAAAACCGGGCCTAAAACTCTCAAAACAAGCTTAGAACTCTAAGATGGGCCTTCAACAAAAATCTGACCAGCAACTTAAAAAACCAAGAGAAGTTGTTTTGAAGCCCATAATAAATCCACCTAAGGCCCCATAAGCCCACCAAAGTCATTAACCTTAGTTGAACCAAAAACAAGCCCATTTGATAACTTAAGCTCACTAAAGGGCCCAAGAAGTGGTTGTTAGCCTTAGGAATATAAATCAAAATTGTAAATCTGATCTCAAGGAGTATTTTAAGCTTAGGATAAAATCTAAAGACCAAGCCCAAAGGATTCCTCAAGCTATCAAAAGCCCATTTACCAAACAAGGCCCAAAAACACTCCAACACATGAGGAACGCTACTGTTCTGACCCATGGACAGAATTTCATACCTCATTTCGAAAATCTAACCTTACCACGTTAAAGTACACTCGAAAACGATGAAGATTGACTGTAAGATCATAAAAATCGGATTTAAAACGAAAAAGTTATACGCGATTGAACTTTAGGTAAAAATAGGAAAAATTCCGAGAACTAGCTAAGAATATAACTTAAGAAAAATTTACATAGTTTCTTAAGTTTGCTTCAATTCCTTATAAAAATTATTTCAATGACCAGGGGACACTGTTTTCGGAGACGACTTGCCTCCGGACTACTTTGATTGAACCACATGGCAGAGTGAGTAAATTCCCGATGACTCTTTACTTGATTGTGCTTGTAAAGTAGATGCACCTAATCTTATATTTATAAATTTGGATGCTTGTGGGATATGGGAGATGCATGTGTATGAAATTATGGATGAGTGTGATGACTTGTTAATTATATATAATAATTAGGAATTGTTTGCATGAATATATACTTGTGAATTGTATGGAATGAAATTGGTTGATCACCCTGAAAATCAAGTTAATCACTTATATGATTAAGAACTCAAAATGAATCATGCATTCCCCATATTGCATACGGATAACACCGACCGCCGCTTCACGCAGAAGATGGGAAGGGACTCACAGGAATACGAGTTTCCTGCAGGATTGGGCACTAACTATGCCATCATATATATTGAGTCTCTATGTTAAGCTGATGGGCTTACTAGGCGCTAGGAGACGCCAACCGTTGGCGAGGGGCCGAGTCTTGTGGCTTCTGCTTAGGGCGTGTATTTGTAGACTGCGGGGGCCACCACACCGCTAGACTTGGGATTTTTAAAGGATACAGTTTGATTTTGGTGAAGGAAGTATATATATATGTATATATATAGAGTTTTGTTTTGGTATGAGCACGATAGTGCAAATGTAATAAAACCCAAGGTCTAGAACCCGGATTTTGGTTTGGGTCGGTTAATTATCTCCAAACCCTGACTTCAGGGGGCGAAATTCTGAGTCGTATGCAGTTCCTAGGTCACTGCATGCGTTGTATGGCATACTGTTTGTTCATGCATTCATATGATTGTGCATCTAATAAATTTCTGTCGTGTGGTACTGATGAGGGTATTTATCTCACTAAGCGTAAGCTTACTCCCCTATAGATTTCTGTTGGTGCAGGAGAACCTCTTCGTCAATCCGGGCCGAGGCATGCCCGTGGTAAGTCTCGGGTAGAGACGGGTTGGAGCGATCAGAGAGCGAAAAGGACATTTTGTAATAGATTATAGATATTTAGATACTTTATATATATTTATGCATAACTTAGATTTTATGCAGTTCCGTTATGAATTGCATTCGTTTGTAATATTGTTTTGGTGTGGTTCTCATGAGCCCATACAATTAGTTAATTTATAACATAGAAGTAATTTTAGTTAAATTGCTCTATATTACTTTTCAACCAATTTCATTCCATACAATTCACAAGTATATATTCATGCAAACAATTCCCAATTATTATATATAATTAACAAGTCATCACACTCATCCATAATTTCATACACATGCATCTCCCATATCCCACAAGCATCCAAATTTATAAATATAAGATTAGGTGCATCTACTTTACAAGCACAATCAAGTAAAGAGTCATCGGGAATTTACTCACTCTGCCATGTGGTTCAATCAAAGTAGTCCGGAGGCAAGTCGTCTCCGAAAACAGTGTCCCCTGGTCATTGAAATAATTTTTATAAGGAATTGAAGCAAACTTAAGAAACTATGTAAATTTTTCTTAAGTTATATTCTTAGCTAGTTTTCGGAATTTTTCCGGTTTTTACCTAAAGTTCAATCGCGTATAACTTTTTCGTTTTAAATCCGATTTTTATGATCTTACAGTCAATCTTCATCGTTTTCGAGTGTACTTTAACGTGGTAAGGTTAGATTTTCGAAATGAGGTATGCAATTCTGTCCATGGGTCAGAACAGTAGCGTTCCTCATGTGTTGGAGTGTTTTTGGGCCTTGTTTGGTAAATGGGCTTTTAATAGCTTGAGGAATCCTTTGGGCTTGGTCTTTAGATTTTATCCTAAGCTTAAAATACTCCTTGAGATCAGATTTACAATTTTGATTTATATTCCTAAGGCTAACAACCACTTCTTGGGCCCTTTAGTGAGCTTAAGTTATCAAATGGGCTTGTCTTTTGTTCAACTAAGGTTAATGACTTTGGTGGGCTTATGGGGCCTTAGGTAGATTTATTATGGGCTTCAAAACAACTTCTCTTGGTTCTTTAAGTTGCTGGTCAGATTTTTGTTGAAGGCCCATCTTAGAGTTCTAAGTTTGTTTTGAGAGTTTTAGGCCCGGTTTTGAGTTTTAAGCTTTGTATGCTAATCATACTTGCTTTGGTTAATCCTTTCACTTTGTTCTTTCACTTTTATCATATTTTTAGGCCTCATTTACCCATGTTCCAGATCTGTTCATGTTGGTCCTAAGGGGTCCTTACTTGGTTTTTCAACTTGTTTCATCATTTCCTTAAGTGTAGGTGATAGATTATGCACTTAACTACTTGTATATAAATCTGAACTTAAGTTCCCTTCTATCAAATGATCCTTTAACTCATTCTCCACATAAAGAAATAAAAGATCTTATACTTCATAAAACCTCCATATCATAGCTCATGCCATACAAAGTTGATTTCTTCATAAAACTTCATGTGATGGATTTCTCCTTAACTTAAGTCTAGTTTTGAGCATGTTTAACTAAATGGAAACAAAATCAATATTCAAATGATCATGGAACCTTCACGTCCAGCATGCTTACCCTTCATCAAAGTTCTCATTTCAAGATTTCCTTAGCTTAAAATCTTCCATTCAAAGCATTAAACAAATGTCCATACAAAACGCCAACTTTACATGCTCATATTTCAACTTCATGTAATGGTTTTAGGGTTTGTTTCTTAAAACGAATTTTTGTGCTATAACAACTCAAACCTTACTCATATCTTCAAGAAATCCAAGTCTTCTAACATAAATATTAATCCACACATCACAAGAATCACTTACTCGTCCTTAACGCAAAGTTTGGTGGTTGTGCACTAAGGTTCCTCTTAAGCCTTTAACTTTGCTTCCTCCTTTTTGCTTACCTTTTGAAACCCGAATTCTTTTGTCTTTTGGAAAGGGGTTTATGAAAGATTCTAATGGTCTTAGATGATCTTAAATGATGAAAGAAAATGGCACATGAACAAAGAAAAAAAATGCCGTGAGTTGAAGCTTCAAAATGGAGAAAAATGGATTTTGTGGGGTAAAGTTGTTTCCCCTTTTTATGTTTGTTTTAAAAGAGAGAAAGATGAAGTGAAAGTGAAATTAAAAGTGAGAGAAATGGGGAGGAGTGCAGCCGGTTGGAATGAAGAGAGAAGGAGTGTTTAAATGCCTTGAAAGTATTGTCTTAAAGCTTACAAAAAATCAACAATTGCAACTCTTGATGATGTAAGCATTAAGGGGTGAATAGTGATGTGTAAGAGGAAATGATTGATGGGTGAATGACAAATGCATGGCCCCCCTTTCTCCCCTTTTTAGATCTGCCATGGGAAGTCTTTTAATGGCATGGAGTGGTCTTGTCACCTTTATTAAAGTTAAGCTCATGATTTCTTGTGAAAATTTGTCCATATGTAGTATAAGTGAAGAGGTGATAAGGAAATTGTCTTATCACTAGATTTTGATAAGTTATCAATTGATAAATGATTCCAACTCTCAATTGATAAGTTATCTAAGGTGATTGGTTGGTCTACTTATTTATGGTGTAAGGCTTATGCATGAAGATAAGGGCATAGCCTTATAGAAAATTGTTTTGGATTTTCATCTTACATTGTTTTGTGATTTCTGATTTGATTTTTGTAGAATTGTGAAATTTTCTAAAGTTGAATAAAATTATTCAAACTAAATTATCGATTAATTATTTAGGGTTAAAATTCCTTAATGGTCTTAAGGTTTAGGGTTTTAAGTAGCTTTAGAGCTTGCAGTTCTTCAAGCTCGGGTTTTATCGACAATTGGCTTTTGAATTGACAATTGGCTTTTGAATTGTAAAAATTTAATTTGTTCCTAAATATAAATTTTTTGGTTTAGTTGATCTTTAGGAACGTTCGGGAGGTACTCCTAATCAAGTCTTAAGCCTACTAAAAGTAGGGTTTACAATAATCACCTGGCCATTTGAGATAAACTTCAACTTTTGGTGCAAGCTCGAGGGTATGGCCCCTAAGAGTAGATTGAAGGATCTTGGAATGTCCATGACTTAGAATCGAATAGTAAAATGCTAAGGGTCAATACTTATGGATAAATCAATTTCCCCAATAATCTCTCTTCTAGAACCATCAAAGGCCCTAACTGTTGTGGAAGAAGGCCTAATTGTAGACGTATCAATGCCCAGCAAATCCAAGGTGGCGAGTGGGTAGACGTTCAGCGATGATCCGTTGTCAATGAGTACCCTGGTGATGATTATGTCGTTACTCCTTACCATGATAAAAAGTAGCTTTGTATGTTTGTTCCCTTCCTCGCTTAATTCTTTAGTTGAAAAATAAATCTGATCCATTGCGAGGACAAAATTAGTAATCAATCCCATCTTCTCAATTGAAATTTCACAAGGGACCTTCACCTCATTTAAAGTATGAAACAAAGCCTCCCTATGTGGTTCAGATGCGATTAACAAGCTCATCAACGATATATGTGCAGGGGTCTTACTAAGTTGATCCATGATCTTATATTCACTCGACTTGATCATTTTGGTAAAGGCCGATAGCCCCTTAATGCGTTCGGCCACCGTCTAATTGGTCGATTCTCCCAGTATGATCTTCCTCCCATGCTCCTCTCTTGGGTGGTAAATCTTTCTCGATCGAGTAATGCTCCCTACCAGAAGACCTGGTTTTTCTTAATTTACTAGGTGATAGCTAAATGGGGCAGCCTTATAGTTCTCTGGTGGCAATGGTACATAAAATGTGTACCTCTTCACTTTTAGCATCTAGTTGCTAGTATAAAACTCAAAAACCTTAGGCTTCTTATCTAAATCAATGACATTGACAACATAGTCATAAACAATCATACCAATCATCGGCCCGTGGTTAGGTAAGGGTTTATTGTTAACGTTAGGAACCAGGGCTTCTACAAAATCCAACTGCACTATCCTTTCATCTATCAAGTCCTGAATCTTGTTCCTTAGTCTCCAGCATGCATCAGTCGAATGACCCACTTGTCCATAGTAGTATTTACACTTTACTATGGGGTCAAAGATTCTCGGTCTGTATCGATCGTTAGGAAGTTCATACCGTATCAAATTATCCCTTTGCAATTCTCGAAGACTTAACTTAGAGAGACTAGTATCTTGGTAAATTGTCTATTAGTCCTGTTACTTTGAAACTGGTCTCTGAACAATATATATATATATATATATATATATATATATATAAAACCATTAAAGTCTTAACAAAATAATAATATAATAAATCAGAAAAATTTTTTATAGAAACCAAACCTAATTGTGGAGCTACTGTTTCCAACATACGTCGTTACTGCAAAGCGCTATCATACGGATTTTGTTGGAGATTGAAAGTTCGTGCAGTTACAGTGATCAGTGCATATGATCAGTACGCAAACTACGTTAGTGTGGGGAGCAACGTACGTATTTAATGTGTGCTACTATCGACAGATGAGGCTACTATCGTGCGTATGCTATACATGGAGGCTATCGTCTGATGATGTTGATGCAGTAGATTATAGTAGTATGGTTGAATTTAACTAGGTCACGTGCTGTTGTACAGTGTGATGAAGAGACAATCGGCTATGAACTATTTACGTGATCTATAGTTTAGCGTCACTTGTGGATTACCATGTGGTTGTGTGCTGCAATGCGCGTGAAAGAGGGATGGTTGAGAACTGTTAGTGTGTCGTAGTAGTGTTGTCGTGTGTAATGGAGATGATTGCTGTAATTGATAATCGGTGGAGGAGTGTGAGCTCGGTTTGGTTGTTATTTTAGAGAGATGATCCGAGAGAGAGAGAGGACCAGGGTGGTCTAGTTCGGGTTGTGAGATAAAGAGAAGAACAAAAGCCTGTGTGTGCTGCTCATTTATTCAAAAAGTCGATCTACGAGAGAGAGAGATCTAAAAAAGCTGTTGTGTCCTCTATCGCCTGCTGTTGGTGATGTGGCTGACGCGATCACGTGAATGAAGTGGTATGGATATGGGGATTGGGCTACGTGTTTAGGAGGTTGCTAAGACCCTAAAGGGGGCCTAGTAGGATTACCTAAAATTTCCATAACATGTGTGTACCCATGTTATGAAAACTGCCTTACAAGTCAGAGATTGCAAGACTCTAAACGATTAATCACTAAGGTTACTGATTTTTTTTAATAATTAATTTACTGTAGAATACAAATATAAATAACTATGGGTATCCGATATCCCATAGTTCCTCATAACCACAGAGAATTGGTATCTCCTACCAAATAATAAGATAGGATATACGACCATTATATAAAAAAAAATAGATACAAGAAAAAATTATATTATAGTAAGTTTTAATAAATAAATATTTTCTACAAAGGATGTCTATGTATCATCTAAAAAGTACTCAGCTACTTCTAATACTAATGTACATATTTTCGTCTCGCACTCAGCACTCAAGATATATCCCAATCCCATCATATGTGAACCTGCAAAGGAAACTAAGGGGGAATGAGCATAAAACAGCTCAGTGAGTTCGTTCCTCATCACTACCGGTTAAGCAAGTTTTCATACATTATTCTCACACATGCAAGCAAGCTAGCTATATACATAATGAATGCAAGCGTGATGAATGCAAGCAACACATCCATAGGAGTCCGGAACTATGGAAGGTGTAAAATTACGTTGTCTACACTTCGATTATCCCCTGTACTTACCCGCATAAAGCACCTCAGCTTACCCGCATGAGGCTACTTAGGGGCACCACCCCACTAGGAAAAACTCGACTATTACCCTAATCGAGAAAAGAGTTTCAATCCAAATAGGGGGAGTCCAAACTAGGACTATCTACCCTCCAAGGCCCCTCAGGCACAAACATGCGAGTCCTCTCGCAACCAAAATTAACCAAGGCCTTTCAGGTACAATAAAGCGAGTCCTCTCGCTATCAAGTGGAGAACTCATACTAGCTTTACTTTAACGTTAAAAATATTATTTATGGCTCCATAAGCCCTTACAGAGATCATGCAAAAATTTGTTTAAGGATAGAAAACCTTTTTCCAAAAATACTTTTCAAAATACTTTTTCTTAAGATTTTTAGCAAGGCTAGCACTCTCCATTCATACCTTTACCAAGTCATAGACATGCGACAAGTAGACTCGGTTATTTGGGTCAGATATTTATAGCTATCAATTTAAAAAGGTGATTACACAGATAATGGCATACAAACAAAACAGTCATTCAAACATACAAGCAATAGCAAACAGCAAAACATCATACAAATAACACGTATAAGCAAGTAGCAAGTCATCAAAACTCCCTTACCTAGATTATTGCTCATTCTTCAAGCCTTTAGGGTTTCCAAGACTCGATATCGAACGTTTAAATCAAAATAGTAAAACTTATAAGTGTTATAAGAATTCAGACTCCTTAGTCAACTAAAAGTCTATTGTAGTTTATCTAGTTTCCCCCAATATAACCCGAGTATAGTGTTTATAGGGTTACCATACTCCATGAGATCAATAGTAACTATTTTCTTATATTAGTAAGGTATGAGACTTCCTTTATGTATTTTGTAACATTTTCATTTTGATTTCGATATTTACGAACTTATAGTCTTTTTCCATCGTTTTCAGACGCACGTTCACACTGTGATGTCTGTTTTGGACGTTATGACCCATGTTTTATGATATGAACTAAATTTAGAGAAATTTTAACTATGAAAACTTAATTGCTCTTGTTACTTATATTTATATCTTTTGCTTATACTTAATGAGTTAGTTAACCCTTAAATCCTTATACTTAGAGGATTTTTACTTTGCTATTATTAATTCATGTACTTAATTAAGTATAATCCAATTTAGAAAGTGTATTAGGGTTCACTAATTTATGCTCCTAATTATGATACACTTTTCTTCTTTTCTTAGTTTATAATCTATGCTTATGTCATCACTTACATCATCATTTGCTTATGTCATCACTTGCTTATGTTATGGCTTATGTCATCAATTGCTTATGTTATGGCTTATGTCATCAATTGCTTATGTTATGGCTTATGTCATCATGTGCTTATCTCATCACTTACTTCATTATGTGATCACATAAACCTCTCCTCATGCTTATGTCATATGTACATGTCTTATATACATTTTATTCATTTCCTTATACTTATGTACATATACCTTATACATATATATACTTATACATCTACTTAGGTTTATACCGTATTTATCCATGTATACATACTCATATACCTATACGGTTGGATACATATTTTTATACACAAATTCGTATGCCTAATCTTTTTCTTAAGAAAAGCTTCCTAATTCCATCCTTTTGTGTTTTTAAGTGTGTAATTAGTGTAGTATAAGTATGTATGGTTAGGTTTTGTTTTAATTTAGGATATGTACATGGAAAATACTCATGTACCATGCTTCTCATGCTTCCCTTCTTTTCGGTCGGTTTACCTCATGTACACATTCTTTGAGCACATATTCATGTTCTCCTTTCTTCTTCTTCATGATTCTTAGAATTCTACACTTAAAGATGGGAACT
The DNA here is from genome assembly GCA_024138005.1 of Lumnitzera racemosa. NCBI lineage: Eukaryota > Viridiplantae > Streptophyta > Magnoliopsida > Myrtales > Combretaceae > Lumnitzera > Lumnitzera racemosa. The sequence goes on from JAMXBC010000005.1 coordinate 58,059,939, forward strand.
TTGTGCCCTCTTCTTCAAGATCATACTTTTCACATACCTAATTGTCTAATCTACCTAATCAACTAACTAATGAAGAATAGAAAGCAACATAAAGTAACTTAAGTACATACCTTTAGTTGTGTTGTAATTATGGAGACAAAAGGAGAAGTTGTGAAAGTAAAAGAGGAAAAAGAAGCTCATGACATTGAAGGGTGATTTTTGTTTTGTTTCTTTTGTTTTGTTTTCATAATGAAAGGAGGCAAATAGTGGGGTCTAGAAGAAGAAGATGTGGATGGAAACACTTAAGGAGAAAGATAAGAAGAGAAAAATCAAAAGAAAAGATAAGAAAAGCCATCATGAAGGAGTAGATATTTTCTTTATCTTTTAGTATCTTTTGTTGACTTTTCAAATTGTTGACTTTAGTCAACATTTGTTGACTTAGTCAACCCTTTGACCTTGGTCAATATCTGTTGACTTGGTCAACTTTCCCTAAGCATATGTAATTTTGTGTACATAATGTAGTAATTAAGGGAAATTAAGGAAAAAAATGAAGGAAATGAGAGGAAATGAGGTATTTGGTGAATTGATTAGTAAACATGGTTGATGAGGTCTTACTTTTGGTCTTTATAGACTATATATCTCATTTGATAAACTATTTTAGATAGCAAGTGCAAAGAATACTAATTCAAGTATTACAGTTCACTACATTTAACATAATCTTCAATTATACCCCTAACTCTATGTATTTAAGAAATAAATGTAATCTATGATTCATTATCTTAGTTTCTAAAAGACTACTTGAGGAGTCAAAACATATATGCATGATTGAAAGTCATCTCTAACCTTTTACTAATGATTTGGCAAAATATGAGGGTTATATTATTAATTAGGGTTTTAGGGTATATTATGATGAATTAGTGTACATATGTCTTTAAAGTGATCATTTTAGGGTTTCTATCACTTTTGAAAGGAATATTTAGCATTTAGATGTATTTAGGATAGAAAAGTTTCTTACGCGATTAATTAATTCTTTTAGGGTTTTCTTTTTCGTTAGCCTTATCGACTCCGAAATTATTTAACATACTCGAGTCTATTTCAAAAGCTAGATCGAAAATTTTAGGGGTTCATAGAGGTTGACTTTAGCTATGTGTTGCTTGATGATTGATCACTAAATTATTATTGTCCACAGATGGAGTTCAGCTTGCTATTTTTTTCTCTATGCATGTGTACGTATGTTTATAAAGTCCAAATCAAATCATATCAAATCTTATCTATTGTATCTAATTAAACCAGATTCAACTCCTTTATATTAATCCAAATCTAATCTAACTAGATTCAAATAATTTTGATTTGATATGATTCCATTTATTTCTCTTGCTCTTGTACAATATAGGAAAATAAAAGACATAGGTGTTTGTTGAGACTCGAACTCAAGACCTCAAATTAAATCAAATCCAAAAACTCCAATACTTATTCGTTAAGCCGTTGGTCTACGCCTTGATATTCAATACAATTAAATTGTACTTAAAATACTCGATTCCCTAAAATAATTATTTGTACTAAGTTAAACTAAAATTATTTGTTCCTAATATAAGTCACTTCCTAAAAATCTACGAAATTTTTATAATTTTTCCTTTTCTTATTTTTTTGGAATTTTCATCATTTGTTAATTTTTTATTTTTTATCTTTTATTAATTTTTTTGTTTATTATTTTTATTTTTGAATTAGGACCCTTTCTATAAAAAAAAAATAAAAAATTAGGACTACAGAAGAGCAAAACTTAGATGTCTACAATAAGTCTCAAATTTTGATAGCTTAATGTGCTATGATATTCCTTCATTGAAAATTTTAGGGATGAAATGACTCTTTTTTATTTGGAAATGTTTACTCATCGTAGCAAGGATGCTAACATGTAAGGGTTCTACATGGTACACCTGCTATGGTTATTTTCCTTCATTACTCTTCTTAAGAGCAAGGGCCGAAAGTTTAAGTATAACTTTAGCTTGCTTTCTTGATAATTCAAGGGAATAGATTGAAGCACCACTATTCTTGGCATTATTATCACTGTGTTCTTGGTTTTGATTTAGGTTAACATTTCTATGGAGAAGGTTAAGGATCTCATCATATTTTTTACTAAGTTCTTGGTTTTCTTTGGTTAAGTCGAGGTAAAGTTACTCCAACTTAGCTATGCGCTATTCATTAGTATGCCTACTTCCCCTTGCTTGATGATCGGATAAAGAACTAATACCTACACTTTTAGTCATTTGTGTCTTTACCATGTAGGTATAAAATGAAAAATAGATGGTGCCAAATATTTTCGGATGATTTTAGGGAAGGACCTTGTTTTTACAAAAACACAAAAAGTTAAATGATACTAAGGCTAGTTTGGTATAGCCATTTCAATGCCTAAGTCAGTAAATATTTTAAAGAGAAGTCAATGACTAAATATAAAGTTCAAGGTTTTAAAAGAATTCTTACAATACTTTCTCTTTGTATTTATAAGCAAACCTTAGGCGGCTAAAACAACAGTTAATCATTGATAATAGGCCTTGTAAAGATCTTGTAATAAAGCACATGTAAAAAATATAAAAATAATAGGTAATTATGTTATGAAATCGTATTAGATCATAACCATTCTTGCCATTTTCCTAAGTTCAAAATGAACATATTATCAGGCTAGGCTCTAAGGCCCAACAAGTGGTCTAAGCCTTAGCCAACATCAGTCAAGAACAGGATTAGCCGCTATCTCTTTAGTCGAATAGCCGAGTAACATTTTATGGTGAAAATCGACCATCAACACCTGCATTAACAAGCGAAGACCATGAGAGAATGGGAGAGAGCAATAATGGAGTAAACCATTGAAGTCAGTTGTTAAGAAACATTTGGAGACAAACTTCATGGTCGACTTCTTTTAATGAAAGAATACGTCTTGCATCTGTTCTTGTTTGGAAAAGGTTTGGCCACGTACTTATAGTAAATGACGTTTCTTGTGCTTACAGATGCAAATCAAGATAGCGAAGATGTGGAAACAAGGGAAAGATTTGTACCTAATTTGTCTAAGATGCTTTGTCATGGTGATTGGCGATGTGATCCATTGGGAGTTTGCAATTTGCGGCTATCGAATCTACTAGCTCTTCCAATTTGAGATCGTTCCTCAAAATCTAGGGTTAGGGTTTCATCGATTTTAGGGTAGTGCTTCAAGATTTCTTATGATGGTGCACTGTGTAATATCCTTTTATGGTAAATCCCTATGCTACATTTTTGTTCTTGGAATTTATTTACATCAAGTGTATTTAGGGTGTTTGACTTTTCATTCATGTCTTATTATTCGGTTTTAGGGACGTGAACAAAGTAATACCAATTCAATTGCACTCATCTAAACACCGTAATCCGTATTAATTAATTCATCAGCTTATTACACCTTTCCATTCCTAAGTAATATTGATTCAATTTATCTCTTATTCGATTTAGCCAATTAAACGTGCTATAAGAGCTTAGAATTTGACATCATAAAATGATGAAACATAAAAGTTTTCGTGACTAATAAAACGTTCCAATTGTTAGTCCTAATTTCCCCACCCGTAAAAAATTTTGGTAGAACCCTAATCGAAATTTCATCCTACCATCTATCCCTAGAGTGGTTGTAGTCAATTATTTCGGGAGTCTATTAACACAGTATTTGGATTGGAGGAAGAAATTTGAAGGGAAGCATTTAAAAAAGGACAAAAATCACTTTTCCTTTATTTTAAAAATCTTTAAAAAGTTTTCCCGTAAATCTGCAGAAATCATTGTCTCGAATCATGTTGCCGTGGCAGTTTCCACCAAAGTTCCCATAAAACGTGCCTGATCTTTCGAGCACTTTCCATTCTTTAAGAAATACTCTGGAAAAGGACGCTAACTTTCTTCGCATAACCCCACTTGCAAGGTGACAGCAGGTAATAGCTGTTGGGACTTTTTTAATTTGACCAAACCTTTCCTTGAAAAGGAAAAAGACTCGCATATTTTCCTCTTTAAAATTACTATCTTGCGATCCACCCTGTGCTTTACATCTTCTCCAATCAGGGCAGATATGATCTTCATCCTCCCAAATTAAATTATCCCCCGCTACTATTATAATTCATGTGGTCGAGCAGAGATAAATTCTAAACTCTCAAAATGTTATTTTACCTTCCTAGAGCTTCCACAAAACTTTCTCTCTCTCCTTTGGTTGCCGCAGAAGCTCCCATATGGTCGCAAAAGGTTCACATGATAGATGACTAAGGAACCTGTAATAGCGGTCTTGAGGAGATAAATGCACTTTGGGGAGGAAAAAATCACGTTTATGGAGTTTGACCGACATTTTTTGGGGGTGAAATTGCGATTGCAATTTGTCCCAACAAGAGATTCTAGACGGAACGTAACGATAGAAACAAAATGCAAATAATCCAATTAAAGCCTTCAACTAACTTAAAAGATAAGCAGACCAGACTTGCTGACACTTGCCACAGGGTAAAGCACTCCTCAGTCATAAACTCTAACGACTAGCTTCAAGATTAATTTTTCCTTTCTTAACCACCTCAACAAATGAGCCTACACCAATAGTAGAGAAATTCCAACTCATATATAAACATATTATTGACGTAAAGATCCAGCTGAGGATGCAGATTGAGGAACTATGTCTTCCCCATTGAAGTGATGCAGCGGATGCTTCTAACTGTCAAAGAACGAAATGCCCAGAAACACGGACATTTCAAAGGAGAGAACATCAATACATAAGGGAAGAAAAGGTGTCATTATGTAGATCCCCATATCAGGGGACCATCCTCCATCTATGAATCTAAACAATAGCAAGACAATGTTCAGGCAAAAGAGAGAAAAACCACGTATTCCAGGCAGTCAGTCATCATAAAAAAGCTATTATCAAGCATACTCAAGTTCAAATCTTAAATCACCAGCGAAAAGAATCCAAATCTAATGATACTGATACATTTTTTTGCCAATTTTATCCACTCCACTTTTTGAGATCATCTCATTCATGGTGCTTTCTTTTTCCCCTTTACCCGGCAAGGATAACATCTCATAATTCAGGCAATCAACAGGTAATGCTAACATTAGGCAGTTTAACATCATAAATTCCATGCAAATGTAACAAATAACTCAGAACAATAATAGCATCCACCAATTCACAATAATAAAAACCAATATGAACATTTTCCTTTTTTTCAAAATGTTATTATTAAAAAACTCCAATGAACCGATTTAGATACACAACTCGGTAAGCTATATCAGTATGAAAACAAAAGAAAGATCTATACGGTAAGCTTTATGTGTAATCAACAGGAAATGCAACTGAAACAGAAGTACAGATTTTACAAGCAAAAGGCACCTCTGCTAATGGTCACCATGCTATAACGGCTGCCCTGCAAACGTGAGCCTGATTCAGTATCTACGCAGAGTTATTAGATTTTTGATCTGTTCTCAAGAACCAAGATGATGCATCCAGGATTTCATTTGGTTGAAATTCCCCACCATCCAAACATTCCAAGGTTCTTATATTTCAGGTAAACAATTAAACCGAAAAGAACCTTTGAAACCCAAGCTTCTCATGGGTTTTAACAATCACTCGTGGTAATAATAACCCTCTTTGTCATCCCCATACTGTGCGGCTTATCTTGATCCCTTGGTATAAAAATAGGTGACTATCTCTCACATTTGAATCCAGACAAATAAACCTTGGACTGCATCATTGTTTCTCCAATCTTAAATCCTGGTACCACGGTGAATGCAACTCTTGGCCTAACTTTACAAGGCATAGCACATTTTTTGGTGACATCTTCCATATATACAACTGAGTATTCCACACCCCTCTCCACTTGAAATATTTCAACAACAGGATCAAATGAAAGTGCTAACTGATGCAATGTCCATATACAACTTGCCATCTCAACAAAATACTTGTAGAATGCACTCAAAGACCTCCAGGAATTCAATACAGCCTCATTCTCATTAAAATTACTGAAGATTGAAGATTCAATGGATGGGTGGATAAGCTCTTGATACTTCTCTTCACAAAACTTTGCGAATGCACACTCTCGGTACATGCTTAATACCTCCATAGGATTGCTCGATATATGCTCAAGAAGTTGCTTCATTGAGCTCGCACTCTGACCAAAACTTGAGACATACCCATTGGCATTATGTGCAACTCCATTATCAGCTAGGTTAAAACTTATAGAATCAAAACCTTGGAACATTCGCAAGCAAACATAAGATAGAAGAGCATAATGGCTATGCCCTTTCTTTGCATACCCAACATCACTGTACACCGAATTGGCAGCCATATCCAAATTCCATCCAGCCTTCTTCATCAAACTCATCAAAACCTTAGTAAACCTATGTGTTGCTCTACAGGTGTCGCGTAACACAGAATCAAACACCCCTACAGAGAGCAAAACATCACAACATGTACTTAATCTATCAGACAACCTCTTCGACAACTGCAAATTATTTTTCTGAACCTCACCCAACTTCTTCCTCAAACTACGAACTTCATTATCCTTCTGATCAATCTCAGCCTGCAATCGGTCCGAAACCATACCTAATATCCTAAGCTTGCTCTGATTTTCCACAACTTTAGCTTCTAAACAAGAACCAATGGACAAATCGGCCACGACCTCAGGCTGCTTATGCAATTCCACGTAAAATCTCTTAATATCAGACAGTCTCTGAAGGAATGAAACCAAAGACTTATCAGCAACCCTAATACTATCTTCACGAAATGGAACATGGGCCGTTTGCAATTGCAAATAGGACGCTTCAAACGAGGAAACTATAGCAAAGATGGACGAAATCAAATTCTCGGTAATCTCCTTATTCATAACCCTAACTTGGGTCTCACTCAAAGTCTTACCTTTAGAATGATTCAGCTCCAACTTCCTTAAATGATGATCGAAACTACTAATTGTTTCCTTGGATTCAACCACAGATTGTGAGTTTTGCAACGAAAAATCGTTAGTTTGTTGAAATTCTCTCACCTGGGTGTCGATTAATTGAGGTTGTTGTGGTTCGATCCTCGAGTGGTCGGGTTTGATGACCACAACCCTTTGGCCTGTAATGACTTCTTCAGCTGAGTCAAGGAGAGTGAACTCGTCCGTGTCATCTGGCTCGTTTTCATCTGCAAAGAATTCGAAAGTTTTGGCCTTGAATGCAACTGCAAACTTCTGCAGCATTCCAGAGATTTGTGGAGCCTTTGGGTTTGTTGTACCCAAATTTATCTCTGACATGTTTTTCACCAATTGTCTTTGAGATAAATTTCGATTGTGAACATGGAATAACAAATCAAAACTGAAGTTTGTAAATGAAAGAATTAAAAGAGAGAGAGAGAGAGAGAGAGAGTTTTTGGGATTACTGATGGTACAGGTGTTGGAAGAGGTGCTTTGGATGTCTTGGAAGGAAGGCAATTAATGGGATTTCCTCTTGGGCTTTTGCTGTTTTGGTTTTTGTGATTTATTTTTATTATTATTATTTTTCCTTTTGTAGTGAGAACGTTTCTGTGTTTTGATTAACAGTAAAAAGAGAGATGGTAGCATGGTGATGTCAAGTTATTTAATGAGTGGAATTATATACAATCACTAGCCAGTGAGTGTGACAAAGACAAGTACAGCTGTTTTTGAAAGTATTAAAACATTACTCACGAAGTTGGTGACTGAAGTTTTGACTTATAATCTTCCTAATCCTAGGGTTAGTAAGAGCATAACCTCTCGCTTCCCAATCTTCGTACTAGAAACCACGATTGGCATACCTCATTTTTACAACACAAAATTGTAATTATTGTATATCAGCACTTTGTATGGATCACATTCATAATAAAATGTAATCATTTTTATCAATAGAAAATTACACCTCTCTTGTAAACGTTAAATTAAAATATAAATAAATCAAACACACAAGCAATCATTTTACTCAAACTTTATTAGTAATGCCTATTGACTCAAGAAAACTATAGACTATCATATATTTCTAAAAATCTACTGATACATTGGACTAAATAAGTAACTAAAAGACTCCAAAATTTTAGTTAAGGTCTCTAAATATTCTGATACAAATTATTTCTCCAATTTAATTTATCATAACAATAATATAAATTCTTATGTACTTAAATAATATATACTTATCGTAAATAACAATAATTTTTGTTTTAACTTATGAGTTAACTTTGTACTCGTAATCTTATTCGTCGCTCCCTATTCAGTTGTTTGGTAGAAGTCTTCTTACTTAATAATTTCTATAATCTCATAAAATACCTGCACTAATATAGAATGTGTCAAAGCCCCTAGTACAGAAATCTGCAACCACACACGTATGCCATGCATCGTACATAAATTCCACATACATTAATGTAGCAAAACACAAAAATCAAATAGCCCATTTATTACAATTCTTTATTAGCCAGTAAATAGCACAATGTGCGATCATCTGCAAACTAGCTCCAAACTCGAAGTATATCATAACTCAACTTCATAGTTTTTACATCTTAAACACTAGCACTATAGCCTCCATATCTAAACAGGTACTAAAATAGTGGCATTGTAGCCTTCGAACACCATCTAACCTACTTGGTTCCAAGACACTAGTATTGTAACCCTTGGATACTAATCTAATCTACTTCGTATCATTTCTAAAGGGGACTCCACTTGGGATAACATCATCCAAGGATTAATAAGGTGCCACCTCAAGAACACTTATTCTTCGACCCATTAAGCCTAACCAAATACAAGCAACAAACACAATTTATATTCCAAATAATTCTTAGTCTGATTTATATACTAACTTACGTAAGCATAAGCAAAAAACATAGGTAATACATACTTAAGTCCTAAGAACAATTGGAAGTCTCTAACTCAGAAGTTTTTTTAGCATCAACACTTGAAGAATTCACAAATAACTCCTTTTAGTTTCTACACTCTCACCATCTCTTCCTAGTTAAGTTCATTTAATTACCTTCCTAGTTCTTGAATCGATATCTTAGCTTATTCTTGGATTTTAGGTTCAACTTAGATTTTTAAATACATTTAGGATTGGTTGTGTAAACCATGCTACTTTAAATGATATTTAAGTAACTAGGAGTGCTTCTTAATCATTTCCAAGGATCAACTACATTAGAAACTTAAAGTTTACATTTAGAAATCGAATCTAGTTTTTCAATTTAAAAGTTTCAAAGTATTTAGAAACCCTAATATGAAAACAACAAACTCTAAATCATCCAAACCCTAAACCTTAGGATGAGCTCAAGATACTTAAAACTTGAGACCTTAAATAAATAATTGGAAATTCGAACTTAACCAAACTTTATTTGATTATAAAACTCTATAATTCCTTTAGGAAGCAAATCATAATATATGAATCACTACAAGAACCAAACCCCAAAAGGACCATACATATAAGATTTCTAACCGATCAAATCAATTCAATTTTGATTTGAAATTAAGTAAAACTAAAGACAATAATAAGAGATAGATTAACTTATTGTATGATAACTTTCCATAGATTTAAGAGAAAACAATTCCCTTATCTTTATATAAGCCCTACTACTTATTGATAAGAGATTCGACTAATCACATAAAGTAATATATTAAAGTTAAGATGACATGAAAAGCCCATACTCTAAAAGACATAAGCTATGTCAATTTGGAAAGGAAGAAAAGTAAGCCATCCCTTGTCATTGAAACATCCATTCAATTGTTTTTCACAACTACTCTTTGTCCAATTATGCTTACATCATCCAATCATCATAACACTAACTTGGAAGCAACAAAAAGACTTAGATTTAGGATGTATTTTACACATGCAATTGGCTATCCCAACCCTTAAATCCTCTCATTCTCTCTCACTTTTCAAACACTTTTAGCTTATAAACAAAAGGAAAATCAAGCCCCACTTTCCCCCTTCACCACTACCATATAAACACACACATGGCAGAAAAGTGCCCTTATCATCTCTACTTTTAGTTTATGTAGGAAGCTATTTTAGACAACCTTATATACTCTATTTAAGGAAACTTTGAAACACCCAAAACTACCCTTAAGTACCTATGCTTTAGGAACTCAAGGAGCACACAAAAAGTAAGGGAAAACAAGGAGCTAAGGAGGACATTATAGGCATAAGTCCACTACCCATCATACTTGGAAAGAAGTAAGTTTTAGATTTGAGCACCCTTAGAATACTATGTCTAGGGGACTATACATGTTCACGAGGATGTTATTATGTACATAAGGTGATATCCTAGTTACTTTATACTAAGTGCTAAGCTTTATGAATCTTTCACATGAATGTTGGAATATGAGTAAGCTAGATTTAGTATTACTTACCTATTACTTAGAATGAAAGCTTACGATTTGAGAAACTCATGAAACAAATGCATAAACAACATAGGAACATGCTAGATGTGGCAAGTTTAGAGCATTATCCAAGTGTTACTTTTACTTTTACTTAGTTTCACATGCTTAAATTTAGCTTTAAGTGAAGGAAAAATCACTACATAAAGCTTTGGTTTAGAAATCAACTCTTAAGGATCTAAAATAAGGTGTAATGCCAATGAAAAGTGTATGATCTATAAATTTCACTTAGTACAATGACAAAACAATCCTCACACTAAGAAGAAGTTAAGTTAGAATTAGAGTACTAGTGTATACCCTTCATTTGTCATTTTAACTTAAGAAAATGATGAGCTAAGTGGAAAAAAAAAAGTTGGAAGCCACCTAAACCAAATTGACTAAATCTCAAACTAAAGGAAAATACACTTAAAAACACAATAAAATAAAGTGAACAAAGTGAAAAGATCAAACAAGGCTAGTAGTAAGGTAAGATTTAAGGCCTAAAACTCAAAACTGACCTTAAGTCATTCAAAACACGTCCAAAACTCTTGGTTAGGCTTTTGTGAAATTTCTGACAAGTACCTTAACTCTCAAAGAAAAGGTGTTATGAGGCCTATAAGAAGTCCACATAAAGTTCCCTAAGGCCAACAAAGTTACAAACATTAATTTGTACAAAAACAAGCCCATTTTGACCACATAAGCCTACTTAGGAATACAAGAAAATTAAGATAGTACTAAGGTTATGAATAAGGGATAAAAATCTAACCTTGATGGAAGTATTAAGTCTAGAACAATAAGGTTCCAAGCCTAAGCCCAAATTACTATACAAAGTAACAACAAGCCCAATAACAATTTCAAGCCCAAAAGAAGACTACAACTTAAAGGACACTATTGTTCGAATCAATAGGAAAAATTGTGGGCCTTATCTCTAAAATCTAACTATACCATGTGAAATTATAAGTAAGAATGATGGAAATTGACTGCAAGATCATAAAAATCATATTTAAAATGAGAAAGTTATATGCGATTAAAAATTTAGTATAACTAGGAGAATTGTAAAACTAAGTTAGAAGTATAACTTTAAGAACTTTAGGTTAGCCTTTTTATCTCATTCCAAATTCTTATAATATCATATTTACAATGTTTAAGAGGCCCTACTGTTGGAGATAACCTATCCTCAAACTATTACGACTAATCAACTATAGTTGAGTAAGTGATTTTCATTGACTTTATGCTTGATTTTATTTATATTGTAGATGTACTTAAATTGTTATATCAAACTCAAATGCATGAAGGATTAGGAAATGCATGTGTGTGATATTGGGATTGAACTCTACAGTTTGCTAATCAGATAAGAAACGGAGTTATTTATGATGTTAGATATGTATTGTTGTTATGGAATGCAATTGCCTGATCACCATGGAAACCAGATTAAGTAATTATTCGATTAAGGAATTTAATGGGTCTTGCATTTCTCATGTTTACATCATAACTATACCGACTGCTACCTCACGCGGAAGATAGGAAGAGACTTATAAGAATGGGGGGTCCTATAGGGGATTAGGCAAAGGTTATGCCACTTATATATTATTGAGTCTATGTCTTAGCTTTTAAGCTTATTAAGTGATGCGAACTGTGACCAAGAATAGACAAGGTCGATTATTAAATGGGTCCAAGCTTGCCGAAAGCTTAAAAGGAGTGGTGGATAGTGTGCAAAAGAACAAAAATCAAATGAAAAGTAAGTAAAAACCCACGAACAGCTCCAAATGATATGATGCACCAATGGAACTTCCAAAAACTTATGACATAACTCGATATGACGTACGAATTGGTTCGGTAAGATTGCTCACCACCTAGCCTTGCTTAAGGGTTAATATAAGAGTGAAATGAATTTAAACAAGTGGTGTTTACGAGAGGAAAAAGGTTAATCTCCTCTTTTCGACTACAAATACCAAGGGTATTCATATCCAAGAATTTAGGGTAATATGCCTAAAAAAGAAAAGACAAAAAGGGTATAGTCTTAAAGAAGTAATGTATAAAGTATATAAAGGGTAAAAAAGAATATTCACAAAAAAGGCAATGATTATAGTAGCAGATTCTAAGAGTGGTTCTAGATGCATGGCAACAATACATTGGTGGTATTGTTGGAAGGTGTGGACAAAGTAGTATAGGTTGGTTAGGTAGCTAAGTAGGAGTTCCATGCAGTTGCGGGTTCGTCCAAACAGGAGTAAATGAGGATTCGTATAAGGTAGGACTATCAACTTCTCAACAATAATGATGCCAAGCAATCTTTTCGACTACAAATACCATGTGTATTTATATCTAAGAATTTAAGGTAATATGCCTAAAAAGGATAAGACAAAAAGGTATAATCCTAAAGAAGTAATGCATAAAGTATACAAAGGGTAAAAAAGAATATTAATAGAAAAGGCAATGATTATAATAGCAGATTCTAGGAATGATCCTAGATACGTGACAACAGTGCATTGATGGTATTGTTGGAAGGTGTAGACAAATTAGTATGGGTTGGTTGGGTAGCCAAGTAGGAGTTCCATGCAGTTGTGGGTTTGTCCAAATAGGAATAAATGAGGATTCATACAAGGTAAGACTCTCAACTTCTCAACAATAATGATGCCAAGCAATTGGTTGGGTCGGATAAGACCGAGCTGGTGCGCGGAGTATAGCTATTGTTAGGGCATTCTTCTACTCGACACACAATTTCCAAGATATGGCAAGTCATTTGACTTGGCCTAAAGAGTTAGTTAGCAATGAGATACTTGACACATAAGAATATTATGTACCTTATGTTAGGGATTGTGAAGCAATTGAAATCCATGCCATAAGATGCTTAAACGACATGCCTAGTATTACAAATGATTATTACTCTTACTCAAAACAACAATATAACTCAATTTTGACGATAATTAACGAGTTGCTTATCGAATCAAGGTTTTTCCTTATTTCCCAACTTCTACTTTCTATTCTCCGATATGGACTCTTTCTATAGTATCATAATGTCTTCTATAATCAATGTAGAAATAAATCTATTAATCAAGAACAAGAATCTTAACTTGTAGATTCTTATATTTTCAATTCGTATACTTCAATTTATTATACAAAATCTTTTATCATATATATGTATGTTGTAAATAAAGATTCTTATATGTACATATTTTCATATTACTTGTTTATTTGTCTCTTACTATTATTACTTTTATTAGTTTTATACAACTTTATTATTATTATTATTATTGTTGTTGTTGTTGTTGTTGTATGCAATTGTTATTTTATTCTCCTACTTATTCTTATTATATAGATATAGTGAATTAGTTATTTTATTCTTTTAGATATCCTATAGTTATTATTATTAACTATAACAATATTGTTATTTTTGTATACCAATGTTAATTATAGTTATTATTATTAACTATGCCAATGTTGTTATTTTTGTATACAATTGTTCTTTTATTATCCTACTTATTCTTACTATATAAATATATTAGTTATTTTATTTTTCTAGATATCCTAAAATCAACATTGGAATATTTATTGCTACTATTATTATTATTCTTTATTGTTATTTAGTTAAAGTAGCACTATCATCTTTGGTTAAGGTATTAAGATTTAGAATAAACTTCAGATTATTTGATTAATGATCTTTTTCACACAAGTCAGTTTTATTTAATATTTATCCTATTATCGGAGCTATTCAATTCTCATTATTTAGTTGTTATGTATTAGCTTCTCATTTAATTCTTTACTAACTATTATTGGTTAGCAAAATTTAATATATTTATATGATCACGTAATTATTCTCTATAATATTTGACATTATTCTTACTATATATAATTTTGTCAAATATTAAATTTCCTTTTTTACTATTTCCTAACCAGTAATTTTCATATTAAAGGTTTGAGTTTTATCCATTTTTAACTTTTTCTATTATTAACATTAATCGTTTATTCAGATAGACTTATAAATATTATTCATCTTTAAATTATTAATTGTCAACTATTGTTTCCTTATCTTATTATGTAGTAGTCAAATACACTTTTATAAAATTTACGGATATCAATTTATTATACAAAATTCAAATTTTAACATAATTAATAATAACAATTGTTATTTCCTATTTATAACTTTGTCATTATTAATTTTTCAATTTATTAATCAAGTGAATTATTAATATGCATTCATGTCTAAGTTTACACTTTTGTGATTTATCAAAAAAAATTTTAAAATACCTTATATATAAATTATATATAGATAGAAACTAATATTTTGAACTATTTTTTCTACTCATTTGTATACCCAATATTATTGCTTAGGTGTTTTCTTTATATGTTTCACTTTCCTCAAGTAAATAAGGTTTTTGGTGCATTCATTATCTCAAAAATGGTAAAATAATGACTCTAAATATGATTCTTTTCAACATGAGTAATCAAATATATGTGTCATGTTTTACACTATCAAAGATTTACATCCCTACTTACTTCTTTTTAGTATCTCCGAAGATAAGAATAGCATAAGTTTCCAATTTGATTCAAGACTTCAATTAGCAATAATGTGAATAAGCAACATATCAAAATCTACAAAATATAATAAAACAATCTTGTAAAGAGGTTAGACATCTAGCTTATGTATACCTACACTCTTCATCTTACTGTTTTATAAATCATTTTCTTAGGATTTTTATAGATCATAATCCTAAGTTCTGATACTATTTAATCTGTAACATTCATAGACTCATGAATACCATATACCACCATATGTTAGTAGATATCTATTGATACATTAGGTTAAATGAGTAACTAAAAGATTCGAAAACATTAGTAAAAGTCTCCAAGTATTCCCGTGCAAATTATTTCTCCAATTTAACTTAACATAACATCTATAAAAATTCTTAGGTATTTGAATAATAAATACTTATCATAAATAACAATCATCTCTATTATAACCTTGTAATTATAATTCTAATTATCATTCCTTATCCTAGTGGTCTTTGTAAAAGTCTTCTATCTTAATGATTTCTGTAATCTCATAATAAATACTTTGCACTTGAAAAATAATATGGAATAAGCCAAAGTCCAGTATGGAAACTCACAGCTACATATGCATGTCATGCATCATATACAAATTCCACATATATTAATGCATGATAAGAGTATGACCACACACTTGTCTAAAAGATTTTTCTAACAGTTGTAGTGATTTAATAGATTTTTTAGCCAAAGTGTATAGATTTTCATTAAAATCATATATAATTTCTCAACACAAGTGTAATTAATATTTTTATGTTTTAGTGTTCAAAAGTTATGTTTATTTAAAAAGTTTAAGTTCTCTGTGCTTGCTCTTACAGGTATAGTAGCCCTGCTTGAGAAGCTAGAGGGAAACAAAAGATGAAGATATGAAGCAAGAAATAATGTCATGATGATAATGTAACCTACTACTAAGTTAGCATTTTGAATAGAAAGTTTTAAAGTATCATAAAGAATTGAGTATATTATCATGATGTTCGTATTACCATTAAGTTGGTAGTACCAAAAAGATGGTACTACCTAATATAAAAAAGTACAATTTGTAGCTCATTTGATGACATTATTTTTTTTCATTTTTCACCTTGCTTTCTTCTTCTCTTTCTAAGGTTTTTAAGGTTTCACTTTCATAGGTTATTTTAGGTTAGATTAAGCTTAGATTAAGTTAGTTTGAGCAGATTCCAAGCTCAAGATGCAAGAATAACATCATTCCAACATGGATTGAAGATAAGAACTTGTCTAGTGAGTTAGTTTCTCTCTTTACCTGATTTCTTGTTGTTTAGGATGTTGAATAATCTTGTATTCTTGTTGTGATCAATGATGATTTTGAGTCCCTTGTTAATGTTGGATTATTATTTGGTGTTTGAGTTGTTCATTGTGATTATGTGTATATGGGTTATTGGTTTTAGTCATTAGACATGTATTTTGATTATTGAGGAATATGTATAGATTTGGATCATATCCCTGTACATACATTCAAATCATTCTCATGCTTAATTAACTATGGTTAGTTTCATTATTTTCTAATCTTGTTAAGATTTTGTGGTTGAAATCAATTGATGACCCATATTCATATGAATATAGGAATAGTTCGAATAGCACACCTCTTTACCATTCAATGAGTGGTTCTTAATTTTACTTTTGTAAGGCTATGGAATCTTATGTTTGAATAAATTACAAATGTTTCCTAGGTTCTTTTTAATAAAAATTAAGTTTTTACCTATTATGGATATTGGAATCTTCATTAGGATTAATTAACTAAGCTTACAATTTTGGTTTAATGAGAATGAAGACATCATTGTGTTGCCTAGATATGAATAGTACTAACAAGGCTAAGAGTTAGCATACTATTCCCTTAGGAAATACAGCCTTAGAGGTCACTTTATACTATTAATTGATTGGTACACTTGCCAAAGTTTTTATGGTTTCCATAAGTTTTTATCAAAAAATTTGCAAGCTTCATTGATTAGTTGTATATTAATTTCATTATTATAAAAGGAGCTAATTTTTCCAATTAGTGTGTAACTTGTGGAAGTGGTGAATGTGATACTAATGAAGCATAACACAAAGATCAAACAACTCATGTATTATCATTCTTTATTAGTTAGGAAACAACACAGCCTAAGATCATTTGCAACTAACTCTAAACTTAGAGTATCTCATGACTCTACTTCATAGTTCCGTGATTCACCAGACGGAGTAGCCAGTACTATCCACATGGTCCTTATTTCAAAATATAACGAGTATTGGCAAGACCTTCCTAGAGTGTAGAATCTTAGGAGGTTGAGAGAAGAGGAAATGGTATGTTTTCCAAGAGAATTCCACATCTATTTGAAATATCTCAACTTTAGGCTACACTTTCCTTTCTCGGCATTAGTTAAGCAATTCTTCAATTACTTCCGAGTCATGCCGAGTATGTTCTTAGCAAACACACGTCAACTTCTAGTAGCATTTGAGACAATCTGCAAAGAAGTTGAAGTTAGGGCTATACCTAAACTCTTTCAGTATTTCTTTATGATTAAGAGGTAACCCAGCGGTTGGTACTTTGTAGCTACTAGGCATAGATGGAAGTTATGGATGGGTTAGAGTCCAAGATCTATAAATGGTACGACAAATTCATATCTATTGTTTTAAATGAGGAGTTAGATATCTAGACCCAATGGGCTAAACCAATCCGCACTAAGGACATTGACTTAATGTTGAATGATGCCATTACGGCAAAGAAGATCCAAGAAAGGAGGAAAAACAAAATGTTCTTTTGAGATGATGAGAGAATAATAAGACGTTATGAGAGCGAAGAGGTAATTTTTTTTAGAAGGAAGGTACACAAATGTGTAATCATCGTGCCAAGCATAGCTATAAGAAGAAAACTGTTCTCGTGACTTAGGGGAGGAATTGTTGCCTTTCAGCCTTGCTCAATATGGAGAATGTGAGTTCTTTCTTATTCCTCACATTAATATTGATACGTTTACTTTATATTGTAGATAAGAGTGCTAATGAGGTAAACCTTGCTAAGCTATTGGCCTAAGTGAAGGTTAAAAAATTGAAGGCTGATAAACATGCATCTTCTACTGTTGCAGCGACTCGGCCAATTGCCATTAAAAAGGCAACTAAAGAGGGTATGACAAAACAAGGAGAAACCAAAAAGATCTCTCATCTGATTGAGAAACAATAAGGAACTAAGAAGCTAAAGTTAACTAAGGACACGCAAGTAGAAACTAATCTAGCGAAAGATATTACCCCTATCACAAAGCTAAAAGGTGGTGGTCAAGAAATCTAACCCCACAATGAAGCTAAAACTACTACTGTTGCTAAAGGGTCATTACTCATGATGGAGGCTGTGCTAAGTACCAATAAGAGAAGTGGGAAGGAACTTACTGGTTGACCCTCAGCTAAGAGGTCTAAGGAATTGGACAAATGGATGAAGGAGGCCATGTGCAACAAAGCTCTTGGCATCAATAGTACTAAATTCATCCTCAACGCAAAGGTCAATGAGTACTTTATCCCATGTTAGAGCCACAACATCTTATAGGTGGCAAAATGAAATCTTTAGGTTAATGGAAGGCATTATTCTTCTCAAGGACAAAAAGATTGTGAAGAAAGACATCGATAAGGTCAGCGGTTATAATAAGGCTCATATCGTAGCCAAGTTATATGATGTAAGTGCATTGAATCCTTTAAACTGTTAGGTATGTTTAATTGCTAACACTCCTATTTGGTTTCTGATCAGCAACTACATTTTGACAGCCTTGGATGAAGCTGATAAAGAAACGAAGAAGGTAATAACAATGATAACCTTTCGCATATTTTGCTAAGTGATCTAGAAAATTCATCATTCTATATCGACTTGTTGTAGAAAATTGAGGACGCATACAACTCCTCAAAAGCACAAATTATGGCTACTAAAAATGCAAGAATAAGGGTTGAGATAGAGGCTAGAAAGTATCGAGATGAACTGGTTGCCAAGAAACTGGCATACTCTTTAGTTGTCGATGAAGTCTCAAGCCTTAAGGCCAAGGTTGATGAGTAGTATAAGGAAGCTGAAGACTTGAAAGAGGAGTACTGGAGTCTAAGCCAAACACTTTGCTTAATGAATGATGAGGTTGACAAACTTAGGATGTAAATCAAGGAATTGGAGACTAACAACGCTAGGTTACAAAGCTGTTTTGCTGAGTTACAGGAGACTGTAAAGAAAGGGCCTTCTGTTAAAGAGGCATTCAAAATCATTACTCCCAATCAGCAATATGAAAGATTACTGTAGAAGAAGTTGTTAGAGTGGGTCCAAGTAGCAAGACAAGAAATCCTTAAATTTTATCCTAAGTATGATCTCTCGTACTTGGATTTCGCTGATGTTGATGACAAAGTTAACAATTGTGATGAGGAAGATGATAAGGATCCAGGTGACAAGATCAATGCATAAGATGAAGATAAGACTCATGTCAAAGATCCTAGAGATGATAAGGAATGTTTATCTAAGGAAATCCCTTATGAGCGTAAAGAAAAATCCACTTGTTCCCAAACCCAAATTGCCGATAAGGAAGTATGCTTTGAAAAGGCTCCAGCTTCTGATCAAGAAAATGCCCCGTTTGGGAATTAGTCATAGGATTATTTGCCTTGTAATTTGTTTATCCTTTGTATGGGCAATTCTGGCGTAAGTATTTGAAAATTATGTTGTGATGAATGAGAATCATTTCTTCACACAACTTAGTATTTCTAGCACGTTTTACTTTACACACTTTGTTGTTTATGGGCATAATTTATTTCATACACTATATTTTCCTAGCATGTATTATTTTATTCTTGTATCTTAGCATGTTTTATTTCACATGCACGTATTTCTTAGCATGTTTTATTTCACAAGATAAGTTTCCTTAGCTTGTTTTAGTTTACATGCCCAATTTTCCTGTCATGTTTTATTTCACACACCTGATTGAGCATCTTATAGACATTATCTGTTAGTCATTAAGACGTAAACTAGCCGTTTTTCCTGGTTGTGGGATTAATTTATGAAGTTCGTTAACTACAGTAGGCTTGAACTTATACTAGTTCATTCACCATGCAGTTTGAACTTATTAACTTGTTAGTCATAAATAGATAACAAAAAAAAAAAAGCTTTAAATATAATTGTCTTGCAAAACAAGTAGGTAGTCACCTTACAAAATAAATGGAAATGAACATCATCTAAGGAATTGATTGAAATAGAGTTTTAAATTCTTAGCATTCCATGCATGAGGGATGATTGATCTATCAAATCTTTCTAGTCGATAGGCCCCATCACTAATGACTTTTGGGACCCTAACAGGATCCTCCTAATTTGCATCGAGCTTCCCTTATTTTTCTTGTATGCCAATTGCTTCCAACTTTCGGTAAACCATGTCTTTAGGTTGAAAACCCTTATGCTTTACTTTTTTATTATAATACCTAGCTACCCTAAGCTAATATGTTGTAACCCTTACTCTTATGATATCTCTAATTTCTTTAATTGTGTCCAAATTTTCTTTTAATCCAACATGATTAACCATTACATCAAAATTTTGCATTCATAGATTAGGTAGATCCAACTCAATAGAAAAATTGCTTTCATGCCATACGCTAAGCTGAATGGGGTTTCCCTTATTGCAATTCTATGCTTGGTTTGGTACCCCCATAAGACATCCAGTAATTCATTAGCCCATTTCCCCTTAACTTGATTAACCTTCCTCCTTAGGTTATCTAAGATGATCTTGTTGATAGCTTTAACTTGCCATTCGTCAGAGGGTGAGCCACAAATATATATTTCAAGCGAATGCCATATTTCTCACAAAATGCTCGAAATTTATTGTTGTCAAACTGCAGCCCATTATTCATCATTATCATAAATGGACTTTGATTCTTGATATTACAGAGTTGAAAACAAATGCCTCCACTTTTTGTTCAATGATCTTCGCTAATGCCTTGGCCTCTACCTAATTTATAAAATAATCCACAACAACAGTGACAAATTATCGCTAGATTATAGACTTTAGGAAGAGTTTGAGTATGTCTAACCCCCACTGGGGAAAAGGCCAAGGATTAGATAGGCAACATGGTAAAGTAGAAGGCGCATGACTCGATGCCTCATTCTTCTAGCATTGTGGGCAATATCGAACAGCTATCCTTGCATGTTCCTTCACGGTCAGCCAATAATAGCTAAGTCACAATGCAAGGACATACAATGTTTATGCTTTCACTTGGTTGCTGAATACACCACCATATAGTTCAAATAACATCCATTGAGTATCTTTCGGAGGAAGGCATTGAAGATAAGGTTGGGATATGCCGTGTTTGTATAGCTGATCATCTATTAGTGTATAATTTGGAGCTTGATAAACTAATCTTTGTACTTCTTTCTTATAATCAGGGAGGGCACCATCTCTTAAATAATCTACAAGGGGATCCATCTAAGACTCCTCTCTTAGTCAAGGAGCTAATTCATAGCTCTGTAAGATAGTAGATAAACTTTTTTGTGGGAGAAATTCGACAAAAAGTTTGTCACTCAGGTTCGGAAATGCCATATTGGCCAACTTAGATAACTTATTAGCAACAATATTCTTACTTCTTAGAACCTTGTAGATTGAAATTCCTCTGTAAGCATTCATACCATCAACAGGTGCTTGCTTATTTCTTCTTCCCTCACCGCATAACTTCTTATGACTTGATTCACCACTAGTTGTGAATTAGAGAACACTTTGAGTTTCTCAACACGGATTTCTTTTGTGAATTTAAGTTTAGTAATCAAAGCTTCATGTTCCACTTCATTGTTGCTTGTTGGGAATCCAAATTTTAAGGCATAATTAATCTTGGCATTGTGAAGGGCCTTAAAGGATAAGGCTCATACCACTTCCTTCTCCAGTGGAAGAACCATCCACATAAAAGTACCATACAGGTTTCTTAGCAATCTTCACACTATCTTCCTTACTAGTGAACTTAGCTAAAAAATCTGTGAGCACTTAAGCTTTTAATGTTGTTTTAGGTTTATACTATACACCATGTCCACTTAGCTCTAGGGCATATTTCATCATCTTCCTAGAAGAGTCTGGCCATTGTAATGCTTACCATAATGGCTGATCAGTAAGGACTATGATTTGGTGAACCTCGAAATACGGTTTTAATTTCCTTGCTAAAAGAACCACTGTGAAAACAATCTTTTCAATTTTGTGTACTGATGCTCTAGTCCTTACAAGACATAACTTACGTAATAAATGGGTCGATGCTCCTTGCCATCGATTCGGACCAATATAGAAGAAAGAGCTCAGTAGCTGATTGATAAGTACAAATATAAACTCTCTCTAGAAAGAGGTGTCAAAAGTATTAAGGGTGACTCAAGGAATTCTTTGAGTTCATTGAAAGCCCTTTCACAATCATTGGTCCATTTGAACTCTTCTAGATTCTTCAAAATTTTAAAGAATTCTATACACCTATCTGCACTTTTTGATAAAAACTGATTTAGGTCGGCTATTTGCTTGGTCAGTTCCTATACTTCCTTGACTATACAAGGAGATTTCATGTTTATTATCACCTCAATCTTTCTCGGGTTGGCTTCAATGGCGTACTAAGTGACCATATATCCTAAAACTTTCCCAAAGTTATGCTAAAGATGCACTTTTGTAGATCGAGCTTCATGTTATATTTCTTGAGAGTAGCAAACATCTCCTTAAGATCAATAAGGTGTTGATCCTCTATAACACTTTTTACAATCATGTCGTCAATACATACTTCAATGTTTCGATGGATCTAAGGTTTAAACATCTTGATAGCAAGTCTCTAATAAGTTGAACCGACATTTTTCAACCTAAAAGGCATCTCCATATAACAATATGTACTAAAATTGGTGACAAATGATGTGTGAACTTTGTCTTCCTTATCCATTTTAATTTGATTGTAACCCAAGAAAGCATCTATAAAAGAAAGTAACGCATGTCTAGCAGTCAAATCCACCATCTAATTGATTTTCATCAATGGAAAGCAACCCTTGGGATAGGCCTTGTTAATATTCATGAAGTCTATGCACATGCACCACTTATCGTTATACTTCTTAACTAGCATGCAGTTGGCTAATCAAGTCGGATAAGGCTCTTCTTGAATAAATCCTGACTTCAAAAGTTTCTAAACTTCTTCTTCTATGGCCGCTTATCTATTGGGGGCAAAACGCCTTTTCTTTTGTTGAACCATTTTCACGCTTGGATCAATCTAGAACTTGTATACCATTATGTCTTTAGGGATACCCAGCATGTCTAAAGGGGAGCATGCAAATACATTAGCATTGACCCGTAAGAAGTTGATTAAACTCTGATGAATATCTACATATAAGGGTTTCCTTATTTTGGTTGTTTTCCTAAGGTTATCTCTTAAAGAGATTTCCTTCGTCTCATTCTTGGTACTTTTTATGTTGATTAACTTTCCTTCCAAACAGATTTTTACCTGAAAAACCTCTTCTTATCTCAAGGCTCTCATATACAAGGACCTTGCCAATTGTTGATCCCTTTTGCATATACAGACTCTCGTAGGAGTGGGAAATTTGGCTTTAAGATGAGTAATAGAAGGCAAGATGTCAAATAAGTGTTGATACGGTTGTCTTATGATCATGTTGTAGGGCACAAACATTTGACAATGAGGAAGTTCACTTTATCCTCTGCGACATACTCATCATTTCCAATTTGGATTGGTAAAGACATCACTTCGGCTACCTAAATGAGTTGATTGCTGAAGGCGTACAAATCATAATTGTAAGATCTCAGCTATGCTTTGATTTGTGGTCTCATATAGTCAAAAGCGGGTTGAAAAATGATGTCTACTGAATTTCTAGTGTCAATAAGAATTTTCTTGACCTTGAAGTTGGTAATTCTTGCACTAACCACAAGTGTATCATAATACAGCCTTTGGATGCCTTCGAAAATTTCCTTCATAAAAAGAGATCATATTGTCAATCTTAACCTTCTTGCCTTAGATATTGTAAACATAATTTATGGCGTTATTTAGGCTTGAAGAGCTTGACTAACTCACAACAGGTCGGCCAACAATAGTATTGATTATCCCATTAGGTGCTTTGCTGGTACTCCCATCTCTTGCAACTCTCCCGGCATTAGCTAGTCAAGTGACATTCTCTTAGTCTTCATGTCTATTTTAAAATGGTCATACAATATTCTTGACATCTTGTACCAAAAACTTGTGCAAATGCCCTCGTTGTATGGCATCCTCAATCACTTGTTTGAGCTGGATGCATTTTGTCCATGTTATGTCCTTTATCGCAATGAAAATTGTAGTTTGTCCATGTTATGTCCTTTATCGCAATGAAAATTGTAGTATTTGTTGGAATTCCACTTAGAGGGGTTTCCTCTCATCCTTTCTAGCCACTGCAGCACTCCTCTTTATCCACACACCTCCATTAGTATGTTTGAAATTGGATGATTAACTTGTGTGTAGGACGAATACGTAGGAATTCAAGGTCTCTTTCTCTTAGCACTAGGACTTTGATTGTCATCCATCCCGAGTCAATCTTTTGCACTTCTACTCTTGTCATTTTTCCTTTTTCCTCTATTTTGATCAACCTCTCACCAAGCCTTTTATATTATCCTCCTGTTTGATGTAGGACGTAGCCTTGGCTTTGAACTCGACAAAAGTTCTTGGCTTATTAACGTTGAGGGCTACACTCATGTCCAACTCTGGAATTTGGACCATCTTAACCATAAACTTGGCAAGATGGTCCCTAATGGATTCATCTAATCTTTGTTTTATTATGTTAAGGACTGAAGAGTCCTTAATAGGAAGCTTACTAGTAAGGAAGTGTTAAAGGAATACTTCTATAGTTCTTTGAAACAAAAAATAGTGTTTGAACTATGTACTTGATGCATTCCTTAATGTTAAGGAAAAAGCTTAGCAAGTTACGGCATCGCTTAAGCCATATAACTTGGCTAAGGTGCAATGATACACCAAATAATCTTCAGGATCTTTCATTCCATCATAGGTTTCAAATTATGGCAAGTTAATATGCTGTGGTATGACTTCCTCTATAATCTCAAGAGTGAAGGGGCTCTTCTTAATTTAGAATTGCCTACTTATTGTAGCAATGGTGCTACCATGTGATGGTCCAACATGGTGCACCCGCTACTATTGCTTGCCTTTGTCAACCTTCTTGAGAGTAAGAGTTGAAGGTCCCATTGTAACCTTAGCTTGCTTTTTTAGCAATTTGGGTGAATAGATTGAGTCATCATTATTTTTGGCATCGTGATCACTGTGCTCTTTGTTTTGATTTAGGTGAACACTATTATGGAGGAGATTAAGGATCTCTTCATGTTTTTTGTTTAGTTCTTGATTCTCTTTGGCCAAGTTGATACAAAGTTGCTCCAGCTTAGCCAAATATTACTTATCAATATGCTTACTCTCTTCCTCAAGGTGATGGGTGGAAGTACTAGCACTTAAACATTTAGTCATTCTAGTTTTTGCCATATGGGTGTGCTTGAGAAAATACAGACGACACCAAATGTTGTTAATGGGTTTTCGATTTGGACTTTATCTTGTAAAGAAAGGAAAATTTATGATATCGAGGAAAGTCTAGTGTAGCCACTTCAATGCCTAAATCAGTAAATAAATATAAGAAAAGTTGAGAGTAGTAAAGAGTTAACAGATATCCCTTATAGTGTTTCTTTCCCTTATTTATAGGCAAATGTTGTGTTTGAAGTAGCAGTTATTGAAATAATTATTGAGACATATAAAGGCCTCTTGATCAAACACAATCCTAAAATGTAGGGAGAGTAGGCAGTTATATAATATAACCATGCTAAGTGATAATTGTTCGCACCACTTCCCTTGAATTCAAATTAGACATATATCTATGTTTCTCGGCATTAGCCGAGAATGTAGACAACTTGTCTTATCGGTAGCCGAATAGATGAGTGAACAAAACTTAACTTTCAATAGTTCCTAGATTGAGACATTGGCACTATGGCCCCTAACTAAGTAGGCATTAGGACACTAGCATTGTAACCACCAAACACTACCTAACTTGCTTCATTCCAAGACATTAGTACTACGACCCTTAAACACTAACCTAATCTACTTCGTATTATTTTTAGGGAGGACTCCACTCAGGACAATGTCACTTAAGGATCAATAAGATGCCATCTTAGGGACACTAATACTACGACTCCCTAAGACTAGCTAAACACAAGGCTCAAACACAATTTATATTCTAAATAATTATTAGTCTGATTTATATACTAACTTATGCTAGTACAAGCAATAAACAAGATAACACGTATTTAGGTCTTAAGAATAGTTGGAAATCTCTAACTCAGAAGCTTCTTTAGTGTCAACACCTAATGTATTCACAAATAACTCCTTTTAGTTTTTACTCTCTCACCATCTCTTCTTAGTTAAGTTCATTAATTACCTTCCTAGTTCTTAAATAAAGATGTTAGCTTCTCTAAGGTTTGAGGTTCAACTTACATATTTGGATGTGTTTAGGAAGGAAAAAGGGAAGGTACAACATCACTCTTAAGGTATATAACTGTGATCTTGGACCATATTCTTTTACTATGCTTAATTCATTCATTCACACCTATGATTTGATAGTACTGCATGACTACGGCTAAGGTCTATAGTCGTGATCCTAAGGCATACTCCTCTTTACCCAAAAATTTCTTTTCCCTGCTTCAACAAATTTCTCAATGGGGGGAACATAGGTAGGTTCATAACTGTGGTTCTTTCCCATATTCCTCTAGTTCACAAAACTTCTCTTTTTTGACACTAACCTCTCCTAACCTATCCCACAACAATTCTACTACATAAATAACTCTAGAATCACCCTAGATTTAGACTCTTTGTACTACATTGATAGTAAGGAACACTCAGATGTGTTTCAATCCCTAATTATGAAATCAAAATTAATAAATAAGAACATTACATACCTTGTGCTAGAGATTGCGAAGTAATTGGAATCTACATGATAAGATGCTTAAACGACAAGTGTAGTATTATAAGCGATTATTACTCTTAATCAGAACAACCACACAACTCCATTCCATTGATAATTAATGACTTGGCTATTGAATTAGGATTTTTCCTTGTTTCCTAACTTTTTCTTTCTATTATCTAATATTGATTTCTTTTACAATATCACAATGTCTTCTATAATCTATGTAGAAACAAATCCACTAATCAAGAACAAGGATCTTGACTTATAGATTCTTATCTTAGTCTTCATCTCACTCCTACAAGTTTTCAAAAGAGCCTTTCTATTGATACAGTAGTATAGAATGAGGCTTAAGGTAAAAGTAGGGCTTTTTATACTTAAGGGTAGGAAATACCACCTTACCCCTATTAAAAATTCAATATTACTTTCCTTAACCAATTCAATATTTTATTATTTTCTTCTCTTTATTCCTTTTATTTATTTAATTTTCTAAGGTGTTACATTATTAATATGTATTAAGGTGCTAAGACTTACAAGAAACAAAGCTAATCGAGCTAAACTATTTATATGACTAAAAAAGGAACATAGTGCTTGAAATTAATATTATCAAACCCAAACATGTAAAAGGGTCAAGAGTTAAAGGATTGAACTGGGTTAAGAGTTAAAGGACAAAACCAGTGTCAATAAAAAAATATAACTCACAAAGGTAAGGTTGCTTGTTTATTTGGTGTCATGGGAACTTGTCCATGTTTTCTTGATAATTCTTTTAAATATCATGTGATCTTTTTTTTTTTAATCATAATTGAGGAAACAAAGGAATAGATTTAATTCAAGATAAACCGTAATTTATAAGTTTAACATTTCTTCTAAACTAATAATTCTATTGAACGTTGCAAACAACTACAAAAATGAAAGTAACCCATTTAAAATCACAAGCATGTAAAAAACCAATATTTAAAAATTAATCTATGATAAGACAATAGGATACCACTATTAAGATGGTGAGGATTACTTGGTGTATTAAACTACACGTAAAATGGCTAATGCTTCATTCAAGAAAAAATAAGGTTCTTGTCAACAAACATTAGTTCTTAATAGAAGGATAATGTGGTTTTACTATTGAGGATAGCCAAATTTCTTAATCTAAATATTCTTAGGAACTTAATGTCATGACCTTAAGGGAGGCTTAGTAAGATTGTTTAAAATTTACATATCATGTGTGCACCCATCATATGAAAACCATTTTGTAAGTAAAAAATTGCAAGACTCTAAATAATTAAATACTAAAGCTTCCAATTTTAAAATAATTAATCTACTATAAAACATAAATGACTATAGATAACCAATATTCTACATTTCCTCAAAACTATAGACAATAGGTATCCCTTACTAATTAATAAGATTAGGTAATAAAGATCTAAAATTTAAACTTTACTAAAATTGCAAATCTAAGTATAAGAATAGTAATTATAGTTAATGTTCTAACTAACTATGCAATCTCTCTTTAGATTCTATCATCCAATTACGTCTCAATACTCATACTCAACACTCTGTTTTTAACCTATATCCAATTAGCTATCAACCTACAAAGGAAAAGAGTTAGGCAATAAGTTACACGAGCTTAATGAGATATTCCTTATACTATACTGACAACTAGGTTATCAAACAATTAGTTAACAAACATATGAATGCATGGACAAGAAGTATGCTAAATAATATATATGCAGTTGATCGATATTGTATACTACATTAGATTTAATTCCCTTCGGGGTTAGAGATACATTAGCATCAATCAAAATTGAGTTCTAGCATCTGGGGTTTTTAATCATAAATTTAAATTCCGTATTTCATGAAATGCATTATCATTTCAAAGAAATCTAGTAGTACACAAAATCCTAAGTCTAGTGGTGAGGTTCTATAGTCTATGCTCACGCCTTATAGTGGTGGTCTCTATACTCGACCCCTAACTACCCATGGTTAGTATTTTCAACGCTAGGTAAACCTGCAAGCCAAGGGTAGGGTTTTGTTGTACCAATACTCCTACACTACAAAGCCCTTCATTATTGACCACGTAAGGTGACGGCTGGAGTATTATATGCAATGCTCATGCTAAGCATAATCCATTTAATTTAAGTTAAGTCATATATGATTAATGTAATTTAGTAAGTGATCAACTAATATCAACAAACCAGTCAATTATGTAGCAATAAATCAAGCAGTCGATTATTCAACTAACACACAACTAGTATTCAAGCACATGCATAACCCTAACCCCTATGCATCAATTTATTAATATTTACTTTAAGTGCACTAATTACGAGCACAAAACAACTATAGAGTTATTGCAAGTATTCACTTGTCCATAGGATTAGTCTGTTAAGGATCCTAGTAGTCCATTGGTAAATCAGTATCCATGTTAGGATCACCTGATATTTAGAAAATTTGCAAGGTAATGTTGAAATAACTAAACTATATACGCATTTAGTAATAACTATCTAAACTATCTACTTATTTGTATAAAACTCCTAGTTTTAATATTTTTGTTTTAACTCCAATCTATATATACTTACAATCAATTTTTATTGTTTTTCAAATGTACTTTTACGTGATGGTGTTTGTTTTAGATGTTGTGACTCCCCTTTTTCATAATGGTTCTGAAATATCATAAATTTTATTATTTGGACCAAAATATTTATAAATTATTATTTTTATCTTTTCTTTATGATTTAATTAATTTATAAATTTTATATTTTTGAAATTTTCTTATTTTTGACTCTATTTTACAATAATTAACTTATTTTACTATTTTAGGGTTAAATACTTATTTAATTTACTTTTTTCTATATTAATAATTTTGTAATTAATTAATTAATTTATTATTATTAATTATGAATTTAATTATATATACAAAATATGGACATGGTAGCTCATGGGTGTTCCATGTGTATATATATATAAAGATAATCAAATACACATACATGTGTGTATGTATATATATATATATATATAAAGATAATGAAAATAAATCAACATACATATTATATACACACATATATATACATACATCTCTATATACTATATGTTTACATAATCTACTATAACATATATGTACATATACTTATATACTTAATAGTTATATACATATACGAATACATATATACATAAGAAAATAATATCTTCACATATCTTTCAATGCATGTACAAGTAATTTTACTACAAAAATAAGAAATACACATAAACCCTAATATACACTACGAAGGTACATAAAATTTTATGGAATACATGTATAAAAAAATATACACATATCCCAACTTTACAAAGAAAATAACTAAATACACTTAACATATTAGTTGGTTATATTTTGTCTTCTTGAAATCAAATACCCTCCTTGATCTTCTTATCCTTGATATGAAGCTAATAGATATAGATGATAAGATATATAATTGAGGAATAGTGGATTATGTGTAAAAGTTTCAAGAAAATGAGAGGAAAATGAAAGGAAAAGAAGAAGAAAAAGTCTCGGTGGATGTGTGTTTATGTTATTTTGAATTTGATTTTGTAAATAAAAGAAATGAAACATGGCAAATGAATGAGGATGTGCAACTAGCTAAGAAGAAACAAAATAAAAGAGAAAGAAAAAGAAGATAAGATGATAATTAATTGATTTGACTAATGGCTTATCAATTACTTTTGTTTTTTCTTCTTTATGAGCACATGTGGAAAAAGAAAAAAGGAAAGAAGGAAAAACTAAAAATTATTAGGTTAACTTTTTCAAATGTAAAATTATAGAATTATTAATAATTGCGAAATAATATTCATAATTTTATAAATTTAATTAATTAAGTTGTTACTCTATGTTTATAATACTTAGGAGCTATCTTAACTCATTTATTAACGATTTTATGTGATTATGTATTTTAGTCGATAATCGTATTGTATTAGAGTTTTAATACTTTTAGGGTATATTGACACATATTATAAGTCTAGGTTAATGGTTTTACGGTTTTGGTTAAATTTGAGTTTAATCTTTAGTATTTACGCAAATATAAAGTTTAAGGTTTTTGTATGTGATTAAAATTTCAATAAAATTTTTAAGGTTTTTCATGTTTATTTTAGGTTTTGAATTCAAAATTTTAATCAATTTTAAATTTATTGAGTCTATTGACTTAGAGTAATTACTTACAATACTTGAGTTGACTTGATACTTAAAAGCTAAATTTGTGAGGTTTACACTTAAAGAATAACTATAGTTAGAAAAAAAACATAGATTACTTCATTTCAAGATTGAGGATGGCCAAACTTCCTAACTTAAGGATAATTGCAACTCCTAGCTAGACAAAGCTTTTATTTGGAAAACTTAATGTTCCTAACGAATAATATAAGTTCCTAAATAGAAGGATTGCTTGGTTTTACGATGAGGATAGCATAGTTCCTAATCTAAGGAATCTTAGGAACTTATGGAATAACCATAGTTTGAAATAAGATAGATCACTTAATTTTATGATTGAAGATACTCAAAGTTCCTAACTTGAGGATAACTAAGACTCCTAAATAGCTAAAGCTTCTATTAAGAATACCTAATGTACATGTAGAATAACTTAAGTTCCTAAACGAAATGATTACTTGGTCTTATGATGAGGATAGCCAAATGAATCTAAGCATTCTTTAGAACTTGCAGAATAACTTTAGATCATAAAAAGATGAATCACTTCATTTTACGATTGAGAATAACCAAAGTTCTTAATCTAAGGGTAACTAAGACTTTTTAAATAGTCAAAGCTTCTTTTGAGAATAACTAAGGTTCTGATAGAATAAACTGAGTTCCTAAGAAGAAAGATTACTTGGTTTCATAATTGAGAATATCGAAGTCCCATAATCTAAGGATGCTTAAGAACTTTTTAGAGCAACTGTAGTTCCCAATAAGATGGATTACTTGATTTCATAATTTAGAATAATGAAAGTTTCTAACCTAAGGATAACTAAAACTTCTAAATAGCCAATGCTTCTTTTAAGAATAAATAAGATTCTTGTTGACTAAACTAAGTTCCTAAATAGAAGGATAATGTGGTTTTACGATTGAGGATAGCTAAAGTTCTTAATCTAAGGAATTTTAGGAACTTACGGAATAACCATTATTCAAAATAAGATGGATTACTTTATTTCATAATTGAGAGTAGCCAAAGTTCCTAACTTATAGATAACTAAGACTCCTAGATAGCTAAAGCTTCTTTCAAGAATAGGTAAGGTTTATGTAGATAGCGAAAATTCATAATCTAAGGAAGGATTACTTGGTTTTACTATTGTAGATAGCCAAAATTCTAATCAAAGGGATATTAGGAACTATTGAAATAACCATAGTTCGAAATGAGATGGATTACTAAATTTTATGATGGAAGATAGTCAACATTCCTAACCTGAGCCAAACTAAGACTTCTAAATAGCTAAAGCATCTATTGAGAATACCTAATGTTTAGATGGAATTACTTTAGTTCATAAATAGAAGGTTTACATGGTTTCACAATAAGGATAGACAAAGTTCCTAATGTAATGATTCTTTAGAACCTATAGAATAACTTTAGATCATAAAAAGATAGATTACTTGATTTCACAATTAGTGATAAGAAAAATTCCTATTCTTAGGGTAACTAAGACACTTACATAGTCAAAGCTTCTTTCAAGAATAACAAAGGTTCTTATGGAATAAACTAAGTTCATAAAAAAAAGAAATATTTGATTTCACAATTGAGAATAGCGAAGTCTCGTAATCTAAAGATGCTTAAGAACCTATGGAATAAGCTTAGTTCCTAATAAGATGGATCACTTAATTTCATGATTTAAAATAATTAAGTTCCTGATCTAAGGATGACTATGACTCTTATACAGCCAAAGCTTCTTTCAAAAATTAATAAAGTTCTTGTCAAATAACTTAAGTCCCTAAATAAAAGGATTATGTGGTTTCATGATTGAGGATAGCGAAAAATTCCTAATTAAGGAATCTTAGGAACTTGCAAATAACCATAGTTTGAAATAAGATGGATTACTTTATTTCACTATTAAGGATAGCCAAAGTTCCTAATTTATAGATAACTAAAATTCTTAAATAGCAAAAGCTTCTATCAAGAATAGGTAAGGTTTATGTTAAATGACTTAAGTTCTTAAACAGAATGATTACTTGGTTTCACTATTGTGGATAGTGAAAATTCCTAATCTAAGGAATCTTAGGAACTACCGGAATAACCATAATTCGAAATAAGATAGATTACTAGATTTTACGACTAAAGATAGTCAAAGTTCTTAACCTAAAAATAACTAATACTCCTAAATAGCCAAGATATCTATTCACTATCCTAATTAAATTTGTCGGGACTACAAGAGTGAATGGGAGTCCTAACGTTGCTAAGACTCCACTGATATCAATTTGCATGGTTTGAAAACTCATCCAAATTGACATGTACAACTCAAAATTCAACAAAAAAGAATGTTAAATACACCTAATTAACTAATATACCTAAAATACATGATTGAGCTGGAAAATCATGGTGTTTAGTGTAAAAATCCTTCATTTACAGTAGCAAAAGTTTTCAATTTATTACTAATTATTAGTGATTTTCCAACAAAAATAATCAATTTAATAACTTAGTGAAGATTCCCATAAACACTCAAGTAAAAATCACCATGTTTAGCTTTAGACTTGGTTAAAATCTCTTATTTTCACTTAAGAATTAAGATCTACTTATTGCACATAGCTAAAAATTACTCAAGAAGTGGTGGAAAATTAGATTTAATAAAATCATTTGAAAAATAGTAGATTTTTCTTAAATTTCAACTTATTAGTTCACTAGAAACAAAAATTAACCCTAATCAAAAGAGAAGCTTTAGGGAAACTTTTCTATATTGCAATTATTGATAAGATATTTATAAAAAAATTTTGAAAAGGAAACTACATTGTTTGGGTGTTTGAAAATTAAATCGAAGATCGGTCCCAAATGACTTATTTCTTAAGGGCGATATATATAAAATGAAAGATTATTATAAAAAAATAAATTTTCATGAAGATATGCTTAAAATTATGTAAGAATAAATTTTTCAATAATTTTTAGACAAAACTAGATATTTTTAACAAAATTTTTTAACATCGAGTGGAATATTAAACTCATTAGCATTTGGAGCAATAGTGGTTGATAGTGAAGGGGACCTTGTTAGCAAGAAATGGTATGGCTTCCTCTCTTAAGTGGTGGCAATCGCTTGGTGTATGGTCATCCTTATGTGTCTGAACTCTAATCTTAGAGAACAATGCTTAATTTTTCCCATTTTCTTTGTATTTCTCTAAAATCCTCAATAATTTCCCACAAATTTTCCTTAACTTCAAAGTATACAAAGAATCCAAAATGGTAAAATGAAGGGTATTTATAGGTGTTAGGTTGAGTGAGTTAGTTAATTGCATATTGACAAGTGTTGGGATTCTCTTTCCCTTTATACCAAATTTTGAATGGTTTTTACCAAAACCATATTCTATCTATGGTTTCCATTTATGATTTTGTCAAAACCATCAAACTATCCATGGTTTTAACAAACCATGAGCTTCAATTTTTTTTGTTATTTGTTTATTGATTAGTGTAGTATATTTTATTATATTTAATATTTAATATTTAAGTAGTGAGTTTTATAAATTAGCTTCTACTAAAACTTCTATAACATATATTCAATTATATAACTAATTACATATTATTATGTTTTACTTAATTGTGATAGCATTTATTAATTTTCCTATCTATTCAATTTATTTCTAAGCTTGCTTTATAGTTCAATTTAGTTATCAATATTTTGGAAATTTACAAAAAGGAGTTAGCTTTATTGTTATAATTAATATTTATATATTCCGTTTCAATATTTAAATTTGTGGAGTCTCTTTGACCAACTTTTATGATCCTAATGTTTATCTTAAGACTATTCATGCTAATTTTTTGAATGCCCTTAATTTGAGAGCTTTGAAATTCTATGATTGTAGTTAATCAAGTATTTTACATATTATTCTAAGTATTGTTTTATTTATTAATATCATTTATATATATATATTTTTTTTTATGTTAGCTTATTAAATTTTTATATTGTTAACTTATGTCCAAGATCTCATTAATTTTGTTATTGAGTTTTACAATTTTCTTGTTTTCGACGTATAACAAATAAAATTTGAAAATTTCAACTTTTAACTTATATCTATATTTTATTATTTTATCCCGAGTACCTAATTTTTCTGTGTTGTTTTAATGAATTTGTGACTTTGATGTGTATTTCGAGTTATATCAAATAAGATTTTACCTACATCCTAAATTTTTAGTGCTAAGGTTCTATTTACTAAAGTTTAGGTCTCATATTAAGATTCTAAAATAGCCAAAACTTCTATTAAGAATATCTAAGGTTCATGTCAAAAAAACTAAAGTACCTAAAAAGGAGGAGTACATATTTTAACGATTGAGGATAACTAAAGTTCTTAATATAAGGATTCTTTATAACTTGTGGAATAACCTTAGATCATAAAAAAATGGATAAGTTGATTTCACGTTGATAATAACCAAAGCTCTTAATCTAATCATAACTAAGACTCTTAAATAGCCAAAGTTTCTTTTAAAAATAACTATGGTTGTTGTAGAATAAACTAAATTCCTAAAAAGAAGGATTACTTTATTTTATGATTGAGAATAGTAAAGTCTCGTAACCTAAGGATTTTCAAGAACTTTTGGAACAACCTTAGTTTCCAATAAGAAAAATTGCTTGACTTAACGATTTAAAATAACCAAAGCTCTTAACTTAAGGATAATTAAGACTCTTAAATAGTCAAAGTTTCTTTCAAGAAAAAGTAAGGTTCTATTTGAATAATTTATGTTCTTATATAGAAGGATTACTTTGTTTTATGATTGAGAATAGACAAAGTTTATAATCTAAGGATTCTTAGGAACTTTTGAAATAACCATAGTTTCAAATAAGATAGATTATTAGACTTCACATTTTAGGATAACCAAAGTTCATAACGAAGACTCCTAAATAACTAAATCATCTTTTAAGAATGCTTAATGTTAATGTGCAATAACTTTAGTTTATAAACATAAGGATTACTTGGTTTCCCGATTAGGATACCTAAAGGTCCTAATTTATCAATTCTTTGTAACTATTGGAATAATCATAGATTATAAAAAGATGGGTTACTTGATTTTATGATTGATGATAACCAAAGTTTCAAATCTAAGGATAACTATGTCTCTTAAATAGTCAAAGATTTTTTTAAATAATAACTAACGTTCTTGTGGAACAAACTAAGTTCCTAAGAATATGGATTCATTGGTTTTATGGTTGACCAAAGCAAAGTTCCATAATTTGAGGATTCCTCATTACTCCTAGAATGACCTTAGTTACGAATAAGTAGGATTTCATGATTTAGGATAACTGAGATTGCTAAATAACCAAAGCTTCTTTCAAGAATAAATAAGGTTTTTGTTAAATAACTTAAGTTCCTAAATAAAAAAATTAGTTGAATTCACAAGTGAGGAAAGCTAAAGTTCCTAATGCCAGGATTCTTAGTTTCTTGCAAAATAACCATAGTTCCAAATAAAATAGATTACTTGATTTTACAATTAAAGATAACTAAAGTTCTGAATCTAAGGATAAATAAGACTCCTAAATAAGCAAAACTTCTATCAAGAATAAATAAGGTTTATATGGAAAAACTAAAGTTCCTAAATAAAAGGAGTACATGGTTTCATGATTAAAGATGGCTGAAGTTCCTAATATAAGGATTCTTTAGAACTTAGATTACTTGATTTCATAATTGATGATAACTAAAGTTCCTAATCTAAGGGTACCTAATTCTCTTAAATAGCTTGTAAACTTTGCAAATTTAGCTATTTAAGGTATAATTAAACCTTAATACTATAGATGACTTGATGAGTCATTAAAGCTGAGCAAGATAAAAATTTAATAAATCATAAATTTAAATATATTATAAGTAGTAAAAACCTTAAAAATTGATCAAAACCTTAAATCGCATACTAAAACTCTAAAATTACATATATTTATTATTAATTTTTATTTTCCTTCTCATTCTTTTTCAATTTATCTCTTTTCTTCCTTTCCTTTCTTTCTCCATTTCCACGTCCTGCAAAACAAAGAAAAAATTAGCAAAATGAAGCAGCCTACATGAGGAATTGGATTGACATGTGTTAAGTATATATATGTACCCTTGTATAATTATTTTTGTATATATATATATGTATAGTCGTATACAATATATGTAGTGGTGTATTTTTATAAGTATGTATATAAGACATATATATATATATAATATAAAGTATATGCCTTGTGGTATACGGCATATACCATATAATACATATGTAATATTTAATATACATAGTTTACAACAAATACTATATAAATATATATAATATGAAGTATATATTATTATATGTATACCATATAGTACATATATAGTATACCGAATATATAATATAAGAATAGGTATTTGTAAATTATTTATATATATCTAAGTATTCAGAGTTACATAAGTATATTTATAAGTATAAACACAAATACATGAATATATATATGTACATAAGAGTATGTTTATTTTCATAAAATAAGTATATACATACATATAGCATATAACATATAGTCTCTATATATATAGTATATCGAAATATATATGTAATATAATAATATCTATAAGCTAAAATAAATTTATACTTATATGTAGGTATATATATATATTACCATAATTAAGGATTTTTTTCAAATAAGATAAAATTATAAAATATATTATAAGTATATATATATATGCATAAACCGTGAAATATATAAATAATAAGAAAATAATAAATAATAATAACAATAGTAATAAGACTAAAATCTCAAAAATAGGAAAATAAGCTTAAAATAATAAAAATATCAATTATATGATTTAAATAATTATTAAATCATAAAAATATTAAGAAAAAGCTAAAATTAGTATTTTATAATTTTTAAACTAAAATAATAAATTTTGTGATATTTTTATGTCACAATTTACACTGCGAGTCACAACATCCAAAACGGACATCACTACAAGAAAGTATGCTCGAAAACGATCAAAATAAACTATAAGATCATTACGATCCGAGCTAAACGAAAAAGTTTTATGCGATTTGATAAAAAACTTGAATCAATGATGTCACGTAAATCAATAATCGATTTACGTAAGTAATACAATTTAACATGCTAGTTTAGTTATTTAATTCTCAAACTTATTACTTTCCTAAGATCGAGATCAACTTACCTTTGGACTATTTCAATCCTTGGCATCATTTATAACCAAGTGAGTACTCCCGATGACTTTATACTTGTTTTGTACTTATAGTTAGTGCAGATGAATTAAATATTAATAACTTGATGCATGGGGTTTTGGGTTATGCATGCGACTGATATTGATTGATTTCTATGTAAAATACTATTAAATGTGATATAATTGATTATTGCATTATATGCATGATTTGTTGATAATGTTTGACTACCTCATAAATTGACTTAACCATATTTAACTCGACTAAAATCAAGCGGTTCGTGCATAAAGCACGAACATTGCATATAATGTTCTAGCCATCACCTCACGTGGTTGGTAATGAAGAGCCTTGGAGGGATGGATTCCTACATGATTTGATTAGTACAGTGTAGGAGCATTGGTACAACAAGACCCTACCCTTGGCTTGCGGGTTCTATTGCTGCCGGAGACACTAATCGTAGGTGGCTGGGGTTCACGTCTAAAGACCACCGCTGTAGGGTGTGAGCGTGGACTGCGGGAGCCAGCTCACCGCTAGACCTGGATATTTGAATACTATTGACTGATGGAAGTAGAAACTTGTTTAGTGAAATAGAGAATTAATATATATATATATATATATAATGATATAAGGTTAGAAACCCAGATGCTAGAGCCCGGTTGTGATTGGTGCCGATGTATCTCTAACCCTTACTTCGGAGGGTGTTAAATTCGATGCTATATGCAATTCTAGTCAACAGCATATATACTGTTTAGCATATTGCTTATTCATGCATTCATATGTTTGGTAATAAACTGTTTGATAACTTATTTGCCGGTATAGTATGAGGGTTAACTCACTAATCTCTTGTAACTTACCCATCAATAGTTTTCTCTTGCAGGTTGCTAGATGATTAGGCATAGGTTAAGAACTAAGGGTTGAGTGCCAGCATCGAGATGCATAGAAGTTAGACTCTGAGGACAGACTATATGGTTCATTTGAATAATTATTAATACTACATTAAATTTTGTGACTTTAATAAGTTTGAGTTCTAGAACTTTACTACCTAATCTTATTGTTTGGTAGGGGATACCGATTCTCTACAATTCTGATGGACTGTGGTTTATTGGATATCCATAGTCACATATCTGTGATCGTAAGTTAATTAAATAAAAACTTTAGTGACTAATTGTTTAAAATTTTGCAATATCTGACTTGTAAGATAATTTTCAAATCATGGGTGCATACATTATATGAAAATTTTAGGTAATCCTACTAGGCCTCTTTTAGGGTCATGACATAGCCAAAGCTTCTTTCAGAAATAATTAAGATTCTTATGGATTAAACTATGTTCCTAAAAGGAAGGATTACTTGATCTCATGATTGAGAAAAGCTTAATCCTACAATCTAAGGATTCTCAAGAACTACTAAAACAACCTTAGTTCCTAATTAGATGGATTACTTATTTTCACAATTTAGAATAACTAAAGTTTCTAACTTGAGGACAACTGAGATTCTTAAACAACCAAAGCTTCTTTTAGAAATAGGTAGGGTTTTATTCGAATAACCTAAGTTCCTATATAGAAGGATTAATATGTTTTATAATGGAGAAATGTCAAAGTTCTTAATCTAAGGATTCTCAAGAACTTGTTAAATAACCATAGTTTGAAATAAGATGAATTATTGGATCTCGCATTCGGGGATAACCAAAGTTCATAACCTAAAGATAACCAAGACTCCTAAATAGACAAAACATTAATTAAGAATGTCTAATGTTCATGTAGAATAACTTTGGTTTCTAAATAGAAGAATTACTTGGTTTCCCAATTAGCATACCCAAAGTTCCTAATCTATGGATTCTTTGGAACTTTTGGAGTAATTGTAGATCATAAAAAGAAGGATTACTTGATATCATGATTGATGATGACCAAAATTCTAAATCTAAGGATAACCATAACAATTACATAGCTAAAGCATCTATTAAGAATGGCTAATGTACATGTAGAATAACTTTAATATCTAATATGAAGGACTACTTAGTTTCCTGATTAAGATATACAAAGTTTCTAATCTATGGATTCTTTTGAACTTTTGGAAAAACCATAGGTCATAAAAAAGATGGATTACTTGATTTCATAATTTATGATAACCAAAGATTCAAGCCTAAGGATAAATATAACTCTTAAATAGCCAAAGATATTTTAAAGAAGAACGAAGTTTCTTGTGGAACAAACTAAGTTCTAAAGAAGATGGATTACTTTCTTTCATAATTGATGATAACCAAAGTTTCAAACCTAAAGATAACTATAACTCTTAAATAGCTAAAGATATTTTAAATAATAACGAAGTTTCTTATGGAATAAACTAAATTCAAAAGAAGATGGATTGCTTAGTTTCATGGTTAACTATAACAAAGTTCCATAATCTGAAGATTCTTAATTACTTTTGGAATGACCTTAGTTTCGAGTAAGATGGATTAAATGATTTCATGATTTATAATAACTAAAGTAAGGTTGTTAAACTTGCGATTCTACTTAAAATCATTAGAGGGTCTATAAAATCGAAATGTAAAATCAAAACATGGAAATGTAAGTTTCTACAAGTTATGTAAAATAGCTTAAAAAAATTATGGATATACTTATAGTAATTATTTAAAACTTAAAATACATGATGAAAATTAAAAAAAAAAATGAAGAAATTAAGTTTTTTTTTTCCATAAAAATTCTTAATATGTAATCTAACATGTTTACAAGAAAGACAAATAGAGCTGAAACTAAACTTTTTCCCAAATTTTTTTTAAAGCTATAAATTAAAGAGAACCAAACATTTCAACCCATTTTAAGTTATTGATGATATAAATAAAGTATATAGTTTTCTTTATAAACTTTCTTATTAGAGTTGAAACTTAGATAAAAATTGTGAACGTAAAATAAGAGACTGAGAGAGAAAGAAATAGGTAAGAAAATTGGAATAGGAAATAGATAGATGTTGTAATGCTTTAATAGCTTATAGCTTGCAAAAGGCTAGTTGTATTATTTTTTTCTTTAATTTTTTAGCCCATTCAACTTAAATATGTAGAATCGGTAAACTCATTCAAAAATGTAAGTTTCTATCGAGTTTATATGCAAACTCGGTTAAAAACGTAAGTTTTAATATAAAAAAAAAGATTCTATACCCTTATTAACTCAGAAGAGTCACCTAAAATTGTAAACTCATAGAATTGCATGAGTAAAATTGCGATTTTGACAACTATAAACCAAAATTCCTAACCTAAGGATAATTGAAACTTCTAAATAGCCAAAGCTACTATCAAGAGCAAATAAGGTTCTTGTCGAATAACTAAAGTTCCTAAATAGAATCTTTATTTGAATTCACGATTGAAGATAGCAAAAATTTCTAATCTAAAGATTTTTAGTTTCTTGCAAAATAACCATAGTTCCAAATAAGACAACTTACTTGATTTCACAATTGAGGATATCAAATGTTTCTAACCTAAGGATAACTAAGATTCCTAAATAGCTAAAGCTTCAATCAAGAATAGCTAAGGTTTATGTATAAAAACTAAACTTTCTGAAAAGAAAGATTACATGATTTCACGATTAAAGATAATTGGAGTTCCTAGTATAAGGATTCTTTGGAACTTATGGAATAAGCTCAAATCATAAAAAGTTAGATTACTTGATTTCACCATTGATGATAACCAAAGTTCCTAATCTAAGAGTAACTAAGACTCTAAAATAGCTAAAGCTTTTTTAAAAAATAACTAAGATAATTGTGGAACAAATTAAGTTCCTAAAATGAAAGATTCCTTGGTTTCACAATTGAAAACAGTAAAGCCTCATAATCTAAAGATTTTCAAGAACTACTGGAACAACCTTAGTTCCTAATTAGATGGGTTACTTGTTTTCATGATTTAGAATAACTAAAGTTCCTAACTTGAGGATAATTAAGAGTCCTAAATAGCTAAAGCTTCTTTTAGAAATAGGTAAGGTTCTATTTAAATAACCTAAGTTCCTATATAGAAGGAGGATTAATATGTTTCACGATGGAGGAATGCCAAAGTTCCTAATCTATTAATTCTCAAGAACTTGTTAAATAATTATAGTTTGAAATAAGATGAATTACTAGATCTCACGTTTGGGGATAATCAAAGTTCATAATCTAAGGATAACTAAGACTCCTAAATAGCCAAAGCATCAATTAAGAATGCCTAATGTTCATGTAGAATAACTTTAGTTTCTAAACAAAAGGATTACTTGGTTTCTCGATTAGTATACCTAAAGTTCCTAATTTGTGGATTCTTTGGAACTTTTGGAATAAATACAGATCATAAAAAGATAGATTACTCTTAAATAGCTAAAGACTTGTAAATAATAACAAAGGTTCTTGTAGAACAAACTAAGTTACTAAGAAGTCCGATTACTTGGTTTCACGGTTAACAAAAGCAAAGTTCCATAACCAAAAGATTCCTAATTATTTCTAGAATATCCTTAGTTCTAAACAAGATGGATTACATGTTTTCATGATTTATAATAACCAAAATTTCTAACTTAAGGATAACTGAGACTCCTAAATAGCTAAAGCTTCTTTCAAAAACAAATAAGGTTCTTGTCAAATAACTTAAATTCTTAAATAGAAGGATTACTTGAATTCATGATTGAGAGTTCCTAACTTAGTGATTCTTAATTTCTTATGGAATAACCATAGTTCCAAATAAGATGGATGACTTGATATTTCGATTGAGGATAATCAAAGTTCCACATTTAAGGATAACTAAGACTCCTAAATAGACAAAGCCGCTTTTAAGAATAACAAAGGTTCGTGTAAAAAAATTAAACTTCCTAAAAGGAATGATTACATAGTTTCACAACTGAGGATAGTTGAAGTTCCTAATCTAAGGATTCATTGGAACTTATGGAAAAACCTCATATCATAAAAAAGTTAGATTACTTAATTTCACAATTAATGATAATTAAAGTTCCTAATCAAAGGGTAACTAGAACTCTTAAATAACCAAAGCTTCTTTAGGAAATAATTAATGTTCTTGTGGAACAAACTAAGTTCCTAAGAAGGTAGATTACTTGGTTTCACAATTGATAATAGCGAAGTTCCATAACTTGAGGATTCTTAATTGCCTCTTGAATAACCTTAGTTCTTAATAAGATAGATCACATGGTTTTATAATTTATGATAATCAAAGTTCCTAATCAAAGGATTATTAAGACTCCTAAACAGCAAAAGCTTCTTTTATGAACAAATAAGCTACCTATCAAATAACCTAAGTTACTAAATATAAGGATAACTTAAATTCACAATTGAGGAAAGTAAAAGTTTCTAATCAAAGGGTAACTAAGACTCTTAAATATCTAAAGCTTATATAAAAAAATAACTAAGGTTCTTGAGGAATAAACTAAGTTCCCAAAAAGAATGAATACTTAGTTTTACGATTGAGAATAGTGAAGTCTTGCAATCTAAGGATTCTAAAAAAATATCTAGAATAACCTTAGTTCTAAATAAGATGCATTATTTGATTTCACGATTTAGAATAACCAAAATTCCAAACTTGAGGATAACTAAGACTCTTAAATAGCTAAACTCTCTTTTAAGAATAACTAAGGTTCTATTCAAATAACCTAAGTTCTTAAATAGAATGTGTTACGACCCAAGGGAGTTAGTCATTGCAGTTTCCGTATACGGTACAAAGGATTATAGATTGAATTCCCTTATAATCGACAACCTTTTATGTAATACACAAGGCTACAGTTACAACTAACAACCAAGAGTTGCACAAGTGTAAGCAATATCATTTCATAATAATAATAACAAATTAAGGAAATATAAAACACAATCTATTTACAGATAAGAAGTCTAAAGAACTTCTTAAATCAAACTAGCATCGTTTTATTACATAATCAAATCTATAATCTAGATAAACTATCGTAAGTACGCTCTGATCATGTCTTGCTCCTACATCGACCCCCTAATGAACAACTAACCTCGAGCATATGGAGGCCCAACTCTACGAATAACTTAGCCTGTGAAAGAAGACTACAACGGTATAAGCTAACTAGCTTAGTGAGATAATCCCCTCAACCATACTATAATCAAGTTATACATTAATTAAATTCTATCAAATGAATGCATGTCAATCAGTATGTAAACATATACATGTAGGTGACCAGTACTACATGTAACTCAGATTTAATGCCCTTCAAACTCAAGGTTGGAGATACATCGGCACAGTCAGATTTAGGTATCATACTAGAATTTATCTCATGACAAAACTTTGCATTTCATATTTAAAATTTAATGGTATATCCATTCCTAGTTTTATCAAAAACGAGTTCTACATGTGATTGTGAGTAGGTTTATGCAGCCCTCACTCACTCCTAAACGGAGGCCTTTAGACTCGACCCTTAGCAAGGTAGTTGGCACCTCCAACGCTTAATAATCTTACAGGCCAAGATAAGGTCATATTGTACGTACACACTGTACGAAATATATAACAATCAAATAACCAACCCACGTATGACTTCTCGCTACCTCCGTGTAATGTGATGACTGGAATTAGTTATATGG
Source organism: Lumnitzera racemosa (assembly GCA_024138005.1). NCBI lineage: Eukaryota > Viridiplantae > Streptophyta > Magnoliopsida > Myrtales > Combretaceae > Lumnitzera > Lumnitzera racemosa. The sequence continues at coordinate 58,104,596 of JAMXBC010000005.1, forward strand.
TATATGATTATGCGTGTTTCAAGTTAACTTTTTCTAGTCGAGTAAAATTAGTTCTTATTATTTAGTGATCAACAAACAATTAGTTCTAAGTGAATCTACTATGCAACAATTAATATATTATCATACTTTAAAGTAAATTCACCATTAACAAGCAGTTATCATATACAAGCATAACCCATCCCCATATAACATTCAATTATTAAGCATAATTTATATTTACTACTTACAAACATAAGTAAGTATGAGATCATTAGGAAAAACTTACTCAGCCATAGTCGACTTAAGGGTCTTAATAATTCGATGGTAACTTAAGGTCAAGGCCAAGATCACCTGAGGATAAGGAATATAGAGAATTATAAGTTTGGGAATTTAAAGCTAAACTAGTATCATAATTTGTAATGTTTACTTTACTTAGTTATGCAAAATTGTCGATTCGAGCTTTTTATCGAATCATATATAACTTTTTCATTTTAGCTCGGATCGTTATGAACTTATAGTCCATTTTGATCGTTTTCGAGCATATTTTCTTGTTATGAGGTATGTTTTAGATGTTATGACTCGCAGTTTGAACTGTAATATAAAATATCATAAAATTTATTATTTTAATTTAAAAAGTTATAAAATATTAATTTAAGTTTTTTCTTCGTATATTTATGATTTAATAATTATTTAAATCATATAATTGATAATTTTATCATTTTAATCTTATTTTGCCCTAGTTACTTATTTTTGCCTATCTTTGAGATTTTAAACTTATTATTATTATTATTTTCTAATTTATTATTTTCTAATATTCTATGATATACACATATATATATATAAATACTTGTATAACTATATATACAAAAATTCTTATAATATGAAAATACTAGATATAAATTTACATACATATACCTATTATTACACTTGCAAACATATATATTAAAGACTAGGTTTATATATACATATACACATCTTAACGCCACATATATATATATATATACATATATACGAAAAATGATAATTTACATGTGTATATGAATATAAAAATATGAAGCACATGTATATATAAAGTATATGTATACTTACACTTATATATATATATATATATATGAAAATAAAGATTATATACATGTATACATAAATATTCATATTCTCGTATACATATATATATATATATATATATATCAATGCTTAATTTGTGAAAATACTAAATACATTCTATATGTATTCTTATTTATATATACATCTATATACTTATTTATTTTATTTTATTTTATTATTATCTTTTTTTTTTCTTTCATATACATGTATATATATATATCAAATAGTGAAATTTCTAAATACCTATTATATGTATTCTTATTTGTATATACATGTATATATATATATATATACTGCATATTTTACATAATAGTATATATATATATATATATATACATGTCTACATACATATATTTATACACACATAAGGGATACATATGCATTATTTATCTACTTATGCATACATACATTTATATGTAATAGGATAATTAGTATATAATGCACATACTATTTAATATACATATGTATAAGTAAATAAAATATACTTACCTAAATTTGTTGGTAATATTCTAAATTTTCCTTCTTCTTTTCCTCCTCCTCCTCCTCCTCCTTCTTCTTCTTAATCTTCTTGTTCTTCTCGATTTTGTGTGTAAATTTTAGTTGTGTTCTTTTCTTTTTCTGTTTTTTTTTTTTATTTCTTCTTGACGTGAATTCAAGTGGTGTTGATAAAAAAAAAATTAATATAAATAAAGAACAATTGCTAAGATAAGTGATGCATTAAATATGATGGGACAAAGTAATCAAGTTTCTTATCTTTTTCTCTTAGTTAATTCATCACGCGGGCTGCTGTTTCTTGATCTTTTTTTTCTTTCCTTTTTCCAGAACATGGTAGAAAGGTGATTAGCAGGAAAAGAAAGAAAATAAAAAATAAAAGAAGAAAAAGAAAAATAGAAAAAATTATATGTAACTTTTTTAAACATAAAAATCATAAAAATAATCATTATAAATTAATTTTGGAATTTTATGAAAACTTATCAATTTAATTGGTACCTGTTATAATTATAATTTTTATAAGTTATTTTAATGATTTTGTTAAAAGTTTTATGCAATTATACAATTTAGTCGATAATTGCAATCGACTATAATTATATTACTATTGAGTGATATTTAATTATTTTATAAGCTTGAAGTTATAGTTTTAAAGTTTCGATCAAGTTTGGATTCGATTTCGGGTAATTGTGCATAAATCGAATTTAGGGTTTTGGTACGCGATTTAGGGTTTCGATCAATTTCTAGGGTTTTTATTATCGGTGTTATATTCAATTTATTAAATTTCATAAACTTTTATTGTTACTAGCCTTATCGACTTATGACACAGTTTAAGAAACTTAGACTTAAATTAAGGTTTAGACTACCAATTTTCTAAGGTTTATAAAATGATTACTTGAATTTACAGTTGAGGATAGTCAAAGTTCCCAATCCGAGGATCCTTAAGAACCTATGGAGTAACAATAGCTTCAAATAAGATGGATTACTTGATTTTACATTTGAAGATAACCAAAGTTTAAAACCTAAGAATAACTTAGACTTCTAAATAGTCAAAGCATCTGTTAAGAATGCCTAATGTTCATGTGGAATAACTTTAGATTCTAAATAGAAAGATTACTTGGTTTCTTGATGAGGATGCTTATAGTTCCTAATCTATGGATTCTTTGGAACTTCTTGGAATAACCGTAGATCATAGAAAGATGGATTACCTGATTTCACAGTTGATGATAACCAAAGTTCCTAATCAAAGGGTAACTATAACTCTTAAATAGCGAAAGAATCTTTCAAAAATAACAAAGGTTCTTGTAGAACAAACTAAGTTCCTAAGAAGGTACATTACTTAGTTTTATGATTGGGAATTACAAAGTTTCGTAACCTAAGGATAAATAAGAACTTCTAAGATAACCATAGTTTCTAATAAGATGGATTACATGATTTAAAATGACCAAAGTTCCTAACTTAAGGACAAGTAATAGTCTTAAATTGCCACAGCTTCATTCAAGAATAAATAAGGGTCTTGTAGAATACCCTAAGTTCCTAAATAGAGGGATTACATGGTATATTGACAGAGGATAGCCAAAATTCCTAATATAAGGAATCTTAGGAACTTCTGGAATAGCCATAGTTCAAAATAAGATGGATTACTAGATTTTATGATTGGAGATAGTCAAAGTTCCTAACCTAAGGATAAATAAGACTCCTAATAGCCATAGCATCTATTGAGAATGCCTAATGTTCATGTGGAATAACTTCAGTTCTTAAACAAAAGGATTACTTGGTTTCATGATAAGGATAAACAAAGTTCCTAATTTAAGGACTCTTTAGAACATGTAGAAAAACTTTAGATCCTATGAAGATAGATTACTTGATTTTATGATTGATGATAACCAAAATTCTTAATCTTACACTAACTAAGACACCAACATAGCCAAAGCTTCTTACAAGAATAACAAAGGTTCTTGTTAGAACAAACTAAGTTCATAAAAGGAAGGATTACTTTGTTTTACAATTGAGAATAGTGAAGTTCGGTAATCTAAGGATTCTTAAAAACTTTTGAAAAAACCTTAGTTCCTAATAAGATGGATTACATGATTTACAAACCCATGTTCCTAACTTGAGGACTACTAAGACTTCTAAATAGCAAAAGCTTCTTTTAAGAATCAATAAGATTCTTATTGACAAACCTAAATTCCTAATAGAAGGATAACGTGGTTTCATGATTGAAGATAGGTAAATTTCCTAATATAAGCTTTCTTAGGAACTTAAAGAATAACCATAGTTCGAAATAAGATAGATTACTTCATTTCAAGATTGAAGATGGCCAAAGTTCTTAACCCAAGGATAACTAAAACTTTTAAGTAGACAAAGCTTTTACTTGGAAAACCTAATGTTCATGACAAATAACATAACTTTCTAAATAAAAGGATTGCTTGGTTTCATGATGAAGATAACCATAGTTCCTAATCTAGGAATCTTAGGAACTAGCGGAATAACTATAATTTGAAATAAGATAGATCACTTAATTTCATGATTGAGAATAATCAAGGTTTTTAACCAAAGGATAACTAAGACTCCTAAATAGCCATCTATAAGAATACCTAATGTATATGTGGAATAACTTAAGTTCCTAAACAGAACGATTACTTGGTCTTATGATGAAGATAGCTAAGGGAATCCAAGCATTCTTTAGAACTTGTGGGATAACCTTAGATCATGAAAAGATGGATCACTTTATTTCATGATTGAGGATAATCAAAGTTCCTAATCTAAGCATAACTAAGACTCTTAAATAGCTCCTTTCAAGAATAACTAAGATTCTTATGGAACTAACAAAGCTCTTAAAAAGAAGGATTACTTAGTTTAACGATTAAGAATAACAAAACTCTTAAAAAGAAGGATTACTTGGTTTAACGATTAATAATAGCAAAGTCCTATAATCTAAGGATGCTTAAGAACTTTTGGAACAACCTTAGTTCTCAACAAAATAGATTACTTGATTTCACCATTTAAAATAATCAATTTTCCTAACCTAAGGACAACTATTTCACGATCCAAGAGTGGCTTATTCATAGTAGGTGCCATATATCATATAAAAGATCATAGACTGGCTCCCTTTCCAATCAACGATCATTCATATGACATATAAGGCTACTATTACGATCATTTACCTAAGGGTATGCAAATAAAGATAATAACATAGCGCAGCTATATTAATAGAACATTTATAATATGTTACAACTATTATAATATTACAATACTCATGGTCTCGAAAGACTAGTAAACGCTCTATAGTAATATAAAGTCATTGTATTAAGTAATGTATAATACTATGAAGAACTCTATAAAACTATAATAAGAGTCATACTGTACATTAGGTCACTCTTTTCTCATAGCTTACATACATACCTTAGAATACTAGACTAACCTCAGGCATGCCTTAGTTAGATGTAATGAACAAGTTTTCGTACAACAAAAGTTTACAAGGGTGTAAGCTTACTAAGCTTAGTGAGGTATCTCTTAACCATACAGACAGGCAAGTTATATAAATATATGAATGCATTTCATATAGTATGCCACACTGATATATATATAGTTGACTAATTACTATATGCAACTTAGATTTAATGCCCTCCAAAGTTAAGGTTGGAGTATACACGTAACTAGTCAAATCCGAGTATTATACCTGGACTTATTTCACTACAAAACTCTACATTTCATATTCAATTCAAAACAATTTGTTTGTTTTATCCAAAAAAAAAAAAAGTTCTAAGTATAATTGTGAGTGAGCCCCTATAGTCCATACTCACCCTTAAATGGAGGTCTCTTGACTCGACTTTTATCTAGGCGATTGACATCTCTAATACCTAATAATCCCATAAGCTAAGGTAAAGTCATATCGTACGTGTACACTATATTAAGTACAATATTCATAAATTATCAATCTCCGTATTGCCTCTCGTTACCTCTATGTAATGTGATGCTCGAAATTATTTTATGTAATATATGTTTATACATGTTCCAATTTAGTTTTATTGAGTTTGATATAATTAGGTCCAATTATTGTATGACCAACTATAATCATAGAAAGATCAATTTCTATTAAATCTACTATACAACGAACAATATATTATCATATTTTAAAGTAATTTGATAACTAATCAAGTAGTATCATATACATGCATACGCAACCCCACATATCATCCCATTATTAATAACAATTAATATTTATTAACTACAAGCACAAATATATATATGAAATCATAGAGAGTACTCACTCGGCCATAACATTGGTCAAGGATTGTGATAATCCTTAAGGAAGTCGATGTCCGTGTTAGGATCATTTCTTGATTAGGAAATGAAAAGATACTGAGTATATAAGTAAGCTAACTATTCTATGTACTTATTTATCTAAATCTATCTATATTTCTATCAAGTTTTTCCAATTCGAGCTCTTTTGTTAGTCGTGTATAACTTTTTTTTGTCTAACTTTGTTATTTATAAACTTATAGTCGATTTTTATTGTTTTTTTAGCATATGTTTGTATAGTGCGGTCCGTTTTAAATGCTAAAACCTGCATTTTTCGAGATAAGTTTAAATTATTATAAATTTAAATATTTTGACTCAAATATTTTTATTTATTAATTTTGAGTTTTTCCCTAGTAATTCATTATTTAATTAATTTCTAAATTTTATATTTTTATAATTTATTATTTTTAATTTCAATTTATGTAAATTTCATTGTTTTCCTATTTCGAGTTCAATTTGCTATTTATTGTAATTTTGTTATTATTATAAATTTACTTACTTAATTTACTATTATTATTCTTTTATTAATTTGAAATTCTTGATTTAATTATTTAATTGGAATAAATTGCTGATGTAGTATAATTTTATTGGTCCACGTAGGAATTTGCTAAATTTTCTTTATTTTCATATTTCTTAAATTTTATATAAGTTTCTACCCATTATATATGTATGTATATTTTATTTTATTACATTAAATAAGTACATATTATATACGTATAATTATATATAAGTACTTATGTGTTTATGTACATACATATATTCTAAATTATTTTGTTACACTTAATATTTTATTATGTGTACTTATATTTATTATCTTATTATATACACTCATACATATAAACATATGTACATATGTATTCTTATTGATAGTATTATACTTAGTATTTTAGTATATGTACCTATACATATATACATGTTTACATACATATATTTATACACGCATGCATATGTATGTATACATTTATACTTGTACTATATTCTTATTTTATGTATTTATGTACATGTATATTTACTTGTATACATATTTATACCTAATTTTATACATACTTTTATACGTGTATATTTATATATATTTTTATATTTTCTTATTATATTTTTAAAGAAATTTCAATATACAACACCTATACATATACGCATTTTTTTGTTTTATACAAATATATATATTAAGTATTTTGTATACATATATGCTATATATTTCTATATTCATATACATACATGTAAACCATATATATATATGTATTTACTCCTATACTCATATTTCTAAGTAAAGTAATAATATATGTATATCCACTTATCTATACGTATAATAGTACATACATACATATATACAATACCTTCAAAAGAAATGAATTATACATCCAAAAGCTAACATATTTGCATATAGTCTTTAAATTCTTATAATAAAATACATGCTATGTCTATCAAAAATAAGATGGTACAAAACATATCAAGAGATTACGTAAAACTTACTTTTACATAAATGATTACTACTAATATTATGTAAAGTAAATATAATTACTTTCCTTAATATATAGTTTAGTGAATAATCCTCCTCTTAATCCCTCCTTTTAGTGTTGAAAGTTAGGTAGTTTGATAATAGGTTGGAAATGAGGGAATAGATAAGAAAATGGAGGAGAAATGAGGGAAGAAGTTGATGAAAAGTATGTATGTGTGTATGTTTGTTGGTTCAAATGGGAGGGGGTTTATCTTTCGTTTGCAATGATTAATTAGTAACAATTAGGAAAATATGGAGAATTCTAGATGCCACATGGACTTTTCGGTAGAGAGGGAAAAGAAGGAGAAAAGAAAAGAAAAAGAAAAAGAAAAAGAAAGGATAAGAGACTTAAATGCTATTGAAAATGACATCTTGACTTTTACTCAACATTTAAAATATTAATATAATAATCATATCAGATACATGTAATAATTTGTAATTTAGAGAGGAAAATAAAAGATAATAAGGAAAATTAAATAAGTAAGGTGATATAAGAAAAATAAACAAACAATCTAATGAAATAAAATTTTGAATTTCCTCAAAGTATATTTTAATACTAAAAATAATATTAATAATAATTTATATTATAATTATAAAGAAAGTTATAATGTATATAGGTTATATTAATTAATTAACTCATAAACAACAAATAACATTAAATTAGATTTAAATGATTAAATTCATATAATACTAATTTATTTATATAATTATTAATAATTAAATAATAATAGTATTATCATTATTATAAATTAATATAATACTTCCTCATTTATTAGCATTTAGAATCTATCTCTAATATTTACTCACATTTGGGGCTTAGAGTCTTTATACACGATTAGGTTTCCAATTAGTATTTTAGAGTTTTCCTTATTTGAATAATTTTAGGGTTTATAATTTAACATAGTTTTTAATTTATTTGGCCTTGTAGACTCATATGATTATCTAAGATACTTAAGTCTAGTTTAGAATTTAGATTGAAAATTTTCGTAGTTTATAAACTAAGACTCTTAAAAAGGCAAAGCTTCATTCAAGGTTCTTATTGTATAACTTACATTCCCAAATAGAAGGATAACATGGTTTTCATGACTGGGGATAGCAAATGTTCATAATATAAGGAATCTTAGGAACTTGCTGAATAACCATATTTCGAAATAAGATGGATTACTTTATTTCACCATTAATGATAGTTGAAGTTCCTAACCGATAGATAATTAAGACTCCAAAATAGCTAAAGCTTCTATCAATAATAAATAAGGTTTATATGGAATAACTCAAGTTTCCAAATAGGAGGATTACTTGGTCTCAATACAGTGGAAAGCCAAAATTCCTAATATAAGGAATCATAGGAACTACTAAAATAGCTATAGTTCAAAAGAAGATGGATAACTAGATTTTACAATTAAGGATAGTTAAAGTTCCTAACCTAAGGATAACTAAGATTCTTAAATAGCAAAAGCATCTATTGAGAATACCTAATGTTCATATGGAAGAACTTTAGTTTCGAAACAAAAGGATAACTTGGTAATGTTCCGAATCTAAGGATGACTATGACTCTTAAATAGCTAAAGATTTTTTAAAGAATAATGAAGGTTCTTATGGAACAAACTAAGTTCCTAAGAAAATAGATTGCTTAGTTTTATGGTTGAAAAAAGTGCAGTTCCAAAATTTGAGGATTCATAATTACTTTGGGACTATCCTTAGTTCCGAATAAAATGGATTACATGATTTCATGATTTATAATAACTAGAGTTCCTAACCTAAGGATATATGAGACTCCTAAATATCTAAACCTTCTTTCAAGAATATGTAAGGTTCCATTGGAATAGCCTAAGTTCCTAAGTGGAAGGATTACATTAATTCACAATTGGGGATAGCCAAAGTTCCTAGTCTAAGATTTATTAAGAACTTATGGAATAACAATAGTTTGAAATATGATGGATTACTTGATTTTACATTCGAGGATAACCAAAGTTCAAAACCTAGGGATAACTAAAACTCCTCAATAGCCAAAGCATCTATTAAGAATGCCTAAAATTCATGTAGAATAACTTTGGGTTCTAAGCAAAAGGATTACTTTGTTTCCTGATGAGAATACCTAAAGTTCCTAATCTATGGATTCTTTAGAACTTTTGGAATAACTATAGATCATAAAAAGATGGATTACTTGATTTCACAATTGATGATAACCAAAGTTCTTTATCAAAGGATAATTATGACTCTTAAATAGCCAAAGAATCTTTAAAGAATAACAAAGTTTCTTATGGAACAAACTAAGTTCCTAAGAAGCTGGATTACTTGGTTTTACGATTCACAAAAGCAAAGTTCTATAATCCAAGGATTCTTAATTACTTTTGCAATAACCTTAGTTTTGAATAACATTAATTGCATGATTTTATGACTTATAATAACCAAAATTCCTAACCTAGGAATAACTAAGACTCCTAAATAACCAAAGCTTCTTTTAAGAACAAATAAGGTTCTTGTCAAGTAACCTAAGTTCCTAAGTGGAAGGATTACTTGAAATCACAAATGAGGATAGCCAAAGGTCTTAATCTAAGGATTCTTAGTTTCTTACAAAATAACCATTGTTCTAAATAAAATGAATTACTTGATTTTACGATTAAGGATAACTAAAGTTTCAAACCTAAGGATAAATAAGACTCCTAAATAGAGAAAGCTTCTATCAAGAATAGCTAAGTTCATGTGAAAAAGTAAAGTTCCTAAAAATAAGGAGTACATGGTTATAGGATTGAAGATTGTTGAAGTTCCTAATCTAAGGATTCTTTAGAACTTGTGGAATAACCTTAGATCATAAAAAGTTAGATTACTTGATTTCATGATTGATGATAACCAAAGTTTCAAATATAAGGGTAATTAGGACTCTTAAATAGCCAAAGATTCTCTCAAAAATAATTAAGGTTCTTGTAGAACAAACTAAGTTCCTAAAAAGAAGGATTACCTAGTTTCACAATTAAGAATAGCATACTCTTACAATCTAAGGATTCTCAAGAACATCTAAAATAACTTCAATATTAATTAAGATGGATTCTTTGATTTCACGATTTAAAATAACCACAATTCCAAACCTAAGGACAACTAAGAATCTTAAATAGCCAAAGCTTCTTTCATGAATAAGTAAGGTTCTATTCAAATAATCTAAGTTCCTAAATAAAAGGATTACTTGGCTTTACTATTTAGGATAGCCAAAATTCGAAATTTAAGGACTGTTAAGAACTTGTGGAATAACAATAGTACGAAAATAAGACGGATTACTAGATTTCACATTTGAGGATAACCAAAGTTTATAACCTAAGGATAACTAAGATTTGTAAATAGCCAAAGCATCTGTTAACAATGCCTAATGTTCATGTGGAATAACTTTAGTTTCTAAGTAGAAGGATTACTTAGATTCCCGGTTAGGATACCCTAAGTTTGTAATCTATGGATTCTTTAGAACTTTTGGAATAACCATAGATTATAAAAAGATTGATTACTTGATTTCACGATTGATGATAATCAAAGTTTTGTATATAAGGATAATTATGACTCTTAAATGACTAAAGACTTGTTAAAGAATAACGAAGGTTCTTGCGGAACAAACAAATTTCCCAAGAAGATGGATTACTTGGTTTCATGATTAACAAAAGAGAAGTTCCATAATACGATGATTCTTAGTTACTTTAAGAATAATCTTCATCTGAATAAGATGGATTACATGATTTATAGTAACCAAAGTTTCTAACTTGAGGATAAATGAGACTATTAAATAGCCAAAGCTATTTTTAAGAACAAATAAGGTTCTTGTCAAGTAACCTAGGTTCTTAAATAAAAGGATTACATAAATTCATGATTGAGGATAGCTAGAGTTCCTAATATGAGGATTCTTAGTTTCTTATAAAATAACCATGGTTTCAAATAAGATGGATTACTTGATTTCACAATTAATGATATCTAAAGTTCCTAACCTAAGGATAAGTAAGACTCCTAAATAGCCAATGTCATGCCCCGAAGCGGCAGAGTCGTAATAGCTCCGCCGTGGAAACCATCCTAAGATAGAAGTTGGCCTTACAATCGCTATCTTAGACTTGATCTACACAAGCGTCCACGACTAACCCGCTTTAAAGTAAACAGTTTATAATTTAAATAATTCATTTACCTAAGAAAGTGAGAAAAGTTATATATAATCACTGTAATTCAGTTATTACATTATTCAAAAATGAAAAGTAATAACATATGTGTTGATTCTTCAATGTTTTTCCTCACTCTCCAGGATCCAGCAGTTACTAGCTTCAGAGTAGTTGTTGCCCCTTCTTAGCCAGCACCTGCATGACGTCTATAGGGATGTGAGCAACCACTGCTCAATAAGTTAAGACGGAAGACTTAAAACTATACCATACACATAACAAGGTTTTCAATCACTTATTAGGTGCAATGCATGTGCAGGCAAATGCCATCGCATGATATTGTCCGGCTCGTCGTGAGATTAGAAAAATTGCACCCGTTCTAATCCGGGTTGAGGAGTTGCCGTTAATGCAACAGCTTACGACTAAACCCAGGCTTGTGTAATGGAGACCTTGCTCCTCCTGCAACTACCTTCGAACCACTGTCTTTACCCTCGTCGCGACCTCTTCTCCTGTCACTTAGTTCAACTGAGGATAAAGAAGGGACCATTTTGCAATCCTGCGCTATCCCTTTCGAAGGGGTTGGTATTTGGCCGGAGAGTCCTCCGTTCCCCTAACGGGTTGCCATGCATGTCCGATTATGATTACTGGTCATATATTTGATTAAGTCCAGTTTAGGGTGATCAATCATTTTATACAAATCATATAATACATGCTAGAGCAATAAAAAGAATCATAACATCACCCACAATCAAGCACATGCACACATCCAACTATCTAACAAGCACAACCAAGCATAATCTCAAGCCTCCCAAAATACAGCATTGTATTAATTCCAACTTACCCCGACTCCTCGCTCACTCACTCGAGATCCGATTTGCTCAGGCCATCGCCGATTATCCCTATAACACAAATGTGGTTTCAGTTTTCATATAATGATTATAGGTTCATTTTATCCTATAACGCTTATTGTTAGGTTTTGTTTAGGGTTTAATATGCATAATTATCTAAGTCTTAAGTCTTTTATAATTATTCTAGGTTTGGGGTTAGGTTCGGGCTTGGTTTCTACATCGATTTCTAAATTAGGTTCTAGTTCGATTTCTAAGTAATGTTTTATATTTCAACCCTAGAAATTTGTTTCAACTCATAATGTGAAATTAATCACATTACTTCCTGATCTCCTAAATATCATTATTACCCCTAGTCAGTATTTTATTTCATCCGGTACACTTATATCCTTATTAGTGTACCGAATTTACTCCTGATGTGGGAAATTTTTACATTTTTCATATAATTACATAAATTCAAGTTTCTGATCAGATTTATTATATATCCTTATTATTTGTATAATATCAATTTTTATCCTAATATTTTCTATTTATTATATTTTCAAAAATTACATATTATGCATTATGGCCTATTATGTACATAATGCATTTCTAATATTTCTATCACTTTAATTACCATCCCTAAACATCAATTATCATTTCAAAATATCTAAATTCATCCTAAATTAGATTTTACTCCTAATTTTCCTAATTTACAAAATTAACTTAAAGTTAACTATTTTTCCTTATTAATCATTTACTACATAATTAACCTAATAATTACATGTAACACCCTAAATGCTACAAGTATCATACTCCATCAGATTTCAACATCCTAAAACATATAATTATTCACTAAATCAGTAATTAATAATTTAATTACTTAATTAACCCTAAATTACCCATTTTATACCTCATTTTAGGGCCTAAAAATTATCTAAAAATTTAGAAAATTAATTTTTGAAAACCGGCTTCATATCACTGTTCTATATCATCTAAATAATCTACACAAAAATCTTGAGCTCAAAACTACACTCCTAAGGTCATTTATTTCTAAACCGAAATATGTTCGGTTTTGCACGATTTCTTAAGGATCCTATCTCACAAGACATATTTTCATCAAAATAATATTTTTACTAAAAAATAAATACAAAAATATTCCAGAATAAAAAATTTCATAATTTTATAATAATATTTACTATTTTTACAAAATTACACAATAATCGGGCTGGAAATCGGACTCACCGATCTGGATGGCTCCGGCCACCACCAGTGGCCATGGGTGTGTCGGCTCACCTGGGCGTTGCTACCACCGTGTGGTGGTGGTGGCCTTCCACCTCCAGCTGCCCGTCGGATCTGGGTTCTCCTTTGTGACCCTAACTGCATAGTTTTCCTTTTCTTTTTTTTTCTTTGGTTTTTCTCTCAATTTTCGTCTCCCCCTAATTTTCTCTGATTTCTAACTGTCCAAATGAGATTTTGAATTTTTCTTGCTATTTATAGAGTTTTAGTGTAATTATTGTGCATTAATTAGACATGACTTTGCCCAATTTCCTTGATTTTTGGCTTTTGTGTTGTCTAATTTTAATTGGTTAATTTTTATTTTGTGGATTCTGACCTGCCACGACCTGATTTAGATCATTATGAATTTTTCTTGATTTTTTATTAATTAATTATGAATTTTATTAAATTATTTAGTATAATTTTAGCATATTTCGCGTATTTTAAGTAATTACGCGTATTTATACCTACATGTAAATTCATATATAGTACAAATAAATATTCCTAAATATTATTTAGGTTATTTTATAATTTTTAGTATACATATAATTTATCTCTGGTGATTCGTTAAGTACCGGAATGCCTTTTACGCATTTTCGATAAATAACGAGTTATATACTTAAAATTTGAAAATTTTTTAGTCTCCTATTTTATTACTTATTTTCTTAAATTCAAACTTACGGGATCGGTTTATTAATATTTCTAGCTCTACTTTATAATTTAGGCTTGATTGGGTCATTCAATCGATCGAAACCTCAGATTGCTTAGTTGTGGGGCTTACATTCTACCCCCCTTTAAAATAGTTTCGTCCTCAAAACTACTATATATCTATGTATTTCTTACTTACTAGGATTGATAGTTTATATATTATTATTATTCTAAGAATTGAAAAAAAATCATAGGTAATGCTTTGTCTTCACTGCATTAAGTTTTAGTTTCTAAGTCTAGATCTTCATTCTGTCGTATCTTTATCTACTTAGTGTCTCAACTCTTAAACTTCTGAACCTGATTATCCAGTATTTTTGTGGGTTACTTCATAACCTTAAAACCCATTTTCCATTCTATTGAACTTTCTTCAATTGAATCTTCTCTATTGATTAAGATTTTGATGTGCTTCCTAATTAATATTCTACTTCTTCTCTACTTGGACATTTACTCAATCTCTTAATTTCCGTCCTTTGCATTCCTTATCTTAGTATCGATTAGGGTTTATTTCATCGCTGTAGTCTCCTAATCATATCGTATTATCTTATAACTTAGCTTTATGATCTTGCAAAGTTTCTTATTGGTTTATTCTCCATTTATTCCTTGTTTGATTTTTTCTTAATTGATTATGAATTTTCTTTAATTTTTTAGTATAATTTAGCACATTTCATGTATTTTAAGTAATTACGCGTATTTATACCTACATGTAAATTCATATATAGTACAAATAAATATTCCTAAATATTATTTAGGTTATTTTATAATTTTTAGTATACATATAATTTATCTCCAACGATTCGTTAAGTACCGGAATACCTTTTACGCATTTTCGATAAATAACGAGTTATATACTTAAAATTTGATAATTTTGTAGTTTCTTATTTTATTACTTATTTTCTTAAATTCAACCTTACGGGATTGGTTTACTAATATTTCTAGCTTTACTTTATAATTTAGGCTCTATCGGGTTGTTCAATCGATCGAAACCTTGGATTGCTTAGTTGTTATGCCCCAAAGTCGCAGAGTCGCAACAGTCCCGCCGTATAAACCACTCTATGATGTAACTGGCCTCACAGTGCCTACCATAGACATGACCTATACAAGACGTCGACGACTTCTCGCTTTGAAGTAAGCAGTTCAATTAACAATTAAACTACAATTATGATAAATAGTGCAAATTTCTAATAACATGTACAATATTATATATATAAGTCAACAGAGCTTCCCATAAAGTTTTACATAAACATAACAGTTCACTAGATTACATAATAACTATCAGTCTTTCATCCTAATTACATGATCACTCTAGTTACACATTATACTAAGTAACTTGATCCTCACACCCCTGGCTTCCAATGGACTAACCTTTGGGTAATTGTAGGGCGGCATAGTACTTGAAGTGTTTAGAAATCAGAACCTGCAAAAGGATCTATAAGGGTATGAGCAACTACAGCTCAGTAAGTTGAATTGGAGATTCATGAATGCATACAAGCACAAATAGGGTTATCAAACAATTATTTTCATGCAATGCAACAATCAAGTGTCATCGCACAACGTAGTTCGATCCGTTGTGAAATCAAAATCTGGGTTGAGGAGTTTCCATGTTATGTAGCAACTCACAACCAAACCCAGGCTTATGCAATGGAGACCTCGCTCCTCCCGCGACTACTTTCGAACCATTGACTTCACCCTTGCCATGACCTCCTCTCCTATCACTTAATTCGACTAAGAATGAAGAAGGGACCATTTTGCAATCCTGCGCTATCCCTTTCGAAGGGGTCGGTATTTGGTTGGAGAATCCTATGATCCCCTAACAGGTTGCAATGCATGACATTATTAATTATTTAGGCCGACTAAGATTCAACTCCGTTTCGGGTGTTCAAACAATTTCATACCAATTCAATGAGTCACAAAATCACTTATAATACAAATTCAGCACGAATTTAGATACATCAAACACATGCGTAAACTACTTACAATCACAATCATATACAAGCCTAAGTCTCCGAGTACTACAAAACTAGTACTCTATTACAATAAGCAATAACCCAACTTACTTGGATTTGCTCGATCGCTCGATCCCTTAATCGCAAGCTGATTTTGTCTTGGGGTGTCCTATAATACAAATAGGTCTTTTTAGTACTTAAAATTTACGATTTCATATTTTAAGTTATATTTTAATTCATTTTTTTCCGTGTATGCCCATTACGTCCTAATGATTCGTTGTACTCTATTTCCGTGTTCAAATCCTAAATGAGATTTTAAACTTTGATTTCTAAGCCTTAAATATACTCGAATCCTAATGTGAAATTAATCACATTAAGCTTGAGTGTCCAAATATCCTATTGGGTCGTAATTTGATATTCTAAACTATTCGGTACACGCTAACCCTAATTGCGGTATCGGATTTATTCCCGATGTGTAAAATCTTATATTTTGAGACTTTTGCTTAAAATTAATGTTATTTTCAGATTTATTATTTTTCTAATTTCTATTATAATATTATCTACATAACTTTATTCTTTTAGATTTGTTAATTTACAATTTCATATATTACTAAATTCTTATATTAATTACCTAATTTCCCAAATTAATCATACTTAATACTCCAAAGGCTAGGATTAGGGTTTCACTTTAGAGATTAACATCCCTAAACATCTAATTAAGATCTAAATCAGTAATTAACATCTTAATCACCTAATTAATCTCAAATCACCCAATTTTTCCATCATTTTAGGGCTAAAAATTAACTTAAAAAATTTGAAAATTAATTTTAAAAAAATGGCTTCATAGCACTGTTCTACATCATAGGAATATCCTACAGAAAAAATTTAAGCTCCAAACTACACTCCTAAGCCTATTTATTTTTGGTTCTAATCATGCTCGGTTTTGAGCAATTTATTAAGAACCCTATAATTGCAGATGTAATTAAACTAAATCAATATTTTCCCTTAAATCTACATACAATAAAACCTCAGAATAACAAGTTTAATAATTTTCTGGGCAAAATAACTAATTTTACAAAATTATTCAAAATCGAGACATTTAAGAAACTAACCGATCTAAAGCTTTCTGGCCGTCTAAACCCGGTCTAAGGCTGTCGGCCGGCCTAGGCGGTGGGGCTAGAGTAGCTTGGTGGTGGCGGCTCGGTCCCAAGTGGTGGTGAGTGGTGGGTTTAGCTCACTTACTCAATCTGTAGAGTTTTCCCTTTTTTTTTATTTTCTGGATTTTCTCTCGATTTTTTCAGTGTTCCTATTTTTCCCAAATGCTAAACTGACCAAATGAATTCTGAAAATTTTCTCTGATTTCTAACTGTCCAAATGAGTTTCTGAATTTTTTTTGCTATTTATAGAGCTTTAGTGTAATTATTGTGCATTAATTAGACATGACTTTGCCCAATTTCCTTGATTTTGGCTTTTGTATTGTCTAATTTTAATTGGTTAATTTTTATTTTGTGGATTCTAACCTGCTACGACCTGATTTGGATCATTATGGATTTTTCTTGATTTTTTCTTAATTAATTATGAATTTTCTTTAATTATTTAGTATAATTTTAGCATATTTCACGTATTTTAAGTAATTACTCGTATTTATACCTACATGTAAATTCATATATAGTACAAATAAATATTCCTAAATATTATTTAGGTTATTTTATAATTTTTAGTATACATATAATTTATCTCTAGCGATTCGTTAAGTATTAGAATGCCTTTTACGCATTTTCGATAAATAATGAGTTATATACTTAAAATTTGAAAATTTTGTAATCTCCTATTTAATTACTTATTTTCTTAAATTCAAACTTAGGGGGATCGATTTACTAATATTTTTAGCTTTACTTTATAATTTAATCTCGATCGGGTCGTTCAACCGATCGAAACCTCAGATTGCTTAGTTGTGGGGCTTACAGCCAAAGCCTCTATCAAGAATAAATAAGGTTTATGTAGAAAAACTTAACTTCCTATAAAAAAGGATTACAACATTTCATGATTAAAGATATCTAAAGTTCCTAATTTAAGGATTATTTGGATCTTGTGGAATAACCTTATATCATTGAAAGTTAGAGTACTTGATTTCATGATTGAAGATAACCAAAGTTCCTAATCTAAGAGTAATTGAGATTGTTAAATAGCTAAAGCTTCTTTTATAAATATTTAAGGTTCTTATGGGACAAACTAAGTTCTTAAAAAGAATGATTACTTGGTTTGATGATTTAGAATATTGTAGTCCTTCAATCTAAGGATTCTTAAGAACATTTGAAATAACCTTAGTTTTCAATAAGATGGAATACTTGATTTCACGATTTAGAATAACCAAAGTTCTAAACTTGAGGACTATTAAAACTCCAAAGTAGCCAAAGCTTCTTTTATGAATAAGTAAGATTCTATTTGAATAACCTAAGTTCTTATATAAAAGGATTATTTTGTTACATGATTGAGGATAGCCAAGTTCCTAATCTAAGGATTCTTAGGAACTTAAGGAGTAACATAGTTCAAAATAAGGTAGATTATTGGATTTCACATTTGGAGATAACCAATCTTCATACCTTAAGGATCATTAAGACTCCTAAGTAGCCAAAACATCAATTAAGAATGCCTAATGTTCATGTAGAATAACTTTAGTTTCTAAATAAAAGGATTGCTTGGTTTCTTGATTAGGATACCTAAAGTTCCTAATCTATGGATTCTTTTCAACTTTTGGAATAACCGTAGATCATAAAAAGATAGATTTACTTGATTTCACGATTGATGATAATTAATGTTCTTATGCTAAGAGTAACTAAGACTCTTAAAAAGCCAAAGCTTCTTTTAAAAATTACTAAGGCCATTGTAGAAAAAACTAAGTTCCTAAAAAAAAGAATTACTTAGTTCACAATTGAAAATAGCAAAGTCTTGTAGTTTAAAGATTCTCAAGAACTCCTAGAACAATCTTAGTTCCTAATAAGATGGAGTACTTGATTTCACAATTGATGATAACCAAAGTTCTGAATCTTAAGATAATAATGACTCTTAAATAGCCAAAGATTTTATAAAGAATAATGAAGGTTTTTATGGAACAAACTAAGTTCCTAAGAAGATGGATTACTTTGTTTCATAGTTAATAAAAGTGAAGTTCCCTTACAAACCTTAGGAAACCAATAGTTTGAACCCTAATTCAAGTCCGAGTGTCCTAAACTGTGTAATAAGTCAATAAGGTTAGTAACAATAAAAAACTATGAAATTTAATAAATAAAATATAATATTGATAACAAAATCTTAGGAATTGATCGAAACCCTAAATCGCGTACTAAAACCCTAAAATTGATTTATATAATCAAAATTGAATCCAAATTTGTTCGAAACCCTAAAACTATAACTATAAGCCTATAAAATAGTTAAATATTACTCAATAGTGATATAATTATAGTCAATTACAATGATCGACTAAATCGCTTATTCGCATAAAATTTTAACGAAATTGCTACAATAACTTGTAAAAATTATAATTGTAACGGGTACCAATTAAATTGATAAATTTTCACAAAAATTTCAAAATTAATTTCTAATGAGTATTGTTATAATTTATATATTTAGAAAAATTACATATATTTATTATTAATTTTTATTTTCTTCCTTTTTCTTTTTCTCTTTTCCTTCTTTCCTTCTTTTCTTCTTTTCGCCTTGCTGCATGTCCTAGAACCAAAATGAAAATATCAAAACAGCAACCTATGTGATGAAATTCAAATTGCCAAGTGTTGATTATACAATAAAAGAAAAATTGGAAATGATTAACTTTGTCCCATCCTCATTAATGTATAGATTAGGATAGGATTTTGCTTTTTTTTTTCTCTCTTTTTAATTGCTGCACACGTCTGAATAAAAGGAAAAAAATATAGAAAATAAAAAAAAAAACCGAAACAAAAGGAAGAAAAATTCTAGAAACCTAAAACGTGAAAAGAAAGAAGAAGAAAGGAAGAAGAAGAAGGAAGAAAAGAAGAAGAAAAGTTAAAAATAATAGGTAAGTAAAAGTATTTTAGTAGTACATGTGTATAGCATATGGTATGTACATGTATATATATAGTATTTGTATTGTAGTTTAGTGAATATTACATTACTATTACATGTATATATGCATAAGTACTTAAATTGAAATATATATGTATGTATAAAGATACATATGTATACATATATGTACATAGGTATAATATAAGGTAGGAGTATGTAGTATGTATTTTTTTTATTACATATAATTGGTATTAAGTATTTTTATAAAATAACTATAGGAATATACATATATATATATATATATATCTACACATGAACTATATATTGATGTATATATATATAAATTATTTTCGTATGTATATATATATGAATATGTAGTCGTATAGTATGTATAAGTATTTGTATATTATCTATATATATATTTATGTATTTGGTAGTTATATTTATGTATACATGTAACTATATTATATAAGTATACTTATATGTATAAATAAAAAATACATGAATATATGTATGTGTACATAAGAATATGTCCAATAAGTATTTATTGTTTTCATAAAATAGATATATACATATGTTTACATATGGCATATAACATATAGTATAATATGTAGTATATCAAATATATAATATAATAATATCTACAAACTAAAATAAATTTATAATTATGTAAATAGTAGATATATATATAATATTGTAAATTAGGAATTTCTCAATAAAGGATAATTATAAAATTTATCAAATATACTATAAGTCTCTCTCTATATATATATTTGTGTATAAATCGTAAATATAAATGAATAATGAGAAAATAAAAAATAATAAAAATAATAATGACAATAATAATAATAATAACAATCCTAATATGGCTAAAATCTCAAAAATAGGAAAAGTATGCTTACAATAATAAAAATATCAATTATATGGCTTAAATAATTATTAAATCATAAATATATTAAGAAAAAGCTAAAATTAATATTTTATAATTTTTAAACTAAAATAATAAATTTTGTAATATTTTTATATCATAATTCAAACTGCAAGTCACAACATCCAAAACAGACTTCGTTATGAGAAAATACGCTCGAAAACGATCAAAATGAACTATAAGTTCATAACGATCCGAGCTAAAATGAAAAAGTTACACGTGATTTGATAAAAAGATCTAATCGACAATTTCACATAACTAGGTAAAGTAAACCTTACAAATTATGATACTAGTTTAGCTTTAAATTCTCAAACTTACAAATATTTATTGTTCTCAAGTGATTTTGATATAAACCCTAAGCTGCCATTAGATTATTACGACTCCTGAGTTGGCTATGGCTAAGTGAGTTTTTCCTAATGATTCTATACTTGTTTGTATTCGTAGTTAGTGAATATAAATTATGATCGATAAATGAATGTGTATAGGGTCAGGTTATGCTTGTGCATGATAATTGTTGTTAATAGTGAATTTACTTTAAATTTCAACAATGCAATGATTGTTGCATAGTAGATTCACTAAAAATTGATTATTTATGACTTTGAATGATCACTGAATAAATAAAACCAATTTTATTCGACTAGAAAAAAAAAAAAAGTTAACTTAGATTACGTATAATCATGCACTACATAACTAATTCCGGCAGTCACATTACACGAAGGCAGCAAGAGGCCATACGTGGGTTGATTATTGATTGTTATAGATTTCGTATGGTGCACATGTGTGATATGACCTTACCTTGGCCCGCGAGATGACTAGGCGTTAGAGGCGCCAATCGCCTGGCTAAAGGTCGAGTCTAAAGACCTTCGTTTAGGGGGTGAGTAAGAGCTGCATGAACCTAATCACATCATATGTAGAACTCATTTTCATAAAGTTAGTAATGAATGTACCATTACATTTTAAATACGAAACGTTGAGTTTCGTTATGAGATAAGTTCTAATATAATACTCGGATCTGACTGAACCGATGTATCTCCAACCTTAACTTTATAAGGCGTTAAAATCTGAGTTGCATGTAATATCTGGTGACCTGCATGTATTTGTTTGGCATACTAATTGTCATGCATTCGTTTGATTAAGCTTAACTATTGTATAACTTGATTGCCGTATGGTTGCGGGAAACTATCTCACTAAGATAGTTAGCTTATACCCTTGTAGTCTTCTTTCGCAAGCCGATCTATTTATAGAGTCGGGCCATTGCATGCCCGAAGTTAGTGTTCTATACAGGGTCAATGTGGGAGCTGGATGTGATCAAAAAGTATTTCGATAGTTTATAGAGCTGAATATGTAATCGATATACTGGTTTAATTTAAGACATATTTCAGACTTCTTATTCGTAAACTTTTATATAAATATACCATATGTTATGATTTTATAATTTTATTATTTATCATGAAATGATATTGCTTATGTTTGCATACTCTTGGTAGTTAGTAGTAGTTGTAGCCTTGTGTATCGTATAAAAGGATTATCGATTGTGAGGGAATTCAATCTGCAATCCTTTGTACAGTATACGGCGACTAGCATGACTAGCCCCTTTAGGTCGTGACATCCCTAATATGAGGATTCTTGACTACATTTAGAATAACCTTAATTCTGAGTAAGATGGATAACATGATTTGCAATAACCAAATTTCCTAACCTAACTATGACTCCTAAGTAGCCATAGCTTCTTTTAAGAACAAATAAGGTTTTTGTAAAATAATCTAAGTTCCTAAATAGAAGGATTACTTAAATTCATGAGTAAGGATAGCCAAAGTTCCTAATATAAAGATTCTTAGTTTCTTACGAAATAACTATAGTTCCAAATAAGATGGATTACTTGATTTCATGATTGAGGATGTTTAAAGTTCTTAACCTTAAGATAACTAAGACTCCTGAATAGCCAAAGCTTCTATCAAGAATAGCTATGGTTCATGTAGAAAAACTAAAGTTCCTAAAAAGATAGAGTACATGGTTTTAGGTTTGAAGATAGCTAAAGTTCCTAATCTAAGGATTCTTTAAAACTTATGAAATAACCTCATATCAGAAGAAGTTGGATTACTTGATTTCACAAGTGATGATAACCAAAGTTCTTAATAATTAACTAAGACTCGTAAATAGCTAAAGCTTCTTTAAAAAATTATTAAGGTTCTTGTTATATAAAGTATGGTCCTAAAAAGATGCATTACTTTGTTTCACGATTGAGAATAGTTTAGTCCAGCAATCTAAGGACTCTCAAGAACATCTAGAATAATCTTAGCTCTAAGTAAGATATATTACTTGATTTCACAATTTAGAATAACCAAAGTTCTAAACTTAAGGATGATTAAGACTTCTAAATAGCCTAACCTTCTTTCAAGAATAAGTAAGGCTCTATTTGAATAACCTAAGTTCCTAAATAGAATGATTACTTGGCTTCACTATTGAGGATAAATAGATTTCCATATCTAAGGATTATTAGGAACTTGAACCATAATTCAAAATAAGATGGATTACTAAATTTCATATTTAGGGACAACCAAAGTTCATAACCTTTTACATCCCCGTATGGCATATGATGCATCATGACATCAATAAACCTATTATAAATAAGCTCAATTCTAACAAAACAGGCCTTCATTGTATATTGAGTGGTCAAAGGAGTTCAGCTATAGGCTTTTGATTATAGATATGTACATCATTTACAAACTTAAAAAAAAAACTTAAGCATGAAACTTCAAATAAACTCCTGGATCTCCATTATACTTGTTTAGCGACACTTTCACTTTAAAAATAGCTAAATCCATCTAGCACTCTCCAAAAGTTCACCCCTAAGATTAAGAGAAAACTTATCCCCTCAACTATTGTTAAGCTAAGAGAGGATGAAAAACAAGCAACATTACACTAAGGCACATAATACATGCATATAAGTTTCATATTTAGTTAATATTTGAATAGCAAATGAGGTGATGTAGATTGTATGTACTGTTAATGCATGTGATATGCATCTGTATCGATATCCTAGCCAACTTAGCAACACATCTAGTTTAGTCGACTACAAATTTAGGCATCCAAAGAATATATCTAGGAACTTAGCAAATATTGCAGCATAGCAAAACTACGGAGTGTAGTTGAAGTTTTGGTCAATGCAAAGCCATATGCACAAAATTCTTATTTTGTAAGCTTATCCTAATAAAACCATAATTTTTCAAAAGACTAACCCGTAAGTCCCTTTTGTGCCATGCCATAAATGCATCAACCAATTCTCAATCAACATCAAGTATAATAACAAAGCTTATCACATTTGTCCTCTCTTTGTTTTAGGTTCTAAATTAGCTTCTGATTCGAACACTCATTATAGTATAAGCCTCAATAGATTTTACTCGTAAATAGGTCAAGAATACAGCAAATAACACCTTGCTAACATTATACTGACGAAGTACAACATCACCCAGTACTTACATCGCAAATCCAAGCGACATTTAAACAATCACTCCAATCACGAACAAGAACATTCATTATCTACTAATTAA
Source organism: Lumnitzera racemosa (assembly GCA_024138005.1). Classification (NCBI taxonomy): domain Eukaryota; kingdom Viridiplantae; phylum Streptophyta; class Magnoliopsida; order Myrtales; family Combretaceae; genus Lumnitzera; species Lumnitzera racemosa. Next base: position 58,129,365 of record JAMXBC010000005.1, read on the forward strand.
ATGTAAGTCAAGTACTTTACACAGCAAACCCAAACAACATTCGGGCAATCCCAAGCAAGAACATTCATCATCTATAATTCAGATGTAAATCTATACCTTATATACACAAATCTACTTACTCGTTAGTAGGAACTTCTTCCTTCACAAATTCACCTAGCAAAAGTAAATATTTCTTAGGCCAATTACAAGTCATATGTATAGTATATATACATTCTTGTTATATATTCGTTTGTTGATTATTAGTTTGTCTTAAGCTGGTTCTAATTTAGTCTCCAAATTTGATTTTAATTTAACTCCTAAAACAGCTTTTGAATTACCCATTGATTTTAACCTACTTTAAAATTCTCAATTAGGTACGAATTAACTTATATCCTTAGCTTATTAGCTAAAATCTTCCAATATTACATCTGGTTCCATCATTGAGTTCCAATTATTGTAGTAATACTTAAGTGTAGCACTTTCTAAATTAGGTTCTAACTTACCTACAATATCATGTTCACTTATCTACTTTTTATTTTTCAAATGAACCAACCTAAGATCATTGTAAACCACTCTAGATATGACAATAGCCAGAACTTTCCCATACTACATTGTCAATTATACAAATTGTACCCTATCAACCTTAGTTTTTCATTATCTTGGTTTTATAAATTAGATTTCCTTTAAACCGATTAACATTAAACCTTTACTCTTTCAATACTAATCCTTGATTAGGGTTTAAATAAAATTGCTTTTTTTTTTAACTTTGAAAACGTCTTAGGGTCACCACTTGATCGAATCGGGAAAAAGAGTTAAATTATGAGTAATTTGGACTTGTCACTAGTCTTTTAATAAAAACTGATTTTTGTAAAACAGTTTTAAAACAAGAGATCTAGATCTTGAGATTATGAATTTTAAACTCTTACGGGTATCATTAACTTTCTAAATTTAAAATTAAACTTAAAAATCACTTTTTTTTTTTTATTTTAAAAGACGAAACTTAGTTTATTAGTTACTTTAATTGTAATTTAGAAGAAAGAAAATTTAGATTTTTTATTATTATTTTATCATCGCCACATAAGTGCCTACATACCCACTATTTAGGATCAGACGTATATAGTTCTTTTATAAAACCTTAGTAGGTTGTTAGTTTTAATTCTTGAAAATGATCACATTTACGTTTTACTCGATTTGGTTCATTTAAGAAAATTTCTAAAAAAAGGTCTTAAATTGGATTTTATTTTTAAAAATTCTAAATGATTCTAATTTGGAAAATGGTTGGTTTATTTTTATTTCATTATTGGAAAATCAATTTTTCTAAGTGATAAAACAATTTTATTCCCTATCTTACTTATTTTATTTTAATTATATCATCTTATTATATTTTATCTATTTTTATTAAACTAAAAAATAAAAAAATAAAGTAAAATAAATTTACTCTTTTCTTTTTCTTTTTTTTTTTTCTTTTCTTTCCTTTCTTTTTCTTTTTATTTTCCTTGTTCTTGTTCTTTGTTGGTATTATTACATTTACATTTGAAATAAAGAAATAAGATTAAAAAAAATAACAATTGAAGAAGAAAATAAAAGGAAACAAGCAAATAAAAAAGAAAGAAAGAAAGAGAACTCGGACCAAGAGGGCATAGGTTGGATTGTGGGTCGGCTTGGGAGCTAGATCGGGTCTTGGATCGAGTCGTGAAGCAAATTACTGGGTCAGGCCCGGTCATCTCCAACTACACTTCAATGACAATAACCAGGCGCGATTCAAGGTGATTCAAAGGAAATTTTTTATGGGTAATGACAGATTTGTGTGTTTTGGATTGGAGATAAAGAGGGGGTAGGTGTCACGAGCTGAGGACGGCTTAGTCGTGGCAGATATTGTATACTGTACAAAGAACCCCTGATTAGTTATCCTTCCAACCAAGAACTCTTCATACAATATACAAGGCTCTACAACCACTAATTTCCCAAGAACACACAAATTCACATGATATCACCACATTAACATATTTATATAAAATTTAAACTACCAAGCTTACATTATACAGTAAGTGTATACATCTAAGTCTACAATACTAATAAAACAAAAGTACATGAGTAAATGTCTACATCAACTGTTCTCTCAATACACAGAATAACTCGCTCCTGCCCAAGTCCCCAAGCTAACCTGTGGCATCCCTTAATCAGCCTTTATGAATAGGCTATCCTATAGCAAAAGTCTAAAGGGGTATAAGCCTAAGCTTAGTGAGCACAACCCTTAGCCACACCACATGCAAGTTATAAGTACATTATATTCACACATATGAATGAATGATCAAATAGAATGCCAAACAATATGTATACTTAACTAGTTCATATACGTAACTCGAATTTAACGCCCTCTGAAATCAGGGTTGGAGTATAGATGGCACCAATCAGATTCGGGTATTATACTAGAACTTTCTTTACTACGAAACTCCACGCTCCATATTCAAATCAAATAAGTCTTTTATTTTCATAAAACCAAGTTCTAGTATAATAGTGAGTAGGCCTCTGCAGTCTATACTCACCCCTAAACAGAGGCCTCTAGACTCGAACCTTAGCTAGGCGGTTGGCGCCTCTAACGCCTAGTGTTCTCGCTGGTTAGAATAAGGTCATTTTGTACGAGTGCACCGTACAAAACCAATAAATGAATAATAACAACCCCTGAATGGCTTCTCTTTACCTCCGTGTGATGTAACTGCCAGAATTATATTTATGCGATGCATGTTATTGCATGTTCCAATTTCTTTTTATAAGCCGAGTATACTTAAGTTCAAATTATGCTGTGACCATCCAATAGTACACACAATCACTTTCTATACTACCACGCAACAACAAAGCATTCTCTATACTTAAGATAATTTCACAATTCAACACAAGCGTTTCCCAAACTCCACACCATAGTCAATTAACAACAATATTTAAGTTCACTATCTACAATCGTAAACAAGCATGGAATCATAGGGTAAATACTCACTCGGCCATAGCGATTCGCCCTTACGTAGTAATCGATCGGGAGATCCTCGATCATCTCAGGGTTACCTGATCATTATGTTATAATAACGCTAGTAAGTAACTAAATTAACTAATAATTCTAGTTCCCTACTTCTACTTAAATTACCTTAATTTTTTTATCCGGTTAGACCTTATTCTTAAACATTTGTATCTTTTTCATTTTATTTCTGATATTTATGAATTTATAGCTGTTTTTCATCATTTTTGGACGTACGTTTACACAGTAATGTCCGTTTTGGACGTTATAACCTGTGTTTTATGATATGAACTAAATTTAGAGAAATTTTAACAATAAAAACTTAATTGCTCTTATTACTTATATTTATATCTTTTGCTTATACTTAATGAGTTTGTTAACCCTTAAATTCTTATACTTAGAGGCTTTTAGTTTGCTATTATTAATTTATGTACTTAATTAAGTATCATCCAATTTAGAAAGCATATTAGGGTTTACTAATTTAGGATCCTAATTATGATACCCTTTTCTTCTTCTTTTTTTGTTTATAATATATCCTTATGTCATCACTTACATCATCATTTGCTTATGTCATCCATTGCTTATGTCATGGCTTATGTCATCATGTGCTTACCTCATCACTTACTTCATTATGTGATCACATAAGCCTCTCCTCATGCTTATGTCATGTGTACATGTCTTATGTACATTTTATTCCTTCCCTTATACTTATGTACATATACCTTATACATATACCGTATTTATCCATGTATACATACTCATATACTTATATGGTTAGATATGTATTTTTATACACAAATTCGTATGCCTAATCTTTTCCTTGAGAAAAGCTTCCTAATTCTATTTTTTTGTGTTTTTAAGTGTATAATTAGTGTAGTATAAGTAGGTATAGTTAGGTATTGTCTTAATTTGGTTATGTACATGGTTAATGCTCATGTGCAAAGGTTCTCATGCAAGTATTCCTTTGGTATTTCTTTATGTACACATACCTAAGAGCACATACACATGTATTTCTTCCCTCTCCTTCATGGTTCCTCACTTTCTACACTTAAAGATGAGGACTTTATGCCCTCTTCTTCATGATCATAATTAACACAAGCCTATTTCTCTAATCTACCTAATTACCTAACTAATGAAGAAGATAAAACAACATAAAGTAACTTAGATACATACCTTTGCTTATGTTGGAATTAAGGACACAAAAAGTGAAGTGATGAAAGTGAAAGAGGAAGAAGAAGCTCACGGCAATGGTGGGAGATTTTTGGTTTGTTTTCATTATGGAAGACAATAAATGGTGGGGTCAAGATGAAGAATAAGTGGACGACAACACTTAAGGAGAAAGAAAAGAAGAAAAAAATCAAGAGAAAGGATAAGAAAAGCCATCATGAAGGTGTAGATATTTTCTTTATCTTTTAGTGTCTTTTGTTGACTTTTCAAATTGTTGACTTGGTCAACCCTTTGACCTTGGTCAATATGTGTTAACTTGGTCAACTCTCCTTAAGCATATGTAATTTTGTACACATAATATAATAATTAAGGGAAAAATGAAGGAAATGAGGGGAAATGAGGTATTTGGTGAATTAATTTGTAAACATAGTTGATGAGGTCTTACTTTTAGGCCTTTATAGCCTATATATCTCATTTGATAAACTACTTTGGATAACAAGTGAAAAAAGTACTAATTCAAGTATTAAAGTTCACTACATGTAACCTAATCTTCAACTATACCCCTAACTCTAAGTAAGACTATCTTAATCATATACTTAAGAAATAAATGTAAGCTATGATTTATTACCTTAGTTTCTAAAGGACTACTTGAGGATTCAACACATATATGCATGATTGAAAGTTATCTCTGATCTTTTTCTAATGATTTGGCAAAATATGATGATTATATTAGCAATTAGGGTTTTGGGATATATTATGATGAATTAGTGCACATATATCTTTAAAGTAATCATTTTAAGGTTTCTAGCAGTTTTGAATGGAATCCTTACATTTAGATGCATTTACGGTAGTAAAGTTTCTTACGCGATTAATGAATTCTTTTAAGGTTTTCTCTTGGTTTTCTCTTTCATTAGCCTTATCAACTCCTAAATTGTCTAACATAATTGAGTCTATTTCTAAAACTAAATTGAAACTTTTAGGGGTTTACAATAGGTAAGCTCAATGCAGTATTGTTTGGGAGTGTTTTGGACTAGTGGCCGGCCGGGGTGTTTAGGTGGTGCATGGTAATGCTGCTAGAGGTGGCTGATTGGTTAGGTTTAAGGTTAAGGAGGTTGAGGAGAGTCGTAGTATGGTTGGTTGATGCCTAAGGTGGTGTTCGGTAGTAGTTCAAATGGGTCATGGTGGTTGTGGTGAGGGTTTATATTGTAATGGTTTGGTAAGGCTACTAAAGGGTACAGCCATAGTCGAGAGGGGGTGAAATGGGAAGCTTAAGCTATGGGCAATACTCCTATGGTGGTGAGCTCAAGAGAGATATATTCAAAGAGAGAGTATGTAAATTAGAGAGAGAAAGTGGTTGCAAGAGAGAGATAGAGATGGCTTGGGAATTGATTCTACAGCTCGTGAGTTGGTTGTTAATAGTCTATGATCTCTAATTTATACACGAAACAATCAAGAAAACAAAGGAAAGTTTGAATTCGAATTTATTGAAAATGTTTAGAAATTCATTTTTTTTCCAAATTTTAGAGCTTGATTTGAATGCTCCTTTAACTAAATTTAAATGTGTTATTAGGTCTAATTCAAAGTAAGCTACACGGTAAATAAAATCAAAGCAAGAGATTGGGTAAGAGTATGTGAAATTTGTATGAAAATTGAAGCTAAAGTAGAGAGAGTGGACCGTTCTTCATTGGGAAAGTGGAGGAAAATTTGGAGAAAATGAGGGAAAATTGAGGGAAAGAGGGAAAGTACTGACATGGCACCATGTTAGCTAACTCCACCAACCTCGACCTGCCATGTGTTATCACGTAACATGTAGCAGTTAACGTGGCATGCCATATAGATGTTATGTGGCGCCACGTCAGCAAGGTCATCCAATCGGACACTACCACGTATTAGGATACGTGGCGTAATGAGATCCTAACACGTGGTAGTCCCTAATGTGATGAAGAAAAAAAAAAAAACCTTGTATGTCTCCCGCATGATTTGAACCTAAGACCTCACACTCGATATCCAATGCTTATCTGTTAGGCTATTGGCTTATACCTTGTTTATATGTGTAACTAAATTCTACGTATGGACTTGATCAGCCTAGGCTAGATTTAAATCTAAACCTAGGTTTAATGAACCAACTTCTAAACCTAGAAGTAAAAAATCTATCCTAATAAAATTGAAATTTTCTAAAATCTTTTATTTTTTTTTCAATTTTCCTATACTTTTGTAATTTTCTCAATTTTATAATTTTTTTTAAACTTTATTTTCTAAACTTCCTTTTTTTAAGGTTTCTTTCTATACTTCCTATTTTTGGTACTTTTTCAAAATTTATTATTTTTTTGTGCTTTTTCTTATTTTTGATTTTTTTTATATTTGCTTAAAATTCTTATTTTTTATAAATTTCTTAATATTTTGGGTTTTCTTTAATTTCCTTTTTTTTGGTGTTTTTCCTAATTTTGGGCCTATTGAGAAAATAAAGAAAAATAGAATAATAAAAATAAAAATAAAAGGGATAAAAATTGAATGTCTATAGCTGCCTCTCTTTGTTGTGAAGTTTAAACAAAATTTTGCCACAAAGATAAAGAGATACTATTTTTTCCCCTTAGATGATGTTAGCTATCCTAGACTCTATTTATTAGGATTTTGGTGAAGAAATGAAACCTGGTCGTGCCTCTCTAGGCTTATTAACCTAGGTGGGAGTATCTCTAAGGGACAAGCAATCTTACGTTGGAATTGATCTAAAACCTAGCTATACCTCACTAAGCTCGATAACCTAGACGGGAGCGCATCTCGAAGACTAATAGCCCTAAACTGGGATTGATCTAAAACCTGGTCGCGCCTCACTAAGCTCACTAACCTCGGTAGGAACATCTCTTAGGGATTAGCAACCCTAAACTAGGATCGATCTAAAACCTGATCGTACCTTACTAGGCTTACTAACCTAAATAAGAGCGTTTCTCGAGGACTAGTAACCTTAAACTGTGATTGATCTAAAACCTAGCACTTCTTTACTAGGCTCAATAACCTAAGTGAGAGCATCTCTCAAGGACTAGCAACCATAATCTGGGATTGATCTAAAACCTCGCTGTACCTCACTAGGCTCACTAACCTAAGCAAGAGTATCTCTTGGGGATTAACAATCCTAGACTATGATCGATCTAAAACCTGGTTGTGCCTTAGTAAGCTCACTAACCTAGGTGGAAGCATCTCTCAAGGACTAGCAACCCTAATCTAGGATCAATCTAAAACCTCATTATACGTCACTAGGCTTACTAATCTAGGCGGGAGCATCTCTTGGGGACTAACAACCCTAATTTGTGATCGATCTAAAACCTTATCATGGCTCACTAGCCTCATTAACCTAGGCAAAAGCATCTCTTAGGGACTAGCAACCCTAAATGGGAATGATTTAAAACCTAGTCGTACTTCACTAGACTCACTAACCTAGGTAAAAGCATGTCTCGAGGAATAACAACCCTAAACTAGGATCGATCTAAAACTTGGCCGTGCCTCACTAGGTTCGTTAACCTAGGCGGGAGCATCTCTCAGAGACTAGCAACCTTAAACTATGATTGATAAAAAACTTAGTTGTTCCTTACTAAGCTCACTAACCTAGGCGGGAGCATCTCTTTAGGACTAGCAACCTTAAAACTATGATTGATCTAAAACTTGGTCGTGCCTTACTAGGCTCACTAACCTAGGCGGGAGCGCCTTTCGGGGACTAGCAACCTTAAACTAGTGATAATGTTGTGCCAAAAGGAAACGATGAAGAGAAGTACCCTTTAGAGCTTAGTGAATAGAGAGAAAATGCCTATGGGCTTGCTTTAAAAAAAAATACTATGAATGACAATGATCTTATGAGCTTACTAAGAAGAATGTGATGAGGGGTGAAAACTTGGAAAAAAGACCGAGTTAAGATCATATCTTCAAAGGCTAGCTAAACACTAAATGCAGAAAGTAAATGCCTTATGGGTTGGTTCAAAAAGACTATTAGGAGCAAAAAGTTGGTCTAAATGCAAGTGTAAGATTCGAAAATCAATATGCTAACCTTATGTAGAAATACTTACCTAGTCTTTGTCAATAGTGCCTAAACTATCAAACCTTTTTTAAAAGCCTCATTAGAAATAACTGGCTCATGTTTTAGTCCCTTGTTATTAACTCAGATGTTCTTAATGTAAAAGGTTTGAGACTTTGTCGGCTCTTAGAAAGAAATCATGGAAATTAACCTAATACAGAAAACCACCTACTGTTTTTGTCTCCTTGGAACTTTTATGAACCAAAAGCCTTATTCTCGACTAATAAACATTTGTCGTTAGATGATTGCTTACTTGAATTCCACATTTCCTTGAAAAATAGAAAATAAAACTCCCCATTGAGAGGGGGGGGGGATTAATCTGAAATATAGTACTTTAAAGAGTTTTATTAATTATCAATGTCCTAGATTTCACTCCTTAACTTCTCTCATGTTTTTAGTGTATAGGTTTGAGTAAAGAGAATTGGACCTTTCGATGGAGAGGGTAATTATTCCAACATCGACAATGGCTAAGGATACCAACTTTGCTTGCAAATAATAAAAATTAGACCACAATGACATTCAAAATAACTGGCATTTTCGTGTTTTAAGCAAAAAATTCCATTGACTTCTCATGGATAGTATAATTTTACAACATCAGCATTTATAGGGTCTCTCAAATCTAAACCATCCATTTGGGACAAAATCAAAGCCCCTCCTAATAATACTCACTTTACAACATAAGGGCTTTCGTAATTTGGAGCAAACTTCCCTCTAAAGTCTTATGCATTGAGGAGAGCTTTTCTCAACACTATATATCCTTCTTTGAAGTTCTAGGGTCATATCCTTTTGTTGAAGGCCTGAGCCATCCTTTGTTGATAACACTAATTATGACATAAGGCTGTCAATCTCCTCTCGTCAATCAAATTCAACTAGTCGATACGTTTCTTTACCCAATTAGCTTCGTCCAGCTGAGTTTTTTATAGTACCCTAAGTGAAGGGATCTCAACCTCTACTGGTAATATGCTTCAATGCCATATACCAAAGAGTACGGTATTGCCCAATCAACGTTCTAATGGAAGTTCAATAAGCCATGAGTACAAATGGTAACATCTTATGCCAGTCCCTATATGTAACAACCATTTTTTCAATGATTTTTTTGAGGTTTTTGTTAGCTATTTCAATAGCTCCATTTATTTAGGATTGATAAGGAATAGAGTTCTTATGAATGATCTAAAACTGCCAGCATAATTTTGGCATAAGGTTATTATTGCGATTGGTGCCATTATTAGTGATGATCATTTCTAGAGTCCTGTACCGAACCAAGATGTCTCTCTTGATGAACTTAACTATGACCCCTTTAGTAACGCTTGAGTAAGATGAAGCCTCAACCCATTTGCTAAAGCAATTGATGGTGACTAGTATGAAGTGATGCCCATTGGATGCTTTTGGAGTGATCGGGTCGATGTTATCTATGCCCCACATTGAAAAAAGCTATGGTGCTGAGAAAATGGGTAGTTCTTGAGGCAAGGTGTTTATCTTATTTACATAAATTTAGCATAAGTGACAATGCCTAATGTGTTTGATGCAGTCACTTTCCATTGTTAACTAAGAATACCCTAGCCTCATAATTTTCTTCGCTAGCATTTACCGTCAAAAGAGTATCGGTATAAAGTAAACTTGCTTATCAAGAATTGAGAGGCCAATCTCCTTATCATCTTTCTTTCCTTTTTTCTCGAATTCTTCAAGGTATTTGCCTTATTGTACGAATGTCTTAACATCATGGTACCATGGTTTTTTATCGTTCATACCCTCAATTACTAGGCAAAAGGTAGGCTTATCTTCAATTTCAATAGTAAGAGGTTGAATATTGACTCCACTGGATATCTAGATCATAGATGCTAGCGTGACTAAGGTATCAACAAATTGATTCTGAGTCCTTGGTATGTGATTGAAGGTGATTTCTTTGAAATTCTCCATCAATTTAGTCAAGTGCCGATGATAGGGTATTAGTTTAGGATCCTTTGTCTTGTACTTTCCCTAAGCGTAGCTAACAATGAGTGAAGAGTCCCCATATACTTCTAATTCTTCAATGTCTTTATCTAAGGCCATTTTAAGTCCCATAATTCATGCTTCATACTCGGTGATATTATTAATGTATGGAAAAATGAGCCTTATAACTACAGGGTATTGAGTGCCTTCAAGGGATATTAGTATTGCCCCAATTCCACACCCAGACATGTTAGTTACCCCATTGAAGAACATCTTCTATTTTGGTGGCTTATTATCTTCTCCTTTATCAGAGCTTCCCTCAACTACTAAGATATCCTCATCGAGGAAATTGACTTGTACCTCTTAGGGAGTGCTACAGAGGGATTTTCTACTAATTGATCTACTAGAGCTTATCCTTTGACTAAATTTAGATTCACATACATAATGTCAAACTCTGATAGTAATATTTGCCAATTTGAGATTTTACCAATTTGGGTGGGTTTATCTGCCAAATACTTCAAGGGATCATGCTGAGTCAGCAATTCAACCTGGTAGTAGAGTGTGTACTGTCGAAGACAATGCATTACCTAGACCAGAGCACAACAGGTTCTTTCGATTTTTGAATATTTCTTCTCCCCTTTAGTGATATTAGAGGGATTTTTTGCTAATTGATCTACTAAAGCTTATCCTTTGACTAAACTCAAATTCACGTACATAATGTCAAACTTTGATAGTAACATTTGCCATTTTGAGATTATGCCAATTAAGGTAGGTTTGTCTGCCAAATACTTCAAGGGATCATGCTGAGTTAGCAATTCAACCTAGTAGTAGAGTGTGTACTATCTAAGACAATGCATTACCTAGACTAGAGCACAACAGGTTCTTTCAATTTCTGAATATTTCTGCTCCCCTTTAGTGAATTTCTTGATCAAGTAGTATATAACTCATTCTTTTCTTTCCTCATCTTTCTAGTTGAGCATGTACCCCATGGATTTTGGTAATATTATCAAGTATAGGAATTAAGGCTTTCCAAGTTTTGGAGCTACCAAAATTTGAGGGTTCATAAGGCATTCTTTGATTGTTGTAAAGGATTTCTTACACTTTTTGTCCCAATTAATCTTGGTGCTTTTTTTTCAACAACTTAAACAAGGGACATCACTTGTCTATGAGTTAGGATATGAATTGGGCTATATAGTTTAAATAGCCCAACAAGCCTTTGATTTCTTTGAGTGTACATAGTGAGGGTAAGTCAATTATTACTTTGACTTTATCAAGGTCCACTTTGATGCTCCTTTAGCTGATGAAAAAACCCAACAATTTCCTAGAATTCACTCCGAAGGTACACTTCTCTAAGTTTAGCTTCAATTGGAATTTTCTCAACCTATCAAACAATCTACTTAGATTATCTACATGATTTTCTTTTTCCTTAGACTTTGCAATCATATCATTAACATAAACTTCAACTTCTTTGTGCATTATGTCATGAAAGATTGCTACTATGGCCCTTTGATAAGTTGCCCCAGCATTTTTGAGACCAAAAGGTATTACTTTATAGCAAAATGTGCCCCATGTTGTGATAAAGGTTTTCTTGGCTTTATCTTCTTCAAACATTCAAATTTGATTATACCTAGAGAATCCATCCATGAAAGAGAAAAGATGGTTTCCGACTGTGTCATCGATTAAGATATCAATATGGGACAAGAGAAAATTATCTTTAAGGGTTACTTGATTAAGGTCTCAAAAGTCTATGTATACTCCGACTTTCCCATTTTTCTTCGTTACAGGTATAATGTTAGCTACCCACTTGAGATAATCAGATACCTCAATAAAATCAACCTCCAATCAGAACCTTCTTAGCATTTGTTTTTTGGGTTTGATATCCTCTCGTATGAGTAAATGATGGACCACTTTCGATGGATCTAATCTGGGCATGTCTTTATAAGACCATACGAATATATCTTGATATTCAAATAGTAATGTGGTTATTTTTTCCTTTTAGTCTACCTTCAAATTTCCCCTGATCTTCAACACTTTAAGATTGTCATCGATCTCGACATTAATTATCTTGGTTGGCTCATCAATGGAAATCCAACTCATTTCATATTTTTGCTAGCTTTCTTGTACATCATTATAGTCATTGACATCACTCTTGACAACTAACCCAGTAAGGCCGAAGGTGATATCAATATTTTCATCACCTATTTATGCAAGGTATTCATGCCCTTTATTCGGATCATTAAATCGGGAGAAAAAGAAAAGTATGTAAAAGAAATAGTATATTTAAGGTAGGAGTAAAGGGAAAAGAGAGTGATTTTTATTTAAAGGAATTTTCTTTCAAGTATAATCATTTGAAGAACAAAGGTAATTTATTACAAAACTCTATAAAATACTGGATCGTAATTCATCCTTTACCTTAGGGAAGACTTATTACTATTCATAGGGATGGAGAACCAATTATTTAAGTGCTGGGATTTGTTCAATGGGCCAGCCCCTTTATTTAAAGTACTAAAATGAAAGTTTTGGACTTCAACTTAAATGAAAGTTTCAAACAATGGAGGGAAGGTAATTGGAGTATGATATAACTTGTTACCTTTTTTGCCCTTAGCTTCCATTTTATGCAACTCCTCCATCGAGGTCGGAATGTATCCTAACCCATAAGTTCCCAATTGGCCTTTTTTGAAATTTAGCCTCTCGTCTTTCTCTCGATTAGTGATCATGCATACCTTATCAAACATTTGGAGTCGAAAATCTTCTTTCTTCTCTATGCCAATATAAGGTATAGCCATCTCTTTGTAGATCTCATAATCCTAGTCACCCATAATCATGATGACCTGGTCGTTCGAGATGAACTTAACTTTTTAGTGAAGACTTGATGGCATGGCCCTTGTTGAATGTATCCATGGCCTTCTCAATAACAGATTAAAGGTCCTTAGAATGTCTAAAACTCGGAATGGGATGTTGAACGTTTGTGGGTCGATATCCAATGGTAAGTTGATCTCCCCATTATTTGTCTCCTGGATCTGTCGAAAGCTCTTATTGTTGTTGAACTAGCTTGATAGCGGTTGTATCAATGCCCATTAGATCCAGGTAGCTAGAGGGAAAACATTCACAGATGACCCATTATCGATGAGGACTCTTGTTGTGATGATGTTGTTTATCCTCACAATTATGAATAGGGGCTTTGTGTACTGGTTACCTTCTTAGCCCAGTTCTTAAGTGGAGAAAGAAATTTGATCCATTGTGAAGATGGAATTGGTGATAAAGCTGTAAACCCCTAAAATTTTTGATCTAGTTTTTGAAATAGACTCAATTATGTTAGATAATTTAGGAGTCAACAAACCTAATGAAAGAGAAAACCATAAAAGAATGAATCAATCGCATAAGAACCTTTACTACCCTAAATGCATCTAAATGCTAAAGATTCCATTCAAAAGTGATAGAAACCCTAAAATGATCACTTTAAAGGTATCTGTACACTAATTCATCATAATATACCTTAAAATGCTAATTGCTAATACAACCCTCATATTTTGCCAAATCATTAGTAAAAGGTTAGAGATGACTTTCAATCATGCATATATATTTTGAATCCTTAAGTAGACCTTTAGAAACTAAGATAATGAATCATACCTTACATTTATTTCTTAAGTATATGATTAAGATAGTCTTACTTAGAGTTAGGGGTATAGTTGAAGATTAGGTTACATGTAGTAAACTTTAATACTCAAATTAGTGCTTTTTGCACTTGTTATCCAAAGTAGTTTATTAAATGAGATATATAGGCTATAAATACCTAAAGTAAGACCTCATCAACCATGTTTACTAATCAATTCACCAACTACCTCATTTCCTCTCATTTCCTTCATTTTCCCCTTAATTTCCCTTAATTACTACATTATGTGCACAAATTTACATATGCTTAAGGAAAGTTGACCAAGTCAACACATATTGACCAAGGTCAAAGGGTTGACCAAGTCAACACATGTTGACTAAAGTCAACAATTTGAAAAGTCAACAAAAGACACTAAAAGATAAAGAAAATATGTCAGGACCCTAAAGGGGGCCTAGTAGGATTACCTAAAATTTCCACAACATATGTGCACCCATGCTATGAAAACTGCCTTACAAGTCAGATATTGCAAGACTCTAAATGATTAATCACTAAGGTTACTGATTTTTAAGTAATCAATTTACTATAGAATATAAATATAAATAACTATGGGTATCCGATATCCCACAGTTCCTCAGAACCGCAGAGAATCGGTATCCCCTACCAAATAATAAGACAGGATATACTAGCATTAGAGTAAGGTTTAGTAAATAAATATTTTCTGCAAATGATGTCTATGTATTATCTAAAAAGTACTTAGCTACTTCTAATACTAATGTATATATCTTCATCTCGCACTCAGCACTCGAGACATATCCCAATCCCATCGTATGTAAACCTGCAAATGAAACTAAGGGGGAATGAGCATAAAACAGCTCAGTGAGTTCATTCCTCACCACTACCGGTCAAGCAAGTTTTCACACATTATTATCACACATGCTAGCAAGCTATCCACATACATAATGAATGCAGGCATGATGAATGCAAGCAACACATCCATAGGAGTTTGGAATTATGGAAGGTGTAGAATTACGTCGTCTACACTTCGATTATCCCCTGTACTTACCTGCACAGGGCACCTCAGCTTACCCGCATGAGGCTACCTAGGGGCACCACCCTACTAGGCAAAACTCGACTATTATCCTAGCCAAGAAAAGAGTTTCAATCAAATAAGGGGAGTCCAAACTAGGACTATCCACCCTCCAAGGCCCCTCGAGCACAAACATGCGAGTCCTCTCGCAACCAAAATTTAACCAAGGCCTTACAGGCACAATAAAGCGAGCCCTCTCGCTATTAAGTGGAGAACCCTTGCTAGCTTTGCCTTAACGTTAAAAATACTCTTTATGGCTTCTCAAGCCCTTATAGCGATCATGTAAAAATTTGTTCATGGATAGAAAAGCTTTTTCCCAAAATACTTTTCTTAAGATTTTTGCAAGGCTAGCACTCTCCATTCATACCTTTACCAAGTCATAGACATGCGACGAGTAGAACCGATTATTTAGGCAGATATTTATATTTATCATTTTAAAAAGGTGATCATACGGATGATAGCATACAAGCAAAACGGTCATTCAAACATACAAGCAATAGTAAACAGCAAAACATCATACAAGTAACATGCACAAGCAAGTAGCAGGTTATCAGAACTCCCTCACCTTGATTATTGCTTATTCTCCAAGCCTTTAGGGTTTCTAGGACTTGATATCGAACGCCTAAATCAAAATGGTAAAACTTATAAGTGTTCTGAGAATTCAGACTCCTTAGTTAACTAAAAGTCTATTATAGTTTATCTAGTTTCCTCTAATATAACCCGAGTATAGTGTGTATAGGGTTACCTTACCCCATAAGATTAATAGTAACTATTTTCTTATATTAGTAAGGTATGAGGCTTCCTTTATGTATTTTGTAACTTTTTCGTTCTGATTCCGATATTTGCAAACTTATATTCGTTTTTCATCCTTTTCTGATGCACGTTCACACGGTGATGTCCGTTTTGGACGTTAAGATCCGTGTTTTATGATATGAACTAAATTTATTGAAATTTTATCTTATTGAAGTTTAATTATTCTTATTGCTTATGTTTATGCCCTAGTTTAGGATTTAATGATTGAATTAGCTAGTTGATTCTTACACTTAGGAAATTTTACATTAGTGCTACGAATCTACATACTTGATTAAATTTAATTCAATCTAGGAAGTGTATTAGGGTTTAAGGGATTTTTGACTTCTAAATACATGTATATACCTATGTTATGTGCTTATGTAATCTTATTATTTCTTCTATTATAAACCTACGCTCACATCATCACTTATGTAATTAATTGATGATGTCATGGCTTATGTCATCCACTTATTACATGTAAATATATATGTCATTAAGTACTTATACATATACATATGTTGTATACCTACCTACACTCATAATATACTAATATGTGTACTTATGTACTAATATATATACTAATACATATACCCATATATGCATACGGTGACATACGTATTTTTATACGTATTTTCGTATGCCTTATATAGCCCCTTAAGAAAGCTTCACAATTTCATTCTTTTTGTATTTTAAGAGTATATTTGACATTATATATGTATGTATAGTTAGTATATACCTTATTTTAGGTTATGTATATATTGTATACTTATGTACAAAGGTATTTATACTTGTATTCTTTTAGCATATCTTTTTATACATATACTTAAGGACATATGCACATGCATATCCTTCTTCTTCTTCATGATTCCTAGATTTCTACACTTAAAGAGGGGACTTTGTGCTCTTTTCTTCAAGATCATACTTTTCACATGCCTAATTGTCTAATCTACCTAATTAACTAACTAATGAAGAATAGAAAGCAACATAAAGTAACTTAAGTACATACCTTTAGTTGTGTTGAAAGTATGGAAACAAAAGGAGAAGTTGTGAAAGTGAAAGAGGAAGAAGAAGCTCACGGCAAGAGGAAGTTGTTTTTGTTTTGTTTCTTTTGATTTGTTTTGTTTCTTTTTTTTATTTATTTTTCTTATGGAAGAAGGAGAATGGTGGGGTCTAGAAGGGGAGAAGATGTGGACGGCAATTGAGAAGAAAAGGAGAAGAAAAAAAATCAAAAAGAAAGAAAAGAAAAGCCATCATTAAGGAAGAGATATTTTCTTTATCTCTTTAGTCTTTTGTTGACTTTTCAAAATGTTGACTTTAGTCAACATGTGTTGACTTGGTCAACTTTTGGACTTTGGTCAACATGTGTTATCTTAGTCAACATTCCTTAAGTATGTGTAATTTTGTGCACATAATGTAGTAATTAAGGGAAATTAGGGGAAAAATGAAGGAAATGAGAAGAAATGAGGTATATGATGAATTGATTTGTAAGTGTGGTTAATGAGGTCTTATTTTAGGTCTTTATAGCTTATATATCTCATTTGGTAAACTACTTTGGATAACAAATGCAAAAAGTACTAATTTGAGCATTAAAGTTCACTACATGTAACCTAATCTTCAACTATAACCCTAACTCTAAGTGAGACTACCTTAATCACATACTTAAGGGATAAATATAATCTATGACTCATTATCTTAGTTTCTAATGAATTACTTGAGGATTTGAATCATATAAGCATGAATGAGGGTCATCTCTAACCTTTTACTAATGATTTAGCAAAATATGAGCATTATATTATTAATTAGGGTTTTAAGGTAAATTATGGTGAATTAGTGCTTTTGTATCCTTAAAGTTATAATTTTAGGGTTTTTATTACTTTAGGGTACAATCTCTAATGTTTTTCCACATTTAAGGTTTCATATATTCTTACGCAATTAAATCTTCACTTGTTATCTTAGGGTTTTGATGTGGTTCAAGGTTTTAGGGTCTTCGTATGCGGTTAGGGGTTTAATTGATGATTTAAGGTTTTTAGTATTCACTTTAGGTTTTGGATTGAGATTTTAATCGGTTTTAAATCTAATTGTCTCTTTTGAGTTTAGGAAATCATCTACAGTTTGGACATTTGTTTCTATACTTAGGAAGCTAAATTCGCGAGGTTTACAAAATATCTACTCCTTCGTGATGGCTTTTCTTATCTTTTCTTTTAATTTTTATCTTCTTCTCTTTCTCCTCAATTGTTGTCGTCTACATATTCCTCTTCTAGAGCCCACCATTTTCTTCCGTTCATTAAGAAGACAAAACAAAAGAAACAAACCAAAAATTCCCTTTCATTGCCGTAAGCATCTTCTTCCTCTTTCACTTTCACAACTTCTCTTTTTATCTTCATAATTCCAACACAACTAAAGGTGTGTACTTAAGTTACTTTATGTTGCTTTCTATTCTTCATTAGTTAGTTAATTAGGTAGATTAGACAATTAGGTATGTGAAAAGTATGATCTTGGAGAAGAGGGCAGAAAGTTCCCATCTTTAACTGTAGAAATCTAGGAATCATGAAGAAGAAGAATGAAAAACATGAATATGTGCTCAAAGAATGTGTACATAAGGTAAACCAAAAAGAAGGGAAGCATGAGAAGTATGGTACATGGGTATTTTCCATGTGCATAACCTAAATTAAAACAAAACCTAACCATACATACTTATACTACACTAATTACACACTTAAAAACACAAAAGAATGGAATTAGGAAGCTTTTCTTAAGGAAAAGATTAGGCATACGAATTTGTGTATAAAAATACCTATCCAACCGTATAGGTATATGAGTATGTATACATGTATAAATACGGTATAAGTCTAAGTAGATGTATAAGTATAGATATGTATAAGGTATATGTACATAAGTATAAGGGAAGAAATAAAATGTACATAAGACATGTACATATGACATAAGCATGAGGAGAGGCTTATGTAATCACATAATGAAGTAAGTGATGAGGTAAGCACATGATGACATAAGCCATAACATAAGCAAGTGATGACATAAGCAATGATCTAAGAAAATAATGATATAAGTAATAACATAAGCATAAATTATAAACTAAGAAAAGAAGAAGAGTGTATAATAATTAGGATCCTAAATTAGTAAACCCCAATACACTTTCTAAATTAGATTACACATAATTAAGTACATGAATTAGTATTAGCAAAGTAAAATCCTCTAAGTATAAGAATTTAAGGGTTAACTAACTCATTAAGTATAAGCAAAAGATATAAATATAAGTAATAAGAGCAATTAAGTTTTCATAGTTAAAATTTCTCTAAATTTAGTTCATATCATAAAACACGAGTCATAACGTCCAAAACAGATATTACCGTGTGAACGTACATCCGAAAACGATGGAAAACGATGAAAAATGACTATAAATTCATAAATATCAGAAATAAAACGAAAAAGATACAAATGTTTAAGAATAAGGTCTAACCGGATAAAAGTTAAGGGTAATTTAAGTATAATTAGGTAACTAGAATTATTAGTTAATTCAGTTATTTACTAGTGTTATTATAACATAATGATCAGGTGACTCTAAGGTGAGTGAGGACCTCCCGATTGATTACTACGATCAAGGCGAATTACTATAGCCAAGTGAGTATTTACCCTATGATTTCATGCTTGTTTGTGATTGTAGATAGTGAACTTAAATATTATTATTAATTGACTATTGTGTGGTGTTTAGGAAATGCTTGTGTATGATCTTGTGTGTTGAATTGTGAAATTATCTTAAGTATAGAGAATGCTTTGTTTGTTGCATGGTAATATAGCAAATGATTGTGTGTACTTGGATGGTCACAGCATAATTTGAACTTAAGTATACTCGGCTTATAAAAAGAAACTAAAACATGCATTAACATGCATTGCATAAATATAATTCTAGCCGTCACATCATACGGAGGTAAAGAGAGGCCATTCGGGGGTTGTTAATATTCATTTATTGGTTCTGTACGGTGCACTCGTACAAAATGACTTTACCCTGGCCTGCGAGAACACTAGGCGTTGGAGGCACCAACCGCCTGGCTAAGGGTCAAGTCTAGAAGCCTCCGTTTAGGGGTAAGTATGGACTGAGGGGGCCCATTCACGATTATACTAGAACTTAGTTTTTATGAAAATAAAAGAATCATTTGATTTAAGTACAGAGAATAGAGTTTCGTAGTAAATAAAGTTCTAGTATAATACCCAGATCTGATTGGTGCTGTGTATACTCCAACCCTGACTTCGGAGGGCATTAAATCCGAGTTACGTATATGAACTAGTTAAGTATACGTATTGTTTGACATTTTGTTTGATCATTCATTCATATACGTGAATATAATGTACTTATAACTTGCTTGTGGTGTAGCTGAGGGTTTTGCTCACTAAGCTTAGGCTTACACCCCTTTAGACTTTTGCTGCAGGATAGCCTGTTCGTAGAGGTTGGTCGAGGGATGCCACAGGTTAGCTTGGGGACTTGGGTAGGAGCGAGCTATTCTGAGTTTTAAGAGAACAGTTGATATGGACCTTTACTTATGTACTTTTGTTTTCCTAGTATTGTAGATACACCATTACTGTATAATGAAAGCTTTGTAGTTCAAATTTTATATAAATATGTTAATGTGATGATATCATGTGAATCTATGTATTCTTAGGAACTAGTGGTTGTAGAGCCTTGTATATTGTATGAAGAGTTCTTAATTGGAAGGGTAACCAATCAAGGGTTCTTTGTACAATATACGGCATCTGCCAGGACTAGGCCGTTCTCAGTTCGTAACAAAAGCTAATCCTTTCAGTTGGGATTTCACAAGGGACCTTGACTTTCTTTAGTGTCCTGAATAGAGCTTCTTGATATAGGTCCAATGCCATCAATAGACTCATGAGGGATATTTGTGCTGGAGTCTTAGTGAGTTGATTCATTATTTTATACTGATTAAACTTAATCATCTTAGTAAAGGCAGTCAATCCTTCTTTATGCTTGGCTTGTTCATTGTTTGGCATTTCCAGTACGACCTTCTTTTTTAGGTCTTCCTTCAAATTATAGATTCTACCGGAGCAGGTAATCACCCCTACAAGTGAGCTTAACTACCCTTAGTTTATTGTCTAGTAGTTGAGGGGGGTAGTTTTATAATTTTCGAGGGCCACAAGTGCATGGCAGGTATATTGTTTAGTTTGCAAAATTTGCTTCTCTTCTTGTTTATAGAATCTATAAACCTTAGGCTCTTGGTTGGGACTGATCATGTTGACGGTAAGCTTTAAGTGGTAAGATATCATATTGATGATGGGCCGATGGTTTAGCAGGGGGTTGTTGTTGACATTTAGAGTAAGAGCCTCCATAAAATCGAGTCGCACTATACCTTCATTAATTAAGTCTTGCATTTTGTTTTTTAACCTTCAACACAAGTCCATTGAATGACCCACTTGCCCTAGATGATACTCACATCTTACATTAGGATAAAAAAAAATCTTGCCCATACCTTTTATTAGGAGCCTTAGAATGGAGTAGATTATCTCTCAATTTTTTAAGTACCTGATTGAGTAGAATGGGTATTTTGGTGAACTGCTTTGGGGCTCTACTAACCTGTAGTTAGCTTCTATACTATTATTGAGCTAGTGGAGGATTTTCGCTGAAAGAGACCCAAGCGTTAGGCTTGTCATATGAATTGACCATGCTGATAGTAGCTTCCCTAAGCTTGCTAGTAATATGTTTAGCAGAGGGTAATCTTCTATTTGACGTCTCTTGTAGCTTGCTAGAGGATACAGCACTTTCAATTCGACATCTTATTGCCATTACTTCTATAAAGCTAGAAGAGGCTTGCCTAATCAAGTCAGTGAAGTAGGCTCTCTTAAGAGTGTTGATGAGAGTTACAATTAGCACTTTTTCAATCACAGGTGTAGATACTCTTGCAGCTAGGGACCCCCACCTTTAGGCGTACTCTTTGAAAGATTCATTGTACCTCTTCCTTAGGGCAACCAAATCCATCGTGGTTGGCACCACTTCAACGTTGAATATATATTGCTCATAGAATGCTCTAGCTAACTTTTCCCATGTGTTCACCTGATTCAGGTCTAATTGGGCATAACAGGTTAAAGCAGGGTCAATTAGGCTATCCTGAAAGGTCTAGACCATAAGTCGGCCATATTGCACATACTTGCCCATCTTGTGTACATATAGCTGGGTATACAACTTAAGGCATTTAGTCCTATTGTATTTTTTGAAGACAAGTACTTTAAACTTTTTTAGGAGGCTTACATGATCATAGGTAGAGAAGTTTGTTATGCCAATGTACTTGAATCCATCATATCTCTTGAGCATTTTCATTTTCTTAGTAATTTGTTAAGTTAGCCGCCTCGCAAGCTCTTTCAGTCTGTCTTGATCAACTTCAAGCTTTGGGTTGATCGAGAACGAGTAAGTGTTTGATTGAAAAGTTGGGTTAGCCTTGGGAAATACCCCTTCTATTTCAAAGGATTCGAAGCCCTAATTGACCTTAGGGTAGGCTTCTTCGAAGGGTGGGGCTTCAACATTCTTTCCGTATCGGCCTTTAGAACTTTCTTCATTTGATGGAGTCGTAGACCTAAGCAAAGAGATGCTGTTAGCAAGAAAACTCAGTTGATCTCCAATCTTCCCCACTGTTCATTCCAAAGACTGGAACCTTAGCTCAGTGGGATTGATAACCTCGGGGTTGCACTGCCGTTGTTGGTGTCGGTATTGGTGTTGTTGTTTCCTTAGTTGGCCATTCCGGTTTGAGGACGGGTTTTGATAGGGCTTCTCTAGAAAGTTTGATGTTTAAGAGCTATCTTGGCGACTTGGTTGAAACCATTTCTCAACAAGTTAACATACGAATATTTTAATTTTTGAAAGAATGCAAATGAATGAAATGCAAATGAGCTACATAGATGGAAAGGAGGGGATCGACGAATAATTAACAGAATGACAAGTTATTTATTATTATTATTATTATTTTAATTCCCAGAGTTTTATTACATAAAAGAAAGGAAAAGATAGAAATTCATCTATACTAATTTTCTTTTTTTCTAGGGGCCAGATGACATTTTCTTCTCCTTCTTTTGATCATACTTAGTTGCCTCCTCAAACTCTTGAATCTTCTTCTGAGTCATCTTTAGTTAGTATTCCAGGGCATGTAACCTTTGCCTAGACTCTCGAAATAGATTTTCCCATATGTCTTTTCCATTATAGAGGACCTCTATACAAACTTTTACTTGGTCCATATAGGTCACCATTTTAGAGCTAAGGTGCATAGGGGAAGGTTAAAGGACTTCTAGTGCCCAATAATGCATTGCACTGGCCTTGTGAAGTTGATCGTATAAGTACTCTTTGGTGACCCGATGCTTGTCCACTTCACCTATGAATTCACTCAAATCAACGTTAAGGCTTACAGTCCCGATATCCCATCAAGCTTTGATCTTATGAAGCTTGGATGCTTTTTCTACTGAGTAAGGCTTTTCGAAGTCGAGGGTGAATGGCTCTAATGAAGGCTTGTGAACTATGTCCTGGATCCCTCCCTCCCCCCTAAACTGCCTTACCATGTTGTTTATATAGTAGCCTATACACCAACTCATTCTGATTAATGGTATAACATGATGATCTTTGCAAATCAGTATGACCTTAGCGTAATTGCTCCATCTGGCGGTCCACAATATATCTTCGACCCAAAAATCTTCTAAAACCTCTATCCAGAGAGAGGTAGGGATATCTTCTGGTAATTTGATCTTATCAATGAAAGAGTCAATAAGATCAATCTTATTGGCAAATGCACCCCTTATTAAATCTAACCCAAAACATTTGATGTAACTTATAAACCACACCATTAACAGTACCATGCTTATCTTAAGATCTCCACAGCCTCTTTTCTTAAGGAAATTAAGGTTCCTTATCTATTCATCAAGTAGGGTAGGAATATAAAACTTCCCTTCCCAGAACTGAATTACTAATTTTGTCATCCTGAAGTGTATAAGAAAAAACCTGCTTGGAAATAAGACAGTTGCAAACACTATTAATACATAAGCCTTGATTCCAGTTTCCCTCTAATTCCTAAGAAATAAAGCCCATTTGTTGGAGCTGCATTCATTTTGAAACTAATAGGCTAAATCCCATATCTTAATAATGTATTTGTTGCAATCATTTAAGGCCTCATTTATCTTAGTCTTACGGATTCCTAAGAATTTTGAAATGATGTAAGCTGGATTGAAGCTGAGTTCTGGAACATATATTTCATCTAATGGAGGAGCTTAGAGTAGTTGGGAGTATTCTTCCAAAGTTTAACTGATTAGGTGTGGCCTAAATCGAAAGGCTACTTTTTTGGGCTCCTAGAGATGGACAAAGGCCCTTGCTAGCATGAAGTTAACATCTACTTGGGTTAGAGAGAGTATAGGTCTAATCTTGTTGGTAATGAACTATTGTTCTCTTAGGTTGAAGGTTTGAAACCACTAGTAAAGTATGAGTTTTGGGTTTGTAGGTTTGTAGACATGAATCACCTTAGCGTTGGATGAGCTGGCCATTTCTGAAATATTACAAGGAAAGCATAAATTACAATGGAAAGGCTAATTACATGAAAAGAAAATACACAAGACTTCCTATGTACATGAATTCTAGGAAAAAATATAGGGAAAGAAACTCCAGGTTTGTGATTTTTTCTCTTCCCTTTTTTTTTTTATATAACATTGCGGCATTATTAGCTATTCGTTGATCCCATGAAATGTATGCAAAAAGCGTTAGTTATAAAGGTTCTTAAACTCTATGACCTTATGCATTTATGAAAAAAAAAATAGTTTCTTGGTCACATCGAAGCTTAAGTAGGGTAGCCTAATCGGTCCCGAACGATGGTTACCCCACTACGCCTAGAACTTACATAATGGCTCCCTATCTTAGGGTCCTAAGACAACCCAAGTTCAATTGTATCTATCATGCAAATCCCACCCCTCACCCTAACCCCCCCAAAAAAAATTACATAAAAATAAACCTGCAAAGACGTTAGTATAGTTATGATAAATAACAAATAATGATAATAAATAAATTGCATTAAGGTGATTTTTAGAGATCAATTTTAATTTTGAAAAGTTAAATGGATAACCCTCTTAACTATCTCCAGTGGAGTCGCCAAGTTATCAAGCCTAGTTTTTCATCCTCCTAGTTTTATAAATTAGATTTCCTTTAAATTGATTAACATTAAACCCTTACCCATTCAATACTAATTCTCGACTAGAGTTTAAAGAAAAATATTTTTTTTTTTAAACTTTGAAAATGTCATGGAGTTGCCACCCGACCAAATTCGGGAAAAAGAGTTAAGTTATAACCAATTAGATGGATTGGTTATAACTTAGCTATTGGTCTTTTGATAAAAATCAATTTTTGCAAAATGGTTTTAAAACAAGAGATCTAGATCCATAGGTTATGATTTTTAAATCCGTATGGGTACCATTAACTTTATAAATTTAAAATTAAACTTAAAAATCACCTTTTTTATTTTAAAAGATGGAACTCAGTTTATTAATTACTCTAATTGTAATCTAGAAGAATGAAAATTTAGATTTTTTTTTAGTTTTTATCGTCATTCCACAAGTGCCTACGTACCCACTATTTGGGATTAGATGTATGTAGTTCTTTTATAAAAACTTTAGTGGGTTGTTAGTTTTAATTTTTGAAAATGATCGAGTTTACGTTTTTTACTCTATTTGGTTCATTTAAGAAAATTTCTAAAAAAATGTCCTAAATTGGATTTTATTTTTGGAAATCTTAAATGATTCTAATTTGGCAAATGGTTGATTTATTTTTATTTCATTTTTGGAAAATCAATTTTTCTAAGAGATAAAACAATTTTATTCCCTATCCTACTTATTTTATTTTAATTATATCATCTCATTATTTATTACTTATTATATTTTATCTTTTGTTACTAAAATAAAAAATAAAGTAAAATAAATTTACTCTTTTCTTTTTTCTTTTCTTTTCTTCTTTTTCTTTTCTTTCTTTTTCTCTTTTTTTTTCTTGTTCTTTTTGTTGTTTGGTATTATTACATTTACATTTGAAAATAAAGAAATAAGATGAAAAAAAATTAAAAAACAACAATAACAACTAAATAAGAAAATAAAAGGAAACAAGTAAATAAAACAAAAAAGAAAGAGAACTTGGACCAAGAGGATGTGGGTTGGATTGCGAGTCAGCATGGGTCCTAGATAGGGTCTTAGGTTGGGTCGTAGGTTGAATTGCCAAGTCAATTTGATCATCTCAAACTCCACTTCAGTGATGGTAACCAGACGCAATTTAAGGTGATTTAGAGGGAAGTTTTTGTAGGTGATGACAGATTTATGTATTTCGGATTGGAGATAGGGGGTAGGGTCAATGTCACGGTGTTTGGGAGTGTTTTAGAATGGCAACCAATGATGGTGTTTGGGTGGTGTACTGTGTGGTAGCTGAAGCCAAGTGATTGGTTGGGTTTAGGGTTAAGGGGATGAAAAGCATTGTGGTATGGTTGGTTGGTGCCTAGGGTAGTGCTTAATGGTGGTTCGAATGGTTTATGGTGGCGGCGACAAAGGTATGGGTTATGGTGGTTTAACGGGGGTGCTAGGGGGTACAGCCATAGTCGAGAGGGGGTGGAATGGGAAGCTTAAGCTATGGGCAGTACTCTTATGGTGGTGATTTGCAGTATTGAGCTCGAGAGAGAGAGATTTGAAAAGAGAAAGAGTGAGTTAATGAGAGAAAGTGGTTACGAAAGAGAGAGAAGGCTTGGGAATTGATTCCATAGCTTGTGAGTTGGTTATTGATGGTCATGATCTCCAATTTATACACAAAACAATCCAAAAACCAAAGGAAAGTTCAAATTCGAATTTATTGAAAATCTCTACAAATTCAGTTTTTTTTTTTGAGCTCAATTTAAATGCTCATTTGATTGAATTTGGATACGTTATTGGGTCCAATTCAAAGTAAGATATGCGGTAAACACAATCAAAGCAAGAGATTGAGTAAGAGTGTATGAAATCAATGCAAAAATTGGAGCTAAATTAGAGGGAGTGGGCTGTCCTTCATTGGGAAAGTGGAGGAAAATCTAGAGAAAATGAGGGAAAATTGAGAGAAAATGCGGGAAAATTGAGGAAAAGTGCTAATGTGGCGCTAACATAGCCCTACATTAGCTAACCCTGACTTACTACATTTTCATCATGTGACATGTAGCAGTTGATCTAGCACGCTATATGGTGCCATGTTAGTAAGGTTGTCCAATCCAATACTGCCACATGTTAAGACATGTGGCACAATAAGATCCTAATAAGTGGCAATCCCAAATGTAATGAAAAAAAAAAAACTTGTATGTCTCCCCTATGATTTGAACCTAAAACCTCAAACTCAATATCCAAGGCCAATATGTGTCAGGTCATTAGCTTATGTTTTATTCATATGTATAACTAAATTACATATATGGACTCGGTCAACTTGAGCTAAATTTAAATATAAGCCCAAGTTCAACGGCTCAACTTCTAAACCTAAAAATAAAAAATTTATTTTACTATAATTGTTATTTTCTAAAATATTTTTCTTTTCAATTTTCCTATTTTTTTGTAATTTTCTCGATTTTCTAAATTTTTGAAACTTTATTTTCTAAACTTCTTATTCTTTTTAGTTTCTCTCTACACTTCCTATTTTTGGTTCTTTTTTAAAATTTATTATTTTTTGTGTTTTTCTTATTTTTGAACTTTCTTAAAATTCTTTTTTTTTTCTAAATTTCTTAATTTTTTAGGTTTTCTTTAATTTCTTTTTTTTTTGTGTGTGTGTGTTTTTCCTAATTTAGAGCCTATTGAGAAAATAAAGAAAAATAAAAAAAGAAAAATACGTGGGGTAAAAATTGGGTGCCTACATACCATTTATCAACATATTAAACAAAATATGTACAAATAGTCAAAAAAAATATATTGCTTAGTAATTGTACTCCATAAAATATACGTTGTTATTGAATATCATAGTGATCATTTTCTAGTCTTGATAAATACTAAAATAACATATTATATAATATACTATATAATACGAATTTAAGCTTTATATTATCAATAATAGCTAAAATTTATAAATAATTATAATTTTCTCCAAAATCATAGTATAACATATATTTTCATAAATAAGAAGCTTAATATGTCATGCCTAGTTAGTTCTGTACATTATTTAGTATAAAATCCTATAATTTAGCTAAATCAATAAAATTACCAACAATTACCAAATAATTCATAATAAATAGTAGACATAACATTTTTTAAAAATTCTTGTTATTAGAATTTAGATATATAATAGGAGTGTTACATAAAATTTTTCAAATTGAAACAACATCATCAATATTTTAGAAAATTCAAAAAAAAAAAAATTGTCGAAACAGGGTACGTTCTTAAGCAAGTACCCCAATTTGATGTCATCTCAAGAAAATAAAATTACCTAATGAAAGAATATGTGAAATAACCTAAGGAAACCAAATTTCATAATTTTCAAGGTAATTCGATACTTTTAGAAATTAAAACAAGATTGAATGGAAAATGAAGCACTCATAAGCGTATGGTGCTTCGGTTACTAGGGTGTGCCGACCTACCTTTTATCTCCCCTAAAAGCTTAAGTCCAAGGTCATGTAATGTCAGGTCTTTGTTTGCTATAAAAACCCTTAGTGCCCTCTACTTAATCCGAATTTACACTATTTTTTTTTCTTATATTTTTTTCCTTCCTAATCCTAGTTTTTGAGAGAATTTCTAAGATCCTAAACATTGTAAAGTGTCCAAAGGTGGCTATATAAACTAGGAGTTAGTGAGGAAAATAAAAATAATGGTCTAAGTGTCAATTAGTGTAATTGCTATGTATAGTGCCATAGTTCCAAAAGCTATAATCCTTACTGAGTCCAAATGATTACATGCATGATTCCAAAGTTTAGGGGTATTTTCCTTTTTTTTAATAATTTTTTTAACAATTTATTATATGTTTTAGCAATTTCTCAATATATATAATAATTTACTAACATAACAGGTATGCTATATGACTATATAATCATATTATAGGTTATTTAATCCCCAAATATTATTTTTATAACTTAAGTAATTTATTTCTAATAGCTCGTTACTTTTCAAGGCTCGTTATGTCGAGCTTCCAATAACTAACAAACGTATTCGATAAAAATATGTCTTCTTAAAATTAAATATTATATATATATTATTGTAAGAAATTGATCCTACTAGGACTCTTTGTCTAACTTTTATTACCTTATATTAAAATTTAACTTAATTCAGGCAAAATTATTGAAAGGCCCTAGATCATTTTGAACGCCCTAAACATCATTACTTATATAGGTTAGTTTAGTAACTAGGGTACTTAACCAGCTAAGGTCTCACATTCTATCCCTTTTATAAAATGTTTTGTCCTCAAAACTTACTTATACAACAGGTTAGTTTATATACCTAGAATTCCAACTTGCTATAGATAACTTATTAGAATCAATTTATTAACCTTAAGTAAATAATTTAAGGTATTGAGCCTTTATGTGATTTGCAAACTCTCACATTGCCTCATTTGTAGTGTGTCGACTCTACAACACTTTAATATATTCAATATCCCTATAAACCCCACAAATTTAGACTTTTGAGTATAAAGTTAAACTCGAATGCTATAAGTAATTTCCCTAAGTTAATAAAGCCAATAAATTTAAAACTAATTAATATTTTAAATTTGAAACCTAAAACAAATATGAAAAACCTTAATTTACTAATTAAAACTTTAATCGTATATAAAAATCCGAAATGCTATATGTGTGTAAATACTAGAGATTAAACCCAAACCTAATAAAAATACTAAAACTAAAACTTAAGTTTATAAATATACAAATTTACTCTTACGGTGATAAAACCTTGATTTAGTACAATTATCAACCGATATACTGAATCATGTAAAATCGTTAATAAATTATTAGAGATAACTCTTAAATATTAATAAATGTAAAAAGTAACAAATTGATTTATAAAATTAATAAGTTTTAAAAATAATATTTTATAATTTTTTATAACCTTAGATATATATATATATATATGTATGTATGTTATTGATATAGTGATTTAAGTAATTGAATTTAAGTTCACTACATGTGTTATATTTATAGATTATATAGTAAATATTAATTTTATATTTTATAATTCTCTTCTTAATTATATTATATATTAATCTAAATAATATTTATATGGTTAAAATATTTAAAGAAAATTTAAGAATTTATTTTATTTATTTATTTACTTGTTTCCTTAACTTTCCTTTTTATTTATCTTTTCGAATTTATAATTGCTACATGTACATGAAATATTATTATTATTAATTTTGACCAAAGTCAAAATGTGTCACTTTCAACTTTTTATCTTCTTGTCCTTTCCTTTTCTACTTCTTTTTCTCTTCTTTTCTTTCCCCACATTGATGTGACCTACATAGTAAGCCTAGAACTATCTTCAATCTTATTTGTTTATCTTAAATTGACACACAAATTTAACCCATTTTTCTATCCCAATTGAATCAACATTTCTCTCTCTCTTTTTCTCATCATTTTCTTCTAATTATCTCTCCTTCTACCTACCATTCCACTTTTATAAATACTATATGCCTCATATTTTAGTAACATTAAAAGGAGGATAAGGGGGAAATCTTCTTCAACTTTTATCAAGAACAAGTGAATATGTTATCTTGTATTATATTGGTATTAGTTTTCTTATGTAAAATAGGTTTTATGTATTTTCTTGTATATTTTTTTATATTTTCATACTTGATGTATTGGCATGTACCTTAGTATGCTGTATTATATATGTACTGGATTTTATGTATATAATCTTATTTCTTTTATAATTATGTTTACATGTGTATATACACTTAAATATATTGATACATACCCATAAGCATAGAAGTATTATATAGACTTAGTTATGTATAGTACATATACATATATGTAAATAAACAAGAAAATAAGATAGGAATAGATATATATATATATATATATAATTTCTTTTATAATTATGATTACTTGTGTATATTTACTTAGATATATTGATACATACCCATATATATAGAAGTATTATATAGACTTAGTTATGTATAGTACATAGACATATATGTAAATAAACAAGAAAATAACATAAGAATATATATATAGGCATATATACATACATACATACTTATATAATTTTTGATCGTATATATACATATATATATATGTATGTATATATATATACGCCTAAATACATATATACCATAATATGCACATAAGCATACACAAAAGATAAACTAAGTATTCATACATATATATGTATATATATATGCCTATATACATATATGTTGACGGGTGATTCTCTTTCCAGTATAGGAACACTTGTAATGCAAGAAAACGGTTATAAGGGAGCGTTGGAGGGTACTCCTACGCGGTCACTCCGATATCTAAGTTAGTTCCCTAATTATGTAGAGAGAGATATCAAGTAGTTACAGTGTTGAGAGAATCGAAGAGTATCCCCTTACTTGGGGTCTTGACTGGTATTTATAGTAAGTCTATAGGGATTGTCCTTAGACCAGGTCATTGGATTGGGTTTAGATATTGGACCAAGTAATATAAGCCTAGATAATAATTATCTAAAAATGCCCATCAACACTTGTCTCCCAATCTCTTTGGTAATCAAGTTGGAAAAGAGAGAATTCAGGGAGGTTGATTTTATAGAGTTTCTGAATGAGTTTGTAATCTTAGCTTAATGAGGCTAGAGTACTTAAAGAGGCAAAGGCTTGAAGAGGCAAAAGGTAAGAGTAGCCAAAGTACTTATAAATATTGGTATAGCTAGAAAGGTTAAGACTCGAAGAGGTTGAAGTACCTGAAGAAGTGAGGGTACCTAAAGAGACAAGGAGTACCTAGAGAGGCAAGTATGCCTGAAGAGGAATGGAGCTCTTGAAGAGGCAAAAGCCAAAAGAGAATAATGTGCCTGAAATGGCTGGGGCACCAAATGAGGCAAAGAGTGCCTAAAAAGGCGAGTACACTTAAAAAACTAGGGCACCTGAAGAGGCAAGTATGCTTAAAGAGGCGAGGAGCGCCTAAAGAGGCAAGAGCCTGGAGAGGCTAATGTGCCTAAAAAGGCTGGGAAGGCAAGAAAGTCACTCAAGTTAGGCATAACTTGTGCTAAAAATCATAAGATAGGCTAATTGTCCTCTAATCTGTTAAAGTATAGGATCATAGCTTGCTTTCTTGTTGTCCAAATCAATTGTAGGACTTAGAGCTATTAAGGAGTATTTCGTTAGCAAATTATGTTTACGTGGGTACAGAGGTGAAGAACAAAGACACTAGAGCGCTTGAAGAGGCTAGAGCACCTAAAGAAGCGAGAGCCTAAAGAGATGAAGAGCATTCAAAGAGGTGACAGCACCTAAAGAGGTGAAGGCTTGAAGAGGCAAGGAGAGCCTGAAGGGATGAGAGTGCTTGAAGAGGCCAATAAAGCTAAAAAGGCTAGGGAAGCATGCAGGTCATCCAAGTTGGATATGACTTGTGGTGAGTAAAGCTGTAAAATAGGCTAGTTAGCCTATACAAGCCAATATGAGTTGTATCGTTTACTTATGTGATAGATACATGGTCAGTTTCATCAAAGAGGTACACAAGCAAGTATGAATAAGCAAACTTTGATCAACAAAGAGGTCAGTCCTATGCCATGGCGATATAGGATAGTGTGGAGGTTAAATTTATTGTGTTATTATCAGTAGCTCAAATGCTTTTGCAATAGAATCGATTAAACCTGAATCATTGGTTCCAAATTGTCGATCAATGGATGTGTATGTGTCAGCATGCATGGGAGAGCAACTCAAAGTTTGATTGGAATGTACACTTCTCACATCTAATTTATAGACCGATCCTTGTAGTGGCTTGGGTAATAGAACAACTCAGATCGAAAAATGGGACCACTATCAAACATCATTAACTTATAATGCACCGCTATTGCAAGCTCGGCTTAAACTACTTTTGGCATTAGACCATGGAAACGCTTACCTTAATTCCCAACAACTAGTGTGCGACATACTCAGCAACTAGTGTTTGTCATGGCGGAATCTCGGCATTCATTTAGTCTAGTAACAAATAGATCGGCATGGGAACACTTAGATCGGCATTCACTTAGAAGAGGTTAAAATTGCTCGCATCACTGCATACTATGGACACAATGGCTCGACGAGGTGTTCGAAGCCTCCATAATCATCACACTCAAAATGGTTTGGCACTAAGTTTCCAAATACTTCTCGGCCATTGGATGTACTCGGCTTCTCAGCTGCTTTGTGGATCAATTGAAAACACTCGGCATAAATTGCTTGGTGTTTTAAACCGGTGTGTAGAGCTTGGGGAACATTCACGACCACTCAGCCTCCGACCATAGCACTTGCTTTCTTGGCACTTGCAGGCCGATTGAATTTTCTTAGGGTGACCTAATTGAAAGGAGCTCCAAAGGAGCTTAGAGCTTAAACTTTTATCGCTTCACTCAGAGAAGCTTTGGCCGATAGAATTTGCTCTTCACTAGAAGTTCTACTGCTGTACATGACAAGAAGCAGTTCGAATATCCCAATGTCGGCATCTATCACTCGGAACTTGTGGTATACACTAGTATAACAAAGTTAAGATCTGTAGGGCTGAGAATAGTTGGACAACTTGGGATGGATGCAGAGTACAAAAATTAGTTGGCATATAAAAAGGCTCGACTTCAAGCGTTTAACATGGCAAGTAGCTCAGACTAAAGTTGCTACTCGGAAGAGCTCGGGTCTCGCTTGGCAATATACGGCAAGTCGGCAAGTAGACTGCTTGGTAGGTAAGGCTTCGCTTAAGCTATTGCGCTGGCCCTGGATTGAATCGTATACAGTACTCGGGCCGAGCAAATGAATTTCTGCTTGAATTCGCTCTAAACTACAGCTCAAAAATTGAATTGATAGCTTGATTTGAAGCGTAGAAGACATGTAAATCAAGTTCTGGTTCCTGACTGCTGATCAGAGCATGGAGCTCAATAATATGTCGGAGGAATATATTTAGCTTCTCGGCCACTGGCTTGGAGCTCGGGAATTTGATCTCTAAAATACTCGGCAACATCAGAAACTAGACGGTATGGCAATTGCCAGAAATATACTCCGCCATCGTCAAGAATCTTCAGTAGAGTGCTTGGTTCTCTTTTTAAAGCAATTTTAGTGGAGTCGCTGGCAAGGACTACTCGACTTTCTACTTCGACTCAGGTCGGCTTTGGATCAATTTCTACTGTACTGGAGTTTCCGATCTGCCCAACTATAAGTGAGCAGCTTAGCTAGCATGTCCACAATGTACGAGTAGTGCTGGGCAACTTAGCACGTGCTTGTAGCTGATCAAGAAAGTGAACTCCAGTTAAGTAGAGCTTGAAGTTCAGGCTTGTGTTTGAGTAGAGAAGCTTGGTTCTTTGAGCTTGAGATGGGTGACTCGGCAGGAGTTGCTCGACAAGGTTACTCGGCAACTCAATGTTTTGGCATCAATGGCTCGGTGACTTAGTATAGCTGGGACATACTCGGCTACTCGGCCTTTCAATGAAGAGTGCTCCTCGGCCACTCGGCAAGGAGCACGGGAATTTGCTCTGAAGTACTCGGCAACTCACTGCCGCTTGAATTTACAATACTCACTCGGAATTAAAGTCTCTTCTCAGCTGTTCGGCGCAAGGATTAGGAGTTTCCCTTTGGCAAGCACGGCCAAAGCTTTTCGGCACACTGGGAGTTATTCGGCGTCCTTGGAAACATACGTTCTTGGTACTTTCAGGCCGATTTAAAATGCTTGGCACATTCTGAAGATTTCGTCCACGTACGCTGAGCTTGGCTTTTGTCTTCATGTCGAGCTACTCAATCCTTTTGTCGGCAAATTTAATTATCAATGGATCTCGACTTCGTCGAAAAGAACTCAGAGTACGAGTTTCCAATTCAAAGAGGCCGTGATAGATGGTTGTAATTATCTGACGGATAATTGGCATTTGTATCAACGAGAGTTTCTTGTTAGTTGAGAGAATTTTTCAACTTGGCATGCTGCTCAGATCAATTGACCCACTTAAATTGGAGAAGGGAGTGCTTAAGCGAATTCAAATTCTGCTATGTTTTCAAATTCATGAGTAATATGGCAACGACTTGTAGATAATGCTGCTATTGTTCTGAATCCAACAACATAATCGAAGTAGCACTAATACAGTGACGGTTACATGGCAGTTTTCAAATATCTGCGGCACACACAACTTCAAAGTGAAAACCATGAAATTGCCCAAAATTATTAAACTAGTTTTTCCCATAAATAGTATCTAGAACCCCTTCACCGGCAACGAAAAAGCAGTTACGCGAGGCAGTTTCTTTTTCATATTGTGAACAGGCCTCGAGAAAGATAGTAACTGCCACATGAATGTTTAAAGACGCATTAACATAAGGATGTATAGGAAGAGGGAAATATGAAATTCAAAAGGCCAAAATGCATCGATAAACTCTGAACCGATTTTCACCATATTTGGAGAAAAAGCACTTTAACGTACCACCTTTTGAATAAATCCCCGACAAGATGGAATATATTCCAACATGATTTCAGCAAATCGTTAGATGGAGCGGTAGTAAATTGTATCTTTGTCATTTTCTTCGTTTCTACAGACGGCGCCAATTATTGACCAATAATTCTCGTTCTAGTATACAAATACTTGCAATACGAGAAAACGACTACGGGGAGACATCCAAGGGTATTCCAATAGGGCCACTTTGATGCTTAAGTTAGTTCTTTCATCATGTAGGGAGAGATGTCAAGTAGTTATGGTATTGAGAGAATGGAGGGTTTCCTTACCTGAGGTCTTGGTTGGTATTTATTTCTATGAGGATTGTCCTTGGATCGAGTCATTGGACCGAGCATAGATATTGGACCAAGTAATATAAGCCTACATAACAATTATCCAAAAATATCTATCAACAATATGTACCATAATATGCACATAAACATACACATATATATATATATCTGTATATAGATATATAAATTATACGTATATAATTTTTGGTCTATATATATATGTATAGTATATGAATTATATCAAATATTCTTAAAAATAGATTAAGGAAACATAAGTATATATATATGTATACATACATGTATAAATATATGTATAATAATAGTATACTAAAAGTATAAATACATGTACATATGTATATGTCTAAATATACATATAGTATTAGTATAGCATAAATGTAAATACATGTATATATATATATATAAGTACATAAACAATCGTGTTATAATTACTTAAAATAACATAACAAATAGATATATCCATATAGATATAGTTATGGGCCAAAAACCCATAAGAGGAATTTAAAGCCCATATACAATATTTAATAAATTATAATAACATATATATATCGTAATATTACAAAATTAGAAGAATATAAAAGTTAGAAAAAATGATAAATGTTTCACATAGACTAATAAAAAAGTGCTACATTAGCACCTTCCATAAATTCCTAATTAAATCTCAAATTGTAAAAATAATTAGAAAATAATAATAATTGATTAATTAGGAAATTATTATAATAACAAAAATTATCATAATTAGCAAAATAAGCTTCAAAAGAAAAAGCAATGAAATTAATATAAAATGGACTAAAAAATATAAAAATTAGAAATTAATTAAATAATAAAGAAAAACTTAAAATAAATAAATAAAGCTATTTAGGCCAAAATAACTAAATTTGTAATGCTTTAGAGCCATAATAAAAAATGTGGATTTCAACTTTAAAAGTGGATCCTTGTACATGAAAGTATGTCCGAAAAATTATAAGTTCATAAAAAATCAAAGTTAAAATGAAAAATTTATACGTAATTGATGAAAAAGCTTAAATTGAGAAATTTTGTAAGATAAATAGAAAATTTAGGTAGAATTTTAGATAAATACTTACATAGGACAGTTACCTCACTTAAATACTTATTATTTTTCATATTTCCTAATTATTAGGTGATCCCGATGAGAACATCAATCTTCTGCTAACTATTATGATCTCTAAGTTTTACTATGATTAAGTGAGTACTTTCGATAACTCTATACTTACTTTATATTTATAGTTAGCACATATAAATTTTATATATTAATAAATTGATGTTTGAGGTTGAGGATATGCATGTGGCTAAATATTACTTATTGTTGTGTAAAACGTTATTAAATCTAGTAATTGATAAATTGATTATATGATTAACTACTACATGATTTTGATGGGTTGTTGATATTGGTTGATCGCCTAATTATTTGAAATAATCATATCTAGCTTATCTTAAATTAAATAGATCATGCATAAGCATGAATATCACATCTACTATTCTAGCAACCACCTTACATGTATGGTAATGAAGGGCTTTGTAGGGATAGGAATTGTAAACCTTGAAAATTTAGCCTTCTAAGTATAGAATTGACTTCATGTACTATAGATGTTTTCCTTAAATCAATAGCACTGATAAATTTAAAGTAAATTAAAATTTTAAACTTGAAACCTAAAACGAATATGAAAAACCCTAACTTATTAATCGAAACTCTAATTGTGTGCAAAAACCTTAAACTCTAAATACGTGTAATTGTAAGAGATTGACCTTTAACTTGGTAAAAATTCTAATCATGTATAAAAACCCTAAATCTTATGTAAGTATAAATACGATAGATCAAACAAGAACCTGATCAAAACCTAAACCATCTTAATAAGAAAAACCTTAAAATATCAAGAAAAACCCTAATCAGGTAAAATTGCTAAATAACGATTGAAGATAACTTCTAAATGATAATAAACATAAGATCACTAAATTAATTTACAAAATTGATAATATTATTTTGTAATTTTTATTAACATTATACATATAAATAAATTAAAGTTACATGAATTTAATTATTTAAACTTCATTCTATTACTTATTTGTTATTTATGTATTATATAGTAAATACTAATTTTATATCTTATAATTATAATATATATTATTCTAAATATTATTTATAATATTAGAAATATTTAAAGAAAAATTAAATTTTTATTATATTTATTTATGTCCTCATTTTCCTTATCCTCTTTATTTCCTTGTATTTTCTTTTCTATTATTAAATTATATTTGTTACATGTACATAATGTAATTATTCTATTAATATTTCAATGTTGACCAAAAGTCGATATGTCTTTTTCATGGCATTTAATGATCTTTTCCTTTCCTTTTCTTTTTCTTTTCTCCTTGTTGTGCCACTTAATTCCCTTCTAGAACCCTTTCTCAACCTCCTTAATTATCTACAAATTACACACAAAGCCCACCCCCTTTTCTTCCCTCTTCCAAACCGGCATACTATCTCTCTTTTCCTTCTTGATTTTTCTTTCATTTCCCCCCTCATTTTCCTAACCACCATTCCATCCTCAACTACACATCATCCTCCATTTTCAGCAAAGTTTAGAAGGAGAAAGAGAAAGATTCTACACTAAAATAATTCTCTAAAAACGTTAATATATATCTTTATATATATATATTTAGTATTAATTCTTGTATGTAAAGTATGTATTATGTATTTTATTGAGTATTTTTGCATTTGATGCTTTGGACATGTATTAGTATGTATTACAGTATATTATATTAAGAATTTTATGTATGGGCACTAACTTTTAGTGTACATAATCTTAAATTTTTGAAAATAATAATGTATACATATAAATATATGCAAGTATATGTACATATATACCCATACTATATAGTCTAATATGTACATAAACACGTATATAGAAAATATTAAGTATATATATGTATGTACGTGTATGTGTGTAAGCGGAAAGTATATATATGTATATAAGTACATATAAAACCAGGTATAGATATGTGTGCATGTATATGTACATGTACATAAATACATATAATAAGAGTATATTATAAGTATAAATACATGTATATACGTATGTATACATATATGACATACATATGTATACATATAAGTAATGATCCTAATATGAGATTTGGTATCTATAACGACTTTAAATAGGGATTGGTAGGATTATCTAAGATCATCATATCATATGTAAACCCTTAAATTTTTTTAACCTAATATCTGAAGTAGACTCAAGTGTATTAAATATTCTTAAGAGTTGACAAGGCTAGTGAAAGTGAAAACTCTAAAATAACTAATCAATCGCGTATAAAATTTTTTTACCTTAAACGTATGTAAACACTAAAGATTTCATCCGAAAGTGATAAAAACCCTAAAACTATAAATTTAAAGTTATAAAAGGACTAATTCACCATAATTTACCTTAAAACCCTAATTAATAATATAACCTTAGTATTATACTAAATCATTAGTAAAAGATTAAAGATAACTATTAATCATTCATAAATACTTATAATACTAAAGTAATCCTTTAGAAACTAAGATATTGTATCATAGATCACATTCATCTTCTAAGTATATAACTAGGTTAGTATTATATAGAGTTAAGAGTTTAATTGATACTTATGTTATATGTAGTAAGTATTAACACCCTAAATGACACTTCCTATGATAATTATATTAAGTGGCCTACCAAATGATGTATATAAGAAATTAAAACCTAGAGAGAGATCTCATTACTTATTCTTACTAATAATTTCAATAAACTCCTTATTTCCTTTCATTTCCTTAATTTTTCTCCTAATTTTTCTTAATTACCCCATTATGTACATACAAATTTCACTTAATTTCAAAGAGTTGACTAAGTCAACATGTTGAAAAGTCAACAAAGTGTCATTTTCATCTAGAGTTTTCTTTCATTTTCTTGATTTTTCATTAAATTAACACATGTCCATTTTCTTCTTTTCCCTTATCCTTGACGTCCACTTTCCCCTTCACTTAGACCTCGCTTGTCTTTATCTTTTTAAACATAAAGCCAAAACAAAACAAAGTCCTTTTCTCTACTTCCAAACCGTAAACCCCCTTGCTCCTTTAATTCCAAAAACTTTCTCACTTCACTTTCACAATTTCTACTATCATAAACCAAGGAGAAAAATGTATGTTATCATATGATTTTCTATCTTATGTAG
The DNA here is from genome assembly GCA_024138005.1 of Lumnitzera racemosa. Lineage (NCBI taxonomy): Eukaryota > Viridiplantae > Streptophyta > Magnoliopsida > Myrtales > Combretaceae > Lumnitzera > Lumnitzera racemosa. Next base: position 58,169,103 of record JAMXBC010000005.1, read on the forward strand.
TAGTTAGTTCTATAAGTTAAGTTAGTATAGAAATTTGGTATAATATATGCATATGTATTGTTAGAAGTGAAAGCTCCATATTCATACTTAGAAGTGTAGGAATCCATAGATAATTGGAAGAAGAACACATGTGTATATATACTTAAGCATGTGAACATAGGAATAAATTTGATAAATAAATGTATGAAGACCCTTGTACATAGTACCCATTATGTACATAACCTAAAATGAAGTATATACTAACTACACATACATATACCTTGCTAAATACACCCTTAAAGTACAAAATTATGAAATTTGTGAAGCTTTCTTAAGAAGGTATTCTAGGCATACAAAAATAACTATAAAAATATGCATGTGATTGTATGTATATACGGGTATATGTACTAGTACACGTATAAGTACACAAGTATATATACTAATATGTTAAAAGTATAAGTATATACATAACATATGTGTAAAGTATATGAATACATAAGAATAAGTAAACATATGTAATGGATGATGAAAGTAATGACATAATCAAATGATGACATAAGCGATGACATAAACCTTTAAAATAATAAACCATAAGATCATTTAAGTGTAAGAATTAATGGCTAATAAAATCATTAAATACTAAAATAGAACAAAAAACTAGCCAATAAGAATATTTAAGCTTCAATAGATAACATTTCAATAAATTTAGTCTATATAGTAAAACACGGGTTTTAACGTCCAAAACAGACATCACCGTGTAAACGTACATCCAAAAACGATGAAAATCAACTATAAATTCATAAATATTAGAAATAGAATGAAAAAGTTACATTCGATTAGTGATAAAGTCTAATCGGATAAAAAATTGATAATAATCTAGGTAGAATTAGGTAAATAGATATCTAGAATCATTAGTTAATTCAATTGCTTACTATCGTTATTATATCGTAATGATCGGATGATCCTAAAGCGGGCGAAGATCTCCCAATTGATTACTACGACAAGAGTAAGTCGTCATGGCCAAGTGAGTACTTACCCTATGATCCCATACTTGTATTTGATTACAGATAGTGGACTTAAATAATATTGTAAATTGATTGTTGTGTGGGGTCGGGAAATGCTTGTGTATGTTATTATGTGTTAAGTTGTAAATTTATCTTAAGTACAAACAATACTTTGTTTGTTGCATGGTAGTATAGATAATGATTATGTGTACTATTGGATGGTTACATCATATCACATGGAGGTAGAAAGAGGCCATTCGGAGGTTATTATTATAAATTTATTGGTTCTGTACAATGCATTCATACAAAATGACCTTACCCTAGCCCGCGGAAATATTAGGCATTAAAGGCGCCAACCACCTAGGTAAGCGTTGAGTCTAGAGGCCTCTATTTAGGGGTAAATGTAGATTGTAGGGGCTCACTCATGATTATACTAGAACTTGGTTTTTATGAAAATAAAAGACTTATTTGATTTAAGTACAAAACGTAGAGTTCCGTAATAAAGTAAGTTCTAGTATAATATGCAGATTTGATTGGTGCCATATATACTCTAACCCTGACCTTAGAAAGCATTAAATCTGAGTTGCGAATATTGACTAATTAATTGTACATATTGTTTGGCATTCTATTTGATCATTAATTCATATACGTAAATATAATGTATTGATAACTTCCTTATGGTATGACTGAGGGTTTTCCTTACTAAGCTTAGGTTTACACTCCCTTAAACTTTTGCTGCAAGATGACTTATTTTTTAAGGTTGGTCGGGGGATGCTAGAGGTTAACTTGGGGATTTGGGCAAGAGTAGGCCATTCAATGTATGGAGAGAACTAATTATGTAGACACTTACTTATGTATTTTTATTTTATCAGTAATATAGACCTAGATGTACAAAATTACAGCTTACTGTAAACTTTGTAGTTTAATTTTTATATAAATATGTTTATGTGATGATATCATATGGATCTATATGTTCTTGGGAAGCTAGTGGTTGTAGAGTTTTGTATATTATGTGAAAAGTTCATGATTGGAAGGGTAACTAATCAGAGGTTCTTCAAATAGGATACAACGTTTGCCACGACTAAATCGTTCTCAGTTCGTGACATCATATGTATACCTATAATACGAAAACTACTTTGCAAATAACAAATTGCAAACTCTAACTAATTAATTGCTATGACTTTCAATGCATAATTTATTAATTTAACTTAAAATATAAATGATTATAAATACCCAATATTCCACAATCCATCAGAACTACAGAAAATCAATATCCCTAAATAAATAATAAGACATGGTATATTAATTTTATAAACTACAACAATTACTAAATATTGTACAGCCTTAATAGATAAATACTTTATGTCCGTACTTTTCTATTATTTTACTGGTTAGATTGCTTTACACTCGAGTCATAGTCCAAATCCCAACTCTTAGATAATCTACGAAAGAAACTATAAGGAGGTAAGCCACATCTAACTTAGTGATATAATCCTCCTATTACACCTTTCAAACAAAAGCAAGTAAGTTAAATTAATAACCATATGAATGTAGACAAATCGTAGGTGTGGACACCTAATTTTTGCCCCATTTATTGTATTTTATTTTATTTTTATTTTATTCCCTCAGTAGACCCTAAATTAAGAAAAACACAAAAAATAGGAAATTAAAGAAAACCCAAAATAAAAAAAAAGCAAAATAAAGAATTTTAGGAAAATACAAAAATAAGAAAAAGCACCAAAAAATGAAATTTGGAAAAACATAAAAAATAGGAAGTCTAGAAATAAACTCAAAAAATAAGAAGTTTAGAAAATAAAATTTGAAAAAATTACAAGATATAGAAAAATTTTAGGGACTTTAGAAAATAACTTTTTATTAAGATAGATTTTTTAGTTTTGAAATATATTTAGAAATTAAGCCATTGAATTTGGGTTTAGATTTAAATCTACTTTAAGCCGACCTAGTCCATATGTGCAATTTAATTATACATATGGACAAAGCACAGACTAACGGCTTAAAGGATAAACATTGGAGTATTAGTATCAAGTTTGGTTAGAAGTCTGAGGTTTGATTCTTGCTAGGCATAAAGTGCTACTTCTTTTTTTATAATATATATATATATATATATATATAAAGAGGATGTATAACTATCAGACCAGGCCTATTGAATAGGGCCCAATACCCTGTTTCAAAAACACGATAAGAGCAATGAGCTGGGGGGCACGTGCCTAATTTTTTTCAAACGTGTATGTAGTACATGCCCTATATATGTCCTTGCCTCTAACCTTCTTCTTCCTTCTTTCCCTCTAGCTTTTCAATTTTTCCTCCCTTAGTTGCTCAATTCGGGATCATTTTTTACCCTATTTACTACAAGATTTCACCAAATTAGTGGTGAAATCGTATAGTAAACTTGGCGTATTACGAATTGAAATGAAAAAAAAAAAAAACGCCTTCATTCATCCTTTTACTCACTAGAATGAAGCATGGAAAATCCCAAAAAGTCAATTTTTCAACAAAAATATTAATGGCAGATTTCATCCATTAACAAACTTTCTAAACTTATACAAGTTTGGGAGGTTATAAATTGGACCCCTATCCTCATTGAAAACCAACAAACAAGATTTCTCCCCCCTTAATCTCTCTATTTGTGGTTTCTCACTCTTCCCCACACACACTCTCTCTTTGGATCGCCTTCCCCATACATCTCCACTCGAAACCACCACCATGATCAACTTCGTGGGGGTTCAAAGCCCAAGTCCTAGCCTTCATTCATGCTATAGCCACCACCACCGTAACTTGCTATCAACCACCATCAACCATCGCTCTTGAGAACTACCAAAAACCATCTTCTCGTGCTAAAGCATTTGTTCTATCCCCCAAAACCCATTAGGAAAACCCGAATCAACCTTTTCCCAATCAATTCACTATTAGAAGTGCTTGGACCCAAAACTCGTCGATCGCTACAGTGAAAATCCATCGACCTAACTCGACCTAGATCTAGTGCTTGAACCAACCCGTATACCGTACCTAATTGATTCGCTCTAGTTCGAGACACATTTCTCCTTGGTCCGACCCTTCTTCCATTCAGCTCATTTTTATTTTTCTTCTTTTTGTTTTGTTCATTCGGTTTTTATTTTATTTTGTTTTATTTATTTACATGTAAATTGTATTAAAAAGAAAGAAGAAAAAAAAAAGAGAATAAAGGAAAAAGAAAAAAATAGTTTATTTATTTATTTTAGTGTAATGGAAATAGATAAAAAAATAAATAAGAAAAAATATAGGATAAAAATAAATAAATAAGGGAAAATAAATAAAATATGAATAAAAATACGTAAGTTGGTGAATGAATAATTGTCTTATCACTAAGAAAAGTGTGTTTCCAAAATAAAAATACATTAGATTCATTTTACAATTCAAGGCATTTTAGAATTTAAAAAACATAAATAAATAAAAATCCAATTTAAGACCTTTCTTTTTTAGAAATTTCCTTAATTAAATCAAATTAAGTAAAACATAAACTCAATCATTTCCAAAACTAAAATTAACATCACCTACTAAAATTTTTACAAAAAGAACCATGTACATCTATTCTCAAATAGTAGGTAGTGCGTAGGTACTTACGAGGTAACGATAAAAATAAAAAATCTAATTTTCCTTTTTCTTAGATTATTTAGGTTATCTAATTAAAGTAATTAACAATTGAGTTTTGTCTTGTGAAATTAAAAGGTGATTTTTAAGTTTAATTTTGAATTTGGAAAATTAATGGTTCTTATAAGGGTTCAAAATTTCTAACCTCCGAATCCAGATTTCCAGTTTTCACAAGTTGCTTCAAAAATTAGTTTTATCGTAGATTAGTGGCTAACTATTTTTCCCAACTTTGGTCGGTAGAACCTTAGTTATTCTTTAAAGAAGTTTTAACAATTTAGGAGTCTTACTTATCATTAGGTTAAGAGCATTTGTTATTCCAAATCATTAAATCAATCAATCCATCTTATAAGGAACTAAGGTTATTCTAAAAGTTATTAAGAATCCTTATGTTATAGACCTTGGCTATTCTCAATTATAAAACTATGCAATCCTTCTATTTACGAACTTAAGTTGTTCAACAAGAACCATAGTTGTTCTTATTGGAACCTTTGACTATTTAACAGTTTTAGTTTTCCTTAGGTTAAGAAGTTTTGTTATTTTAAATTGTTAAATTAAGCAATCCCTCTTATTGGGAATTAACATTATTCCATAAGCTCTTGAGAATCCTTAAATTACATACTCTGGTTATTCTCAATCATGAATCCAAGCAATCCTTTAATTTACAAACTTAGGCTATTCAATAAGAACTTTAATTATTCCTAATGGAACCTTTGACTATTTAAGAGTCTTAATCTTCCTTAGGTTATGAACTTTTATCACCCTTGATCATGAAATCAAGCAATCCTTTACATTGAGAACTATAGTTATTCAAGACATTTAGGAGAATTGTTAGATCATAGACCTTGGCCATTCTCAATTATCAAACCAAATAATCCTTCTTTTTGTGAACTTAGTTTATTCCATAAGAACCTTAGCTATTCTTGAAAGAAGATTTAGTTTTAACCTTTTAGGAGTCTTAGTTATCCTTAGATTAAAAATTTTGGTTATCCTTAATCATGAAATCAAGTAATCCATCATTTTCGGAACTAAGGTTACTATGTAACTTCTTAAAAATCCTGAGATTTAGATGTTTGGCGTTCCTCAATTGTGAAATGAAGTAATCCTTCTGTTTAAAAAACTTAGGTTATTCCATAAGAACCTTAGCTATTCTTGAAAGAATTATTGCATATTTAGGAGTCTTAGTTATTCTTAGATTAAGAACTTTGGTTATTTCCAATAGTGAAATGTAGTAATCCATCATTTTTTAAACTAAGGTTACTTCACAACCTCCTAAGTATCCATAGATTTAGATCTTTGGCTTTCCTCAATCATGAAACCATGTAATCTTTCTATTTAGAAAACTTAGGCTATTTAACAAGAGCCTTGGTAGCTTTGGCTATTTCAGAGTTTTAGTTATCCTTAAATTAGGAACTTTGGATATCCTTAATCGTGAAACCAAGTAATTCATCATTTTTAGAACGAATGTGACTTCGCTAATTCTTAAGTATCCATAGATTAGGAACTTTGGTTTTTCTCAATCATAAAAGCAAGTAATCTTTCTATTTAGAAAACTTAGGTTATTCTACCAAAACTTCAATTATTCTTGAAAGACGCTTTGGCTATTTTAGACTCTTAATTATCCTTAGATGATGAACTTTGATTATTGTCAATCACAAAATAAAGAAATCCATCTTATTTAGACTATGGTTATTCTACAAGTTCCACAAAATCCTTAGATTATCAACTTTGGTTATCCTTAATTGTGAAACCAAGCAATTCTTCTATTTATGAACTTAGGTTTTTGGATAAGAGCATTAGTTATTCTTAAAAGAAGCTTTGGCTATTTAGAAATTTTAGTTATCATTTGGTTGGCAACCTTCGTTTTTCTAAATCATGAAATAAAGACAATCCATCTTATTGGGAACTAAGATTATTGTAAAAGTTCTTGACAAATCCTTAAATTACAGACCTTAGCTACTCTTAATTGTGAAATGAAGTAATCCTTCCTTTTGTGGACTTAGTTTGTTTCACAAGAACTTTAGTTATTCTTGAATGAAGAATTAGCTATTTAGGAGTCGTAGTTATCCTTAGATTAGGAACTTCAGTTATCTTCAATCGTGAAATCAAGTAATCCATCATTTTCAAAACTAAGGTTACTTTGCAATATCTTAAGTTTCCTTAGATTTGGATCTTTGGCCTTCCTTAATCATGAAACTAAGTAATCCCTCTATTTAAAATACTTATGGCATGTTTAGTTTGGGGTGGCATTCCCCTTTTATTCCTTATCACCTTGTTTAGTTGTCATTTAGGCCCATGTAATCGACATTCCATTGAATGGCTATTACTTGATAATATGTAATAGCAATTACTTAACTCTACCTAAGAATGGGGATTCCTTGCAATGGTAATTTTTTTGGAAACTGACCTTAAAGAGAGAAAGTTAGATTGAGACTAAAGAAAGAGAAAGAGGGATTAACCCACTACCTTCGCTACCATAACCATTGTCTTCCACACCTCCACTTGCCACTATACATCGCCATCATACGACCTACCCATCATTGTGTTAGGAGAGAAAGAGAGATCAAGAACAGAATGAAGACCAAAGAGAAAGAGAAGGATTAACCTACGCTCACCACCTACCACCATCCCCCAATACTACCATACTACCCGCTCAACACTATATTGAGATAAAAAGAGAGATTGAGACAGTTCCTTGCCTGCATCTATGGTTAAATCTAGAAAAAGGTAGCATCTTACATTCACAAGAGTCCTTATATATATATATATAAAGGAGACTTAAATGTTTAGTAAGAAAACTTATAGCTTTCGGTTGGAGAAAAGTTAAAAAAAGGGATTATAAGATAGGTGGAGATGCTTTAATATGCTCTTTAAGAGTTGATTTGTCCCTTATCTCTCTTTCTTTCCTCTTTATCCTTTTCACATTTCATTAAACAGGTACGCATAACTAAAGGGGGTGGGTGTCACGAACTGAGGACGGCCTAGTCGTGGCAGACGCCGTATACTGTATGAAGAACCCCTGATTGGTTACCCTTCCAATCAAAAACTCTTCACACAATATACAAGGCTCTACAACTACTAGTTCCAAAGTACATCCAGATTCACATGATATCATCACACAACATATTGATATAAAAATTAAGCTCAAAAGCTTATATTACACAATATTTAAGTGTGTCTAAGTTCATAATAATAAAGTAAACATAAGTTAAACATAAGTACATGAGGAATAGTCTACATAAACTATTTTCCTCTCATCACACAGGACACTTCGCTCTTGCCCAAGTCCCCAGGCTAACCTGTGGCATCCCTCGTCCTGTCTCTACGAATAAGCTATCCTGCAACAAAAGTCTAAAGGGGTGTAAGCCTAAGCTTAGTGAGCAAAACCCTCAGCCATACAACAAGCAAGTTATAAACACATTATAATCACGCATATGAATGAATGATCAAACAGAATGCCAAATAATACGCATACTTAACTAGTTCATATACGCAACTCGGATTTAACGCCCTCCGAAGTCAGGGTTGGAGTTTACACGGCACCAATCAGATCCGGGTATTACACTAGAACTTACTTTACTACGGAACTCTATGTTCCGTACTTATATCAAATAACTCTTTATTTACAGAAAAACACAAGTTCTAGTATAATTGTGAGTGGGCCCCCGCAGTCCACACTCACCCCTAAACGAAGGTCTCTAGACTCGACCCTTAGCCAGGCGGTTGGCGCCTCCAACGCCTAGTGTTCCCGCGAGCCAGGGTAAGGTCATTTTGTACGAGTGCACCGTACAGAACCAAATAAATAAATGATATCAACCCCCGAATAGCCTCTCTTTACCTCCGTGTGATGTGACGGTCGGAATAGTATCCATATTATGCATGTTAATGCATGTCTCAATGTCTTTTTATAGGCCGAGTATAATTAGGTTCAAATTATGCTATGACCATCCAATTGTGCACACAATCAATTTCTATACTACCATGCAACAAACATAGCATTATCATTATTTAAGATAAGTTCACAATTCAAGACATACCAACATACACAGGCATTTTTCCCAATCCCCACACAATCATCAATTATCAATAATATTTAGGTCCACTATCTACAATCACAAGACAAGCATGGAATCATTGGGTAAATACTCACTCGGCCATGGTGATTTGCCCTAATCGTAGTAGTCGATTGGGAGGTCCTCACGCTCCTCAGAGTCACCTGATCATTACGATTTGATAAGACTAGTAAGTAACTCATTTAACTAATGCTTCTAAACATTTAATTACCTAATCTACTTAGACTATTATCAACTTTTACCCGATTAGACTTTATTATTAATCGTATGTAACTTTTTCGTTTCATTTCTAATATTTATGAATTTATAGTCATTTTTCATCGTTTTCGGACGTATATTCATACGGTAATGTTTGTTTTGGACGTTAAGACCCCTATTTTATATTATGAACTAATTTTATAGAAATTTTTAGCTATAATACTTAAGTATTGCTATTACTTATATTTATAACCTTTATTCCCTAAATTCTTATAATTAAGGGATTTACTTTGTCATTACTAATTCATGTATTGATTTAGGTATAATCTAGTTTACAAAGTGTATTATGATTTACTAATTTTAGTATCTAATTATCTACATTTTCTTATTTTTCTCATTTTCTAAACTTATGCTTATGTCATTGCTTACATCATCTTTTCTTGATGCCATCATATGCTTATGTCATCTTTTCTTTATGTCCTCATATGCTTATGTCATCATCTACCTCATCATTTGATTACATAAGTATCATATCATGCTTATGTCACATGTACATGTCTTATGTACATTTATTTCTTACTTTATACTTATATATATATACCTTATACTTATACTTATGTACATATGCTTATACCGTATTTATACATGTATTTCTACTCATATACCTATACGGTTAAATACGTATTTTTATACTAAATTTCGTATGCCAAATTTTCTTAAGAAAATTCTCTCAATTTTCATCCTTTTGCATTTCTATGTATGTAGTAAGTATAGTATATGTATATATAGTTAGATATGGTCTTAAATTAGGTTATGTACATGATACATACTTATGTACAAAGGTTCATACACTTGTATTCCTTTGGTATTTTTTTATGTATACACATCTAAGAGTACATATACATGTATTCCTTACATTTCCTTCATGATCCATCACTTTCTACACTTAAAGATGGAGACTTTGTTTTCTTCTCTTCAAGACTTCACTAAACACTTAACTACTTACCTAATCTACCTAATTAACTAACTAATGAATAACATAAAATAACATAAAACAAGTTAAGAACATACCTTTAATTGTGTTGAAGTTTAAGGGGACAAAAGAAAAAGGATGAAAGTGAAAGAAGAAGGAGAGCTCACGGCATGAAATGGGGACTTTTGTTTTTTTTCTTTTGTTTTGTTTCCAATTATGAAGACAACAAATGGAGAAGTCTAGAAGGATGAAAAGTGGACGGCAACAAATTGCAAAAAGAGGAAAGAAAAAAAAATCAAAATGAAAAGAAAAGAAAATCATCATTAAGTTAATGAGATATTTTCCTTATCTCTTAAGACTTTTGACTTTTCAAAATGTTGACTTTAGTCAACATTTGTTGACTTGGTCAACTCTTTGACTTTGGTCAACATGCCTTACTTTAGTCAACATTCCTTAAGTAAGTTTAATTTTGTGCACATAATGTGGTAATTAAGGGAGATTAGAGGAAAAATGAAGGAAATGAGGTATTAGATGAATTGATTTGTAAACATTGTTAATGAGATCTTACTTTAGGTCTTTATAGCCTATATATCTCATTTGATAAACTACTTTGAATAACAAATGCAAAAAGTACCAATTTAAGTATTAAGGTTCACTACATAAACATAATCTTCAATTATTACCCTAACTCTAAGTAAAACTATCTTAGTCACTTACTTAAAATGTGAATATAATCTATGACTCATTATCTTAACTTCTAATGGATTACCTAAGGATTCAAAGCATATAAGTATGAATAAGGGTGATCTCTAACCCTTTACTAGTGAATTGGACAAAAGGATAAGCATTATATTTTCAATTAGGGTTTTAGGGTATATCATGATGGATTGGTGTACATATGTCCTTAATGGAATCATTTTTAAGGTTTTTATCACTTTCGAATTGAATCTTTAGCTTTTAGAAACATTTAGGGTCGAAAAATTCTTTACGCGATTAATTAAGTCTTTTAGGGTTTTCACTTTAATTAGTCTTGTCGACTCCTAAATTGTCTACTATAGTTGAATCTATTTCAAAACCTAGATCGAAACTTTCAAGGGTTTACAGTGGGTCCAAGTTGCAAGATGGATTTAAAAGTAAATGATAATTGAGGGATGAACAAGGATTCCTATGCACCAACGATGGATATAATGCACCAACGCCTCACACAAGCTCAGGTTACACTTGATATGATGCATAAGTATGGCTGGAGGTCACTTATCACTAGTCCACACTCAAATGGGCTAAATAAGAGTATCTTAAAAGTAAGCAAAAAAAAATACATAACTCAAGAGAAAGTAAAAAAAAAAAGTTCAGTATATTCTTTTTTGTATTGTTTATGCAGCTATTATATTATGTGGCTATTAATAGTATCCTATTAGGGTAAGTCTTAAGTTATAGAAATTACAAAAAATAGATCCTTATTTGCTAAACAAAAGGAGAATAATTTATAGGGAAATGAAATCGTACAAAAGAACATCCTTTGTCAAAAAGGATAGTATAAGTATCAAAAAGGACAATGTACACATTTTACTCAATCTGCGATTATGATAATATTATGAGCCGAGCAGGGGTGGTCCTTTAATCAGGTCTATTTGGCATTAACAGTTTGGCGTCTTAACGGTTGGGGCTAGATAGGGGTTAGATCAAGGACAACTCACATTTAGGTCGGCCTTGGCACTCTAGAGATGGTTGTTTTCCTGATTTAGTGTTTGGACTGGAGTGCAAGGAGGGGTTAACTCCAACTGTGGGCTAATTGTAAAACCTAAAGTTAAGTCAAGTGACTATAGGATTGAACTTAGAACATAAAGTTTAAGATGATCGGTTAAAAGATTCGATCAAACCCGAATTATAAACTATGGATAGAAATATTAGTAAAAATAACCCCGTAAACTTGAATTTAAAAAAATAAGTAATAAAATAGGAGACTATAAAATTTTCAAATTTTAAGTATACTAATTATTAATTATCGAAAAGGCAAAAAGTGTAATCTAATAACTAATAAATTACTAGAGATAGATTATATGTATACTAAAAATTATAAGATGACCTAAATAATAATTAGAAATATTCACATGTACCCTGCATGTATTTATGATAGATAAAAATATGCAAAATTTCTTAAATTGTCTAAAAACTTATTAAATAATTAAAGAAAATTATTAATTAAATAATAAAAAATCAAAAGAATCAGGAATGAGGTGGATTTAGTCGTGGCAAGTCAGGAAGTGAAGAATAAAAATTACCTAATTAAAATCAAGCAACACAAAAGGCAAAAATTAAGAGATTTGGACAATGTCTTATCCAATTAAATGCACATTAATTACTACAAAACTTTATAAATAGGGAAAAACATTACAGAACTTCTTTAGATAGTTAGGAATCAGAAAAAAATAGAGAGCATAAAAAATTCAAGGGAAAAATTAGGGAAAAAAAAAGAAAGAAGGAAATCAATACAATAAGAGCTAACTAGCCAAACTCATACGCCGCCATCACTTGGGAACGAGCTACCACCACCACCTCACTTCAGACCCATCGCTTGAACTGGCTGATATGCTTAGACCAGCTGATACACCTGGACCGGTATTGGACGGTCAAAAGCCATCGGACCGGGTGAGTCTTTCATTTGCTTCGATTTTGTATAATTTTGTAAAGTTATTTATTTTGTCTAGAAAATTATGAAATTTATTATTATGAGGTTTTAATGTATGTAGATTTAAGGAAAAATAACAATTAAGTGTAATCACGTTTGGAAATATAAGATTTTTAAGAAATTAAGCAAAACCGAACATGATTAGGATTAGAAAGAAATAGGCTTAGGAGTGTAGTTTAGAGCTCAAATTTTTTTTGTAGAATGCTTAAGTGATATAAAACAGTGCTATAAATTCATTTTTTTTAAATTTAATTTTCAAAATTTTTAGGTAAATTTTTAGCCCTAAAATGATAGAAAAATTAGGTAATTTTGGGTTAATTAGGTGATTAATATATTAATTACTGATTTAGATAGTAATTAGAAGGTTATGGATGTTAATCTCTTATGTGAAAACCTAATCATAGCCTTTGGAATGCTAAGTGTAATTAATGAAGGAATTATGTGGTAATTGTAGAAAATTAGGAATATGTAGAATTGGAAAATTAATAAATATGAAAAATTAGGTTTAATTAGATAATATAATAATAAAAATTAGAATATAATAAATCTGAAACAAAATTTAATTTTAAGTAATTGTATAAAAAATGTAAGATTTTTTCACATCAGAAATAAATTCAGTACCCTAATTAGGATTAGCGTATACCGAATAGTTTAGAATACTAAATTAAGACCCAATAGGATATTAGAATACTCGAGCTTAACATAATTAATTTCACATTAGGATTCGAGCATATTTAAGATTCCAAAATCAAAACTAGAATCTAATTTAGGAACCGAATCCCGAAATAGGGTAGAATGAATCATTAGTAAATAATAGGTATACGTGGAAAAAATAAACTAAATTATAACTTAGAATATGAATCATTAAAGTATAAGTACTAAAAAGACTTATTTATATTATAAGATACCCAAAGACGAATCGGCTTGCAATTAAGTGATCGAGCGATTGAGAAATTCCAAGTAAGTTGGGTTATTAATTACTGTATTAGAGTACTATTTTATGATATTCGGAGACTTAGGATTGTATATGGTTATGATTGTAAGTAGTTTATGCATGTGTTTGATGTATTTGAATTTGTGTTGAAATTTGTGCAAAATTAGTATGAAATTATTTGAACACCCTAAATGAAATTTAATCTTATTCGACTTTAATGACAAAAAATATCATGCATTACAACCCATTAGGGGATCATTAGGATTCTTTAACCAAATACTGACCCCTTTGAAAGGGATAGCGTAGGATTGCATAATGGTCCCTTCTTCATCCTTAGTTAAACTAAGTGACCGGAGAGAAGGTTGTGGTAAGGGTGAAGTCAATGGTTTGAAGGTAGTCGCGGGAAGAGCGGTTCTCCATTGTACAAGCCTGGGTTTGGTTGTAAGCTACTGCATAACATGAAAACTCCTTAACCTGGATTAGAGCGAGTGAAATTTCCCTGATTTTGTAATGGACCGGACTACATTGTGTGATGATACTTGATTGCTTCATAGCATTAAAATAATTTCTTCATAATCTTGTTTGTATTTGTATACTTTCATGAGTCTCTAATTCAACTTACTGAGCTGTAGTTGCTCATATCCTTATAGATCCTTTTGTAGGTCCTAATTTCTGATTACTTAAAGTATTATGCTACCTTACAATTATTTAGAGGTTAGTTCTTCTACAGCTAGGGGTGTAAGGATCAATTTGCTTAGCAGTGGATATGTAACTAGTGTGTCCTTTGTAGTTTAAGACTGAAAGACTGATAGTTGTTATGTAAATTAATGAGCCGTTATGTTTATATAAAGTTTCCTGGAAAGTTCTATAGACTTTATATATAATTATGTATGTTTATTAGAAATTTGTGATAATTACTATACTTGTAGTTAAACACTTAAATGGAACTATTTACTTCAAAGTGAGGAGTTGTTGACGCCTTATGTAGATTATGTCTATGGTAAGTACTTTGAGGCTAGTTACTATTATAGAATGGTTTACACGGCGGGACTGTTGCAACTTTGTGACTTCGAGATGTAATACTAATTACCTCGATAGCTTCCTGGATGGCATGGAGAGCAAAGTAGCTCGACAAATCGGACCGGAGAAAACACTACTCCTCAATACTTAACTCTCCTCGAACAGCTCGACGAACCATGTGAGAAAGCCTTCGGGCTTGGAAACTAGTGATCAGTCCTTAATCCCTATCAGGGTTTACAATACAAGGTTTCCTAAGGAGGGAAGAAGCTTACAGGGTTAAGGATATGAACAATAGGGAAAGAAGGCAATTGAGAGAGAGAAAGATGGAAAGAAGAAAGAAAAGGGTAAATTTATCTTTCTAACTTCTATTACGAGTATAATCTTAATGTCCTATGTATCCTTAGATATTTATGCTCAACAACTTCCTCAATGTAAAGGGGAACACCTTGCATACAATGGCGTCAAAGAGTTCACATAAGTCCTTTAGAGTACAAAAAGTATTTAGATGGTCATTTGGGTCCTCCTTCCTATTGTAAGTGTCAAATTAAGGCAATTAGACATTTAACGGAAGAACTTCTTCAACAATATCCTAGAGAAACCCTTCAAATTAGTTTCCTTCTTAGAGGTTCCTTTTGTTGCTAATTTCTATATGTACTCCTCTAATCTTGTTGAATCATGTCCACAACTACTTTTTAAGTTAAGCAAGTAGCTAAATGCTCAGTTTTACCCTTTGTACATGCTCGAGTACATCCAACAGCTTGAGTTTGTGGTGTTGTTTGCTGGAAATCTTTCTCCCTATTTCTCATTGTGATTACTAGATATTCTAATTAACCATATGGGCTTTGGAGACTATATGGCATTATTCATTGTCTTCTATAGTCAAATTAACTTCTTTTGCAATTGCTTCGAAGGAAGGATGGAGGAAGAGGTAACATTACTCTCTTGGAGTTTCTTTCTCAATTTTTGATTATATGCCTTCATTTCCTTAAGCACCTTGGCAAATTTGGTGCATAAAGCTTCTAACTGTAACATATGCAACACATCATCGATTTAAACTTCTTGTCTAAAAGCATCAATAACCTCCATAGGATGCGCTTCTACAGTTTATTGTATTAACAGTCGATTCTCATTCTAATATTTAGGTACTTACAAAATAGAACACGATTACGAGGGGTGCTAAAGAATGCTCTAGCATGACTACTCTAATGCCTAAGTTAGCCTCCTATTATGAGAATAAACTGCGAAGTTATATGAAGAGGAATATAATGAAAGATGGATCCCCTTACCTAAGGGTCTTGTTGCTTATTTAGAGTAGGTAAGAGTGAGTCATACTTGGACTAGGCTAATTAGAGTAGGGCCCAAGTCTTTGGCTGGTTTACTTAAGCCTAAGGTCTATTTATCAAAATAGCCTTATCGACACTTGCCCCATAATCTCTTTGTTGACAAGTTTAACAAAGAAAGTACCTAAAGAGGTTGATTTTGTAAGAGCTCTGAGAATATCTATGATGATGGGCCTAAAAAGACCAAGATGCTGCAAAGGCCTAAAGAGGCGAAGGTCGAGAGAGGTTGAAGCAATTAAAGATTACCTAAAGAGGTTAATTTTGTAAGAGCTCTAGGAAAATCTATGATTATGGGCCTAAAAAGACCAAGATGTTACAAGCGCCTAAAGAGGCAAAGGTTGAGAGAAGTTGGAGCAATTAAAGATATCTATATGCTCAAAGAGGCAAAGGCTTGAAGAAGTTGACTGGCCCTAAGTCCTTTAATAATATAGGACTTTGGGTTAATTTACTCGTCATCTATAGAAGGTTTCTGATTAGATTATTTTCACTGTTTAATGGTTGAGTGCTTCTACATAGCTCGTTGTTTGTATTTAATATAAGGCTTAGAGTATTTTACTTGTCATCAATTAATGGCTTAGGGTTTTCAAGTAATTTGTTGTCTATTTGAGATGTAGAGCATTATACTTGTCATCAATGGGTGGCTTAGAGTTGTTAAGTAGGTTGTCATCTATTCCTTAGATTTAGAACATTGTACTCATCACCAATTGATTGTATAGAGTTGCTAGGTAGCTTGTCATCTATTAATTAGACTTAGAGTATTTGTACCTTTCACTCTTAGGAGAGCTCAAGGCTTTACATCTCATTATTGTTTCTTAGGACTTAGAGATCTAAGGGTATCCTTTTCCTGTTGCCCATCAAATATAGGGCTTAGGGATTACTGCTTTGTGATTTGCTTGTTACTCATAGTGTGTAGGGTTTAGAGCTATCGAGGAGTAGCCCATTAATAAATTATACTGATTGGACTTAAGGCGGAGGGTGTTTCTCTAGCCTTAGTTTATCTTTAAGTTCTTGTACTCTTCTCCAAAGGAGGTTGAGATGAACCTACTAAGAATTGAATAAATTGTTACAAGTGCTAGATAATCAACACTTTTCATTATCAAACTCGTTGAAGCTTGAATAGTAGAGTAACACATTGTTAGATATAGGTTTAAATAATCCACGAGTCAAGTGTGAATAATGACAATAGATGAGTGTAAGGTGCAGTATAAGATGCATATCTTGAAGCGTAAATAATGAACAGATCACATATGGTAATAGTAAGGCTTTTACTCATCCTTAATCAACAAGAATCAGCATGTATTTGAAGCACATGTGATTAAGCTCTTCTATTTTAATCGAAGATGGGTGAAATCCAAATCAGCCACTAGTGGTTTACCAAAGTGGCTACTTGCTTTAAAATATAGAAAAATGACATGCCCTTCTTCTATCAACTGGTCTCATAGAATTTAGGACTTGACTTTCATTCTTTTTCTTTTTTAAATACTCTACAAGTCATTTCCCTAGCATTCAAGTAAGGATCTTCACATTTGACTTCAAAATATGTTTCCCCAAAAAATATGTAATTGCATACAGGGACTACTCTGCTTGCACGTGGAAAGCTTATATATGGATGGAGTTCGACACTTGTTTAGACTGTGGCTACCCATGTGGATGGAGTTCGACACTTGTTGTTGCAAATCACATAGCCCAATACAGGCCCCACAAAACCTGCTCATGCGCTGCTGTTATGCTAAGGATTTTAATGCAGCTTGGTTTGAGTGTGGATGACAGCCTGGATATGGTGCACACGCTGTTGTCCTCGAGTTTGTTGTCAAGTAGTCTGGTATTTGTAGTCTTAGATCCTGGGTTAGCACTCAAGTAAGAGTGCTCAAAATTTGCTTAATGCTTGCATTGAGCTCAAATCCTTCTAAACGGCTCAGATTGCGATTAATTTTGATTTTGGACTATCTATGGTATAGTTCGGACAATTGCTGCTTGGCTTTGAAGTTACTCGGCCAAGTGTTGGACTATGGGTCTCTGATCGGGTTTCAACTTATGCAGCTCGGTGAATGGGTAGCTCAGACTTCATTTATTCGGTCACTTAGAGTTGGTTTTGTCCAACTGCCGCTGCTCTACAATTTTGATCATGCTTGTGTACTCCTGGTCCATTTCCATGGTAAGAGGATCTTCTTATAAGAATCCAAGTATTTATCGATTAGCAAAGGACTATAATCCAAAAGCCTTGAAGCTTTGAAGCAAGCTGTAGATTCAGGAAACATAGAGACCCAAGATTCATTCACAACAGCTTTGGACACTTTGGTCGTGGAGTTATGGACAAATGCTAGAGTCGCAAGGCAGCTGATGCACTGATATATTGCAGCTCGATAAAAGATAGCTGCCATAGTTGGTGAGAGTTGCTACTCATGCTTCAGCTCAGAGTAGCTTGGTCGCAGAATCTAAGCCTAGACTTGTAGCTTGGTCCTGTTATGTTTTTAAGGTTGTAACTCTCGGAGGAAGTTTGGTTAGTATTCTGCTGTCGTGTCAATCACAAGGTTACTTAACTTATCAATGCCCAATTTCCATCAACCCTTGAAGAAATTAAGCTTTTCGTTGCAATTGATGCCCAAGATGATAAATTATCATTTGTCCTGTCCAATAGTCGAGATCCAGAAAGTGGGACTTCCAATAGCTTCATTCTTTGATCTCAAAATAATTTTGAAGAACATCTACATGGATAGAAGAGCATGTGACGTAAGATGAGGACCATAGAGCTCGGTTGTTGAAGTTGGCTCAATTAGTGTTGCTGTTATCAGATGTTGGATTTTCAGGCTAGAGGCAGACTCGACCACCACTTGATCCAAAGGAAGCTCAGAGTTCAGAGATCGGGCTTGTGAATGCTGCAACTCGGACATTAATTTTGGTGTGGTAGATAACTCAAGTCAAATCGGTTTTTCAAGTAGGCATGGTGTAAGATTTGTAGCTTGGCAGACATAGATAAGGACAGCAGCTAGTTGAATCAAAGATAGTTCAGCAAACTGCACTATCTTGGCACTTGTTTAAATTTGTAAAGCTATCACAGCTTCCTCTCAAGAACTACACACCATACACTGTAGTTCATTGCACTAAAACACTCACAACAGCTCAGACAGAGCAATTTAACAACTCAGGACACACACAATAGCTCGGCACCAACCACGCTTCCAGTTTTCTCAATCCTTGAGACCATGCAACTTGATACGCACTGCATTTCATTGGCCGCACATTCACTGCAGTTCAGCGAATTTTTGGAAAAGGACAGCTCAAACGCACATTGTTGACCCGGCAACCCGACAATGAGTTTAGTTCACATGTGCTCGGATACGCACCCTTCAGCTCGACAATGAGTTGACCTCACAGCAGCTCGGTTACGCACACATAATGTTCACACGTGAATCACAGCTTGGCATGACCAATCTTTGTTCTTTGCATGTCCACAACCAGACAGCACGGTGCACAGACACACTACAATGCGTCGTTGGGCAGCCAAAGTTTTCGTGCAATGAACTGAAGGAATAATTTGAAGGCTCCAGTACAAGCAGAAAAACCAAGGGAAACCACTATACAATTGAGCAGGCAAATCTTAACATAAATTCAAGCATCATACATGCTGCACTAAATATTTTAGGTGGACGAATGCCAAAATGTCAATAGAAAATGTTAGTTTATTTATGCTCTCTGTCTCCAATTGTGTAGACCTTATTAAGTCACCCAGATTTTTCTCCCCTTCATGAGCCATGCATTCCACTAATTCAACTTCAAACTGAGCTCGGTTTTTGAGTACACAGTCAGGCCACGGATAGAGTTGAGCTTAGATTTCATCTTTAATTGGAAGTGGGTAGCTCGGAGCTTCATGAGTTGCAGCGATGAAGCTCGCTCTGCTCTGGTCTTGTGCAGATCAAAACACGGATTAATCAAGCAGCTCAGAACTGAGTCGGCTTAAAACAGCTACTCGCATTTTTGTGAAGGGACTGCTGCACGGTCAATTTTTGTGAAGGGACATGAGATCAATCAAAAAGTTAGCTCGGCCTCGACTTGACTTGCTGCTGTCAGTAAGCAGCTCGCATTAGTGGCCTCTCTCATCAACGCCTTAAGAAAAGCAGGTAATGCAGATTTAGCTTAAAATTGATGCACAGCAAGATCGGTATTGGTTACGATCGAATTGGTAGTGTGAAAAGGCGGGTAAAGTTTCGGGTTCGCCCTGACACTTGAGAAACCGTTTGAAGCGTGTGCTGCTCTGTCATAAAAATTTCTTCCACGTCTTGGGAATTTGGAGTGCTTGTGGAATCAGTTTGGCCATATTTAACCAGGGGAGAAGTCATGTCGATTAAGAAGTTTTGGGTATTCAATAGCCATGAATCCACTTGTTCTTACATTGCATCTGTATCGATTTCATTCAACCTCCATCCAAACTCGGTGGACTTAGAAAAAGAAGTGGAAAGCCGTTCAGCAACTTGGCACGTATGTCGAATAAATGCTTGGTTCAGTGCGTCAATGTACAAATTGGACTTCTGTTCGAATCTTCGTCCCGTGAGCGTGTCAGTTTCCTTTGTCCCAAGTATGTTCTACTCGAGATTAGTTCTCTCCAACCTTTGTAGAGTTAAAATTCAAACATGTCATAGCTTTCTTTCTAAAAGCAGCCGAGGAACCTGTATCTAGCGATGCCATTAGATGAATCATTATAGGGTTTCCGATCCATCTAAACCATTAAAAACCTTATAGAGCTAGATCCTATAGGCAACTGAGATGGATTCTAGAATTAATTTTCAAATCTTATAGAATTATGAGTTGAATTTTGAAATTTAGGAAAAACCCGATAAAAACCTAAACCTGTTTTAAAATAATAATATATACATATGCTAGAGCTTTTAATCTCATCCTTAAAACTTATATCATTACATCTACATTATAAGAAATTAGTACTTTGCAAAGCATAAGTTACTAATATAGTAATATTTATAAATAATATACTAATAGAATATAAGATTTGATAGAATATAAATAATAGAATAATACCTTTTATCTCTTTCTTTTCAAACAACCCTAAGTCGCATAATATTTATATAGATGGTGTTTTTGTGTTTTACTTTTAGGTTTGCAATAAGGATTTGTAATAGTAGCTTATTTGAAAATTAAATTTTATAGTGATGTGATGCATTGACACTTTGACGTGCTAATCTTCTTAAGCATCTTATTTTATGAATAAGAGTACTTATTTTTATTAAATGTATCTCTTTATAATTTTTTAACTTAAGTGAGTTAGGTTTGGTTTTAATTGAGTTTTCCAAAATCCTATAGGGGCGGGTTATGGAAATAGAGTGAAAAGCTATGGGGTATAGAAGTGCTATAAGGTATTAGGTCGAGTTCAAGTTTTGTAAAACCCATTAGAAACCCGCCTTAGTAGCATCCTTACCTGCATCTACATTATCAAATTCTTACTCCAAATGTGAACATTTGAAAGCCTTGCAACCTTTAATAGCCTAAAGACCATTAGCGTTGAGGCTTGAAGTAGCAGGATGGTTCTTACATTAAAAACCAAGCAAATGTGGTAGCTAACTAAGGCAATTTTTAGCTTTTAGACTATAAATCTTCTTATGTATAATGCTGTGATGGTTAACACAAGTAGTTTCCAACTTTCATTATGAAAAAGCAGGTGCTAAGAAATATGTAATTGCTTGTTTAAAGAAACCAACCATTCAAACTAACACCCAAAACCATAAAAATATGGAAAGGAAATATCAATGCTTAGATTTAAGACAAAAACAATATAGAAATCTAAGTCTCAAAAATATAACAATCAACTATGAATGAATTTGCCTAAATCCAAACAAGGAATGGAGAAAAGTAACCGTTATGGGCCAGATTTAGAAAAATCCATAAAAGAGAAAAAAGATCTCATTACTTAATTTAAAAAAAACTATTCAAAATTACAGCAATGGATTGCATCTTTCTGGTAAGTGTTGATAGGGCTTTTTCTATAAATATACCCAAGGCTAAAGCAAACCAGTCCAAGACTTGGGTCTAACTCTAATTAGCCTGGTCTGAGTACGACTCACTCTCACCTACTATAAATAAGGAACAAGACCCCTAAGTAAGGGGATCTATCTTTTCGTTCTCTTCCTCTTTATGTAACATGGCAATTTATTTTCATGCTAAGAAGCTAACATAAGTATCGGAGTTGTTGTATAAAAGAAAACTTCAACACCCCTTGTAATCATGTTGTATTTTACGAGTACCTACTGAAATGAGAATTAACTATTAGCATGTTGCTACAGGGATCTTTCTTCTTGAGCAATATAAGGGGTAGTACTCCCCCTTAGAGTGTTATCTCCTTCAGTTCTTATCTTAATTACCATTTAGGTTTCAAAGAACAAACCATGCCAAATTTTCTATGGAGAAAATTTGATTACAAGAATTTTGCACACTCATTGTATAAACCCCGCAAATCTAGTCTTTTGAGTATAGAGTTGAACTCAAGTATTGTAGGTAATTTCCTTAAATCAATAGAACTGATAAATTTTAAATTTTAAATTTTAAAATCTAAAATGAATATAAAAATCCCTAACTTTTAAATCAAAACTCTAATAGTATATAAAAACCATAAATCCTAAATATGTATAACTGCAAGAGATTGACTCCAAACATAATAAAAACACTAATCGCATATAAAAACCTTAAATCTTATATGTGTGTACATACAATAGATCAAACCTGAACCTGAACCTAATCCAAATCCTAAACTAAAAACTTTAAACTTATCAAACACATAAAGTTGTCCTAATGGTGATAAAACCCTAATTAAGTACAATCACTAAATATTATGCTTAGTTGTGTAAAATTGCTAACTAACAATTAAAGAAAACTTCCAAATGTTGATAAATGTAAAAGTATTTAATTAATTTATAAAATTGATAATATTACCTTGTAATTGTTAGTAACTATATATTTATGTATATGTGAGTAAATTATTATCATATATAATTAAATAATTGAACTTTAATTTCATTAGTTATTACTATTTATGTACTATATAGTTAAAGTTGCTTTTATACCTTATAATTTTCTTATAATTATAACATATATATAATACTATTAATATTATTTATAGTATTAGAAATATATAATGAAAATTAAAAAATTTATTGTACTTATTCATGTCTTTATTTCCCTTATCATCCTTATTTTCTTTTATTATATTTACTTCTACTAAATTATATCTATTATATGTACATAATATGATTATTATATTAATATTTCAAATTTTGACCAAAAGGTCAATATGTCATTTTCAATTCATTTAATGTTCTTTTCTTTTCCTTTTCTCTTTTCTTTTTTTCTCCCATTTTTCCCTTGTCTTGTCGTGAACACCTAGAGAATCTCGAGAATTCTCTAGTTTTCTTCAATTATTACAAATTTACACATGTAATTAGATTATATATTATCTCAAACCACCATTTTCCCTCTTTCTTTCCTCATCTTCTTCCTCTAAATTCTCTCTTTTTTCTCCATTAAACCACTTATTTTCAAGTACACTTTTAGCTACCTATGTCAACAACACCAAAAGTAGGAGAAAAGAGAATTTTTCTTCAAGGGTATTCAAGAACAAGTAATTATATTTTCTTATATATTATTAGCACTAGTCTTCTTATGTAGATTATGTTTATGTATTTCTTGTATACTTTTATATTTTCTTCCACTTGATGTATTTAGTATATATTTTAGTGTATGGAACTCCATGTAAATGTGTTAGATTTTGAGTATGTGATCTATTTCTTTTGAAAATTATGTTTAAATGTATATATATATATATATATATGTATATAAATATTATGAATTAGTTGGACATATGAATATATATATGTAAATATGTATGTATAGTTTATATACATTTGTATAGGAATGTATAGTATGTATATACATAGAAGGAAATAAATAAGAAGTAAGGCAAGAAATATATATACATATGTATATGTTCTATATACATGAAGTATAATATGTACACGAATATATATAGGTAAGAAATACTTAGTGTGTATATATATATATATATATATATATATAACATATATGTACCAAACAAAAGTATATTATATATATAGAATTTCCTTAAAAATACACTAAGAAAATATAAAAAGACGTATATAAGTGTATAAAATTGAGTATAAATAATTGTACATATATATGTACATGTACATAAATACATATAATAAGCGTGTATTACAAGTATAAATACGTATATGCACATATATGTATACATGTATATACATACGTATAATAATAGTATAGTATACATATACAAACAAGTATATGTATAAGTGCATATACTAATATACTAAGTGTACATATATACTTAAGAATACACACACACAAATGTATATATATATATATATATATATATATAAGTGCATACATATTTATATTATGTCTAATTGATATAACATAATAAAATGGATACATATATATATATATATATATGTACATATGTATGTGTTTGAGTATATATAATAATACACTAAGTATAAATATATATAATAAATTATTAATTAAAATAAAATAATTAAGAACATAAATGTACATAAGCAAATGCATATAAGTACATATATACAATATATTTATTAAATATAATATAATATAATATATATAAGTACATGGATTGAGTCAAAACCCGTAAAAGTGAATAAGGCCCATATAATATTAATTAATTAATTATCATGACATATAAATATATCATAATAATATAAAATTTATGAAATGTTAGGGAAATATCCACAAATTGCCACGTGCACAAATGAGAATATGTCACATAAAAAATTTACTTAAAATAATTAATTAAACCAAAAATTTCAAAAATAATTAGAAAATAATGATAATGAATTAATTAGGAAAAATAACAATAATAATAAATGAACATAATTAGTAAAATTAAGCTTAAAAATGAAGAAATAGTGAAATTAATATAAATTAAACTCAAAAATAAAATATTTCAAAAACATAAAATTTAGAATTAATTAAATCATAAAATAATAAAAAAAAATTCAAAGTTGATGAATAAAATTTTTCGAGTCAAAATAATAAAATTCATAACATTTTATGCCCATATTGAAAAATTGAGATTTTAATGTCCAAAACGAATCCCGTTATGTAAAAATATATTTGAAAATGATAAAAATTTACTATAAGATCATAAAAATTGATGTTATAATGAAAAAATTACACACGACTGAAAATTTAAGATAAACGAAAAGAAAAGTAGGATAACTAAGTTAATTGATTCTATAAACTAATAATGAAGAGAAATAAATAAATACATACATAAGATACCATAATTTACAAAAATACAAATATATTTCCTATTTACCGCACTAAACAAGTCGAACCATGTGTATGTCATGTTTGGGTTATAGTGGGAAATTAGACAAACTACAATAAACAGTAGTTAACTAAGGCGAATACTTATAAGTTTTCTTATCTTTTAGGTACCTAATTGTTAAGTTTTGAGAATTCTAAAGGCTTGGAGAGTGAGCATTAAATTAGGTGAGGGAATTCCAATGATTTATTATCTGCTTGTGCATGTTATTTGTATGATGTTTTGTTGGTTGTTACTACTTATAAATCTGAATGACTTTTTTTCTTGTGTGCTATCATCCATATGATCACTCTCTTAAACTAATAAATATAAATATCTAATCAAAATAACTATTTATATTTATCGCATGTCTATGGATCAACTAGTCTACTAATGGAGAGCGTTAGTTTTGTAAACTTTTTAGAAAAGTAATTTTTGGAAAACGCATTCCCAATTCTAAATATATTTTAGTACTTTTTGTATGTTTTTGTAAGGGTTTATAGTATTTATGAATGATATTTTTATTGTGAGGCAAAATTAGCATGGTTTTTTTAACTGATTGCAAGAGGACTTGTATATTTGTGCCTATGGAGCCTTAGATATATTTGATAGCAAGAAGACTCACATTGTATGCCTAAAGGGGCCTTGGATATGTTTAGTTGATAACCCTAGTTGGGATCCACTTATTTGGATTGATATTTCTTTCTTGGCTGGAGTAATAATCAAGTGTCATTTGAAGGGATGGTGCCCCTAAATAACCTTATACGGTTAAGATGAGGTGCTCTATACAGGTAAGTATAGAGGAAAATCGATATGTAGGCAACGTAAATCTACACCTTCCATAGTTCTAGACTCCTATAGATATGTTACTTGCATTCACTACGTATGCATATTTTGCATGTAAATAAACTTGCATGTGTGCTAACAATGTTTGATAACTTGCTTGAACGGTAGTTTCTTTTGTAAGCTCATTTAAACTGGGATTGGTATGAATTTCGAGTGTTGAGTGCAAATTAAGAATAAGGTTAGCAATGTTAGGAATTAATTAAGAAATGTATAGCCGATACAGAAACATTTTATGTAGAAAATACTTATATGTTAGAATTAAGTATAATTTAGTAATTTTTTTAATTTATAAAATTGATTTACCTTGTCTTATTATTTGGTAGAGAATACTGATTCTCTACAGCTCTAAAGGACTATAGAACATCAGATTTCCATAGTTATTTATATATTCTATAGTAAGTATCATTTAAAAATTGGAAACGTTAGTGAATGATTATTTAATCTTGCAATCTTTGGCTTGCAAGATGATTTTTATATCATGAGTATACATATAATATGGAAATTTTAGGCAATCTTACTAGGCCCTCCCTTAAGGTCATGATACATTGGCTAAAGACTCTACAAAATAAAAGTAGATTAGGCTATGGGATGTCAAGGTGACTTCGACGTAGTCACTTTGATGCCTAGGTCAAATTCTTCTTAATAGAAAGAAAGTAAGCAGAGTGTAAGTAACCATAAGAGAGTTTATAGTGGTATGCTTATATTGATAGCTAAGGTCTACCAACTTCTCCATAACTATTACCTCCAAATTATACATGTATATGAATTTGAAGTAAGGATTGTATCTTGATTTTATGTAATGTAGGTGGCATTTTAGCAGCTAGTGGGCAGTTATTCTTATAAGGGTTCTTAACTACTTGTGCTTTATTTGAATTTGAATTGCCCATGGGCTTGACCAAGTCTCCTTGAGCTCTAAGTCATTCATCTAAGCTAACTAAGGTTAGCTCGAATTGCCTCTTGGTGCCTCATTAGGTCTAGATGCCTTGAGGTAAAAATCCCCATCAACATATTTCATTATTTTAGTCACTATCATATTGAATTTAGATAACTAACACAATACTACATATTATTATAAAATAATACAATTTTAAAATATTAATTTAATAAGACTATTAATAAAATGAACTACTCATGATTTGTTACTAACAAACACCTCATGATGCTAAAAGGGATCTGAAAAATCTAGTAACATAACCGATAAGGATTCTCCTTCCAAATGTTGTCTCTATCCTTATTGTTGAGTATGACATAAATAGAAATACTTGATGTATATCAATATTTTTTCCAAATGATCGTACATAATGGTTTATGAACAGAGCAGCATTTATAGATATAGAAAACTTGTTTGCTATTCATGATAAGATCAAATGATAACCACCAAATCTGTCCAATGGATGCGAGCTTATTAAAGATGATAAGAGATGATGAGTTATGGAATTTGCGACTCCCTTCCCCTCTACCCAACCAATTGGGAAAAAAAAAATAGATAGAGTAGATGTTTTAACTACTAAATCTGGGGTTACTCTATTGTCATATAGCAATTAGTCATAAAAATACAAAACCTAAGATAACAACGCCTCAAGACTTAAACAAAAATTCTACACACTATAGCTTATAAATAACATCAACACCGAGACATGTACATACACTTGCAATTACTTAGATGTATATTATCACTCCAGCTTCAACTACAACTAACCTAGCCACTATACCATCTACAATTCAAATTAACTTGTATAGGAAAAAATCAAACACCCTTTTGTAATGAATAGTTTTGACCATACACATATACGTAAGGGTTGCAATAACTAATCACCACTTGTCGTCATTCTCACAACATGCACATACTATTACTGCAATTTCTTCTTTTCACACACTTGCTACAAAATGTTGCAATTACAATGTCATCAACTTCGTCTACACTTCTCCTCTTTTGATTTACGTAGTTGCCTCTAGCAAAATCCTAGGCACTCATCTAGTTTCAAGCAACCATAGGCATCGAGGTATATTTTTTGTAAATTATAGCTAGTCATGAAAAAAAGAAAGGCAATCACAAGCTAAACTTAAAATAAAATATAGCAACACACATATACATATATATATATATATAGAGAGAGAGAGAGAGAGGGGGGGGGGGGGGGGGTTAGGATGGTTTTGGTTTTGGGAAGGGGAGGGAAGGAGGGAGGGGTAGGGACTTAGAAGGAGGTAGTGGAGTAGAATCAATGACTAAGTGTGAATGAGATGGAGGGTTGTGTGTCATTCCCTTTTGTAGAGAAGTTGTGTCATTCTTGTAGAATGAGAAGGGTTTGTTTTTCCTAAATGAGGCATAAAAAGATTTAGGGTGAACTAAATGTTATTAAAAATTATATTTTGAATTGTAATTAGCTAGTTGGAAAAAAGAAAAAAAAATAAATGTAAATAGTTGATAGAACATTTGAGTAGGGTAAACTTCTTTTCTTTCTTTTTTTTCACAAATGTTGCAAATAATTTGTTATATATCCATTTAATAAATGGTAGCCAAAAAATATATTTGATTGAAAGAGAACTAATGCAATATCATTCTTTTATCTTTTATCTTTTATCCTGTCAATATGTTTTTTTTTTCTTTAATTTCTCAATCTATCCCTTATATTTGGATACATGATAATATCATGCTATAATAAATATAATAACATATTTTATCTTAACTACAAACATTGCTAATAATAAATCTTACACAACGTTTAATAATATTTTATAACAATTATCATATTTGATAACATGCATGAAATATATAATATATTTCCTCAAGATTGATAAGAAGAGAACAATAAATAGAACATAGAGTTAATGAATTTAGATAATTATTAATTAATGTACGTGGTTGTTCTATTTCAAATATATATCTCCACATAATTGATGTGTTTTATTTTATCAATTGCTATTAAGGAAGTCAAATTCTAGAAATATTCCAATTTTACTGAAAGAAATTTTTAACTTGTCATATTCTTTTTTTTTCCGGCCAATTTTTACTTGTCATATCCGAATGAGGCTTTTTTCTTTTCTTTGACTATATAATATGGCAAGCTATTGCAAGACATCTCGAAAACCTTATAAAATAACACCTTTGTTACTTCTATTATTTAAAGAAAAAACAATTTTGAAGTATACACCTTGATAATAATTGTTAGTGTTTTTATAAAAGAAATACATTTCTCTTACAACATGTTTGGTTTGTGGAATTCCCATTCCATTCCATGTCATTCCTTATAAAATCTTTATTTCCATGAATTCCCATCCCTAAAAGTTAAGAATGGCCATTCCTTTTAAAAGGCCAAGCAAATCTAGCTATTATTCCTATTTTTTTCCTAAATTAACCTTATCATAATTACATTATTTCAAATTTACTATTGTTGTAAATTAAATTTTTTTTTTACTTCCATTGGTGAATCTATCATAAAATGATGTCTTTTTGCTTCCTAAAATAACATATCAAAATATATCATTTTTACTTTTTTCCAAAAAAAAAAAAAAATCTTTTACTTCCCTTCATAGACCAAGTAATAATTAACATTGGAGATTTATAATAGGGTAGAATACGTATCTACCAAACTTTAAAAACAAAATTACACAAGTATGACTTAAATAAAAATAAGTACCAATATCCTAAGGCTAAATTGCATCTTCTAAATGTAAGATAATAACCAACAAAGTAATTACATCTTAGAAGTGCGATATTGTGTTTCTAGTACCATAGCTACATTACACTTCTAAGATGTGATGCATTAATTTAAAGAATCTTGCAATAAAAAGATGGAGATAAGGATAAGAGTTATTTAACTTTATTGCATCTTTTAAAGGTAAGATACGAACTAAAATCTCATTTAAATGATGCAAGATAGGTACAATAGTTGTTAACTTTCTTATGTCTTTTAGATGCGAGATAATGAGTATAATTAAATTGCATCTATTAGATGCAATTTAATTTAAACATGGCTCTATATAGTATTTAAAAGATGTGATATACATATAAGTCCTATATCATACTGCTAAGGATACCACTGGTGGGTCTTTATAAGGCATCTAACTTACTTAACCCATTAAAAACCCTAGGTTTTGAGATTGGTTGTAAGAAGAGGTTTAAAACCCTATAGGGTTTTGGAATAAGGTTTGTGACTTATAAGGAACCCAATGAGAAAACCCAAACTTGGTAAAGTTAATATATATATATATATATATATATATATACTTAGTGTGTTATGTTAATTGTCAAGAAATTAAGAAGAGAGAGAGAGAGAGAGAAAGAAATGACCTTTTAAAAAATTGAAAGTAAAATCCCTTAAGTTCTTTACTCTCTCTCTCTCTCCCCTCAATAGTCATTCAACACAACACACACACGACAGAAACTTTATAAATCATACTTGATGACACCTCAATTTTTTCTTTTTTTATTTTTTACATGTAGTGAAACGGGTAAGGTTATAAACAAGTTTTCTCAAACCTTATAAGGTCAAGTTTTAAGGACAGGATAAAAACCCTATAAGGTTTTACGATGTTTTATAGGGTAGCAAGACAGGTTCGAGTTTTGTTAAACTCATCCCAAACCTGCCCCAATAGCATCCTTATGTACTTCACAAATGCTATACCACTTATAAGTGAAATAGTGCACATGGTTATATCGCATTTGAGAAATGCAATATGTTTAAGTACTTTTTCAAGTCAAAACTTGCACCCTTAGCTTAGATCACAACACAAAATTGAATGAAGAGCAGAACTCTCTTCTCTCCTCTCTCTAAAACAAATCCTAAGCTTCACAAAAGGCATAAACTCAATAATACTTTTTGCAAATTCAAACAAATAGAATTAAATAAACAAAGCAACGAATATAAGAGTAATTTTGTTCAAATTTTGATGTGATCATAAGGTGTTTGATTAAGTGTCAATTTTGTTATTTTGCTTACTTTTAATAGGTAACTCATAACCTTATACTAATATCCTTTCAAATACGTATTGTGAAATTATTAGAAGCACAATGATGATGTTTTCGAGTATAAATAGGTATTATGAAATTATCACTAAAGTTTAATTTACAAGTATAATCTTTTGTGCATCACTTTTATCTAATGGTATAGATTGACGATAGATGTAAGTAATAAACCCTTCTTCCTTCCCCTTATAATCTAATCTATGATATGTAGCCATCAAGAAATGTCCTCCAATTATTGTATAGTGGTTTTAGTTACAAAGCCAACGTACTTTTATGTACTTTGTTGATGTATTGAGAATTTATTAACTCAATTTCTCAAAGGTGTTATATTTTAATTTTCATGTCAAATTAGGGAAGCATTCTTGAGAAAGAAATTTCATATACGATAATTGAAAAGTATTTAACAGTAGAACTAAGTACTAAGGAATTGACTATAATTTGATCAAATAAGTTTGAAGGAACAATAATAATCTATTGTAAACCTTAGAATTTTAAGAGACATTCAAAGCAATCGATGTAAGCCCTAAAGTTAAGCCAAATGACCATAGTATTGAACTTAGAATAAAAAGTTTAAGCCGATAGGTTAAAGGATCCGATCTAACTTAAATTATAAGCTATAGATAGAAATATTAGTAAATATAACCCCATAAACTTGAATTTAAGAAAATAAGTAATAAAATGGGAAACTATAAAATTTTCAAATTTTAAGTATAATAATTGTTAATTATCGAAAAGGCAAAAAGTGTAATTTAATAACTAATAAATTGCTAGAGATAGATTATATATATATTAAAAATCATAGAATGACCTAAGTAATAATTAAGAATGTTTACATGTAACCTACATGTATTTACATATAGATAAAAATACGCAAAATTACTTAAATTGTTTAAAAACTTATTAAATAATTAAAGAAAATTATTAATTAATTAAGAATAAGGAATGATATGGATTTGGTCATGGCAAGTCAGGAAGTGAAGAAGAAAATTAACCAATTAAAATCAAGCAACACAAAAGACAAAAATTAAGGGATTTAGGCAATGTCTTATCTAATTAAATGCACAATAATTACTACGAAGCTCTATAAATAGGAAAAAAATTAAAAAGCTCCTTTAGACAGTTAGAAGTCAGAAAAAAATAGAGAGTATCGAAATTAGAAGAGAAAAATTAGGGTTAGAAAAAAAATAAGGAAATCTATACAATAGGAGCTAGTAAACCAAACCCATATACCACTACCACCTGGAACGGAGCCACTACTACTACCACCACCTAGAACTGAGCCACCACCACCACCCCACTCTAGACCCACCGTCTGGACCGGCCAACACACCTAGACCTGTGTTGGAAGCCCAAAAGTCTTCGGACCGGGTGAGTATCTCATCTGCTCTGATTTTATATAATTTTTTTAAATTATTTATTTTGCCTAGAAAATTATGAAATTTATTATTCTGAGGTTTTATTGTATGTTGATTTAGGAAAAAATAGTGATTAAGTTTAATCAAATATGAAAATATAGGGTTCTTAATAAATTAAGCAAAACTGAGCATGATTAAAACTAGAAATAAATAGGCTTAGGAGTGTAGTTTGGAGCTCAATTTTTATTTTTTTTTTTGTAGAATGCTCAAGTGATATAGAATAGTCCTACGAAGCCATTTTTTTTTAAATTTAATTTTTGAAATTTTTAAGTAAATTTTTAGCACTAAAATGATGGAAAAATTGGGTAATTTTAGGTTAATTGAGTGATTAAGTGATTAATTACTGATTTAGATAGTAATTAGATGCTTAGGGATGTTAATCTCTGATGTGGAAATCTAATCCTAACCTTTGGAGTGTTAAGTGTAATTAATGAAGGAATTATGTGATAATTGTAGAATTAGAAATTTAATAAATATGAAAAATTAGGTTTATTTAGATAATATAATAATAAAAATCAGTATATAATAAATCTGAAACAAAATTTAATTTTAGGTAATTATATAAAAAATGTAAAATTTTCTCACATCGAGAATAAATCCGGTACTCCAATTAGAATTAGTGTGTACCGAACAGTTTAGAACACTAAATTAAGACCCAATATGATATTAGAATACTCGAGCTAAATGTGATTAATTTCACATTAGGATTCGAGTATATTTAAGATTTCATAATCAAAACTAGAATCTAATTTAGAAACCGAACCCCAAAATAAGGTAGAATGAATCATTCGTAAATAATAGGTATATATGGAGAAATGAGTTAAATTATAACTTAGAATACGAATCATTAAAGTATAGGTACTAAAAAAACTTTTGTGTATTCTAGGATACCCAGAGACGAATCGGCTTGCAATGAAGTGTTCAGGTGACTAAGAATTCCAAGTAAGTTGGGTTGTTACTTACTATATTGGAGTACTATTTTATGGTACTCGGAGACTTAGAGTTGTGTATGATTGTGATTATAAGTAATTTATGCATGTGTTTGAGTATCTGAATTCGTGTTAGAATTTGTAATGTGATTAATTTTGTGTTATGATTGGATTGGTGTGAAATTGTTTGAATACCCTAAATGGAATTTAATCTTACTCGACACTAATGACCTAAATTATCATGCATTACAACCTTTTAGGGGATCATTAGAATTCTCTAACCAAACACCAATACCTTCAATAAAGATAGTGCTGGATAGTAATCGATATTTTTCTCATCCTTAACCGAACTATGTGATAGGAGAGGAGGTCATAGTGAGGATTAGGGCATTGATTCGAAGGATAGTCTTAGGAGGAGCAGTGTCTCCATTGCACAAACTTGGATTTGGTTATGAGCTATTGCATAACATGAAAACTCCTTATTACGGATTAAAGCGGGTGAAATTTCTCTGATTTCACAATGGACTGAACTATGTTGTGTGATGACACTTACTTGTTGCATTGCATGAAAATAATTGCTTGATAATCTTATTTTTGTTTGTATACATTCATGAGTCTCCAATTCAACATTTTAAGCTGTAGTTGCTCATACTTGTAAAGATCCTTTTGCAGGTCCTGATTTCTAAATACTTCGAGTATTATGCCGCCTTACAATTATCTAGAGGTTAGCTTTTTTAAAGCCTAGGGTGTGAGGATCAATTTGCTTAGTGGCAAATGTATAGCCAAAGTGTCCTTTATGGTTTAAGAATGAAATATTGATAGTTGTTATGTAAATTAGTGAACTGTTATTTTTATATAGAGTTTCTTGAGAAGTTTTGTGGAATTTACATATAATTATGTATGTTGATCTAAAATTTGTGATAATTACTGTAACTTTAGCTAGACACTTTATTAGATTGTTTAGTTCAAAGTGAGGAGTCGTTGATACCTTATGTAGATTATGTCTATGGTAGGTACTGTGAAGCTAGTTACTATCATAGAATGGTTTATATGGCGAAATTGTTATGACTCTATGACTTTGGGGCATAACAGTCGAGAGTACTTCTCGAGCATTTCCAAGGATCAACTAAAATAAGAATTAAGTTTACATTTGAAAGTCAAATATATTTACTTTATAACTGTAATTCAATCTGAAAATTTTAAAGTCAATGAGGAACTCTAGAAATCATATTAATCCTTAATATGGAGATAACAAACTTTAATTCACCAAAACCCTAAACCTTTGGATGAGCTAGAGATATAATGAGATCCTAAATGAACAATCAGAAACTCAAACTTCACCAAGATTAATTCAACTCTAAGACTTTATAATTCCTTTTAAGGAGCAAATTATAAGATAAGAAATATTTTGAGAACCAAACCCTAAAGGAACCGTTACATGTGAGGCTTATGACTGGCTAATCATATCTAACCTCTTTACTAAGTAAACTAAAGGCAATAGTGAGCATCTAGTTTTCTTATCATTTGATAACTCCTAAAAGCTTAAGATAAGCTATTCTACATGTAGATAAGTTATCTAACTAACTAATTTATTTAAATCTAAAATCAAGTTAATGTGATAAGTCCCATACGCACAAGTACTCACGCTATGCCAGTTAGGGGGAAGGAAGTAAGGCTTGTCATTCATCCATCTTGTCACTCCATCATGATATCTAATATGTTACATTTATTAGAAATTTAGCAAGGCAAGTTACCCATCACCTCCCTTGATTTAAGGATAAAAAGGCAATGAGACCCTTGTAGAATCGACTACCTAAATGCCCTTCATTCCTTCCTTTGCTTTCAAATTCTAAAGACTTTAAAACACTAAAGTTAACTAGGGAAAACACTCTCAAGCACCCTATCCAAATAGTCCACTTTACACACACACCCCACGCCACTTCACCTTCTTTTGCATCCTACAAATACACAACTCACACCCTAAAAAGCTTGCTTTTGTTGCTACCTTTTTAGTCCACTTAGAAAGCCTCTTTAGAAAACCTTGTTAACCCCCATTTAAGGAAACCTTTTGAGTATCAACTGATTCTCAAGAACTTGCATTCTAATGATAAAAAGGAACACAAGAAGTGGGGGGAGGGGGGGGGGGGGTGTGGGTGGTGGGAATAAGGATCTAAGGAGGACAAATTGAGGCACCATCCATTATCATCATTCCTAAGTACCTGTAGAATACCATACCTAAGAGATCATTCTTATTTATGTGAAAGTTGTTATGCACTTTAGATGTTATCCTAATTAGGTTATGTTAAGTGTTAAGTACCTTGAAACATTTCGCATGAATGTTAGGATATGAGTAGACTAGATTTATTTTTCTTGTAGTATATTAGCATAACACCTAAAATAAGACCTTGTGACTTAAGAGAATCATGAGACCAAGTGCATGAACATTTTAGAACATGATAGATGTGGCACATTTGTAGTGTATGTAAGTGTTATTTTTACTCATCTTATGTTTTACATGTCTTAGAGTAGCCTAAGGAAAAACCAACATATGAAGTGTTAATAAGGAAAAAGCACTACTTAGAAGCTTAACCAAAGACTTACGCCTAGGAGGATGTAGAGTTCTATATTTTCCACTTGATGTTATGATAAAATGATCCACTTATAAGGATTAAAACAAGTAGGAGTTAGGGTATAAGTAAGTATAAAGCCTTAGTTAACACATAAGCTTAAGAAAACATGGAAAAATGAGTTTAGGAGCCCAAGAAAAACAACCAACCAGATCTATAAAATATGTTTAATCTACTTAAACATACATAAAAATAAAGTAAACAAAATGAAAAGAATCACCAAGGTTAGTGGGATAAGTATTAAGGATCTAAATCTCAAAACCAAGCTTAAAACTCCTAAGACGAGCTTGATTGGGCCTTACAAAAATTTCTTACCAGCACTTTAAGCCTAAGAAAAAGATGTTATAAGATCCACAAGAAGTCCACTTTATATCCCCAAATCCCAACAAAGTGATAAGTATTGACTAATACATGAAATAAGCCCATTTTAACCACATAGCCTACTTAGAAATCCAAAAGTAAGTTAGTAATAAGGCCATAACCATTGGATGAAAAACTGACTCTAGTAATCAAGGCAAAAAAGGCAATCGGAAGGGGACTTGGCTTGAAACCAAAAAAGCATGTTGGCTAGGTTGAATTCTCGATCTAAAGCCCTAAAGCCCTTAATCTTGCAAGAAGAAAAGAAGGCCGATAGCAACTCTCCTTATCACAAATTTCCCCTCATCTTACTTGCTAGGATCCAAGAATGACTACTGTACTTACTATAGCCAGTTATAGGAATATGATGAAATTAAGATAATGAAATCCACCTTTCTAAGATCCCAAGAAAGGAGAGATAATTTATAGGATATTATCCATTTGTATCTAACATATCAATTCCTATTGAAATTTCTTAAATATAAATAGATAATAATTTCTAATTTATAGAAAAAAATATAAAAATTTTGAATTTAAATAAATTAAAGAAGTATTAAGCCTTAAAACAATGTTCCAAGACCAAGTCTAAAATATTTGACAAAGTAATAAAAAGCCTAATAACAATTTCAAGCCTAAAAGAAGACTAAAACCTAAGGGGTGCTATTGTTTTGACTAGTAGACAAAATTGCAGGCCCCGTCTCTCAAATCTAACTTACCATGTAAAAGTATACTAAAAAACGATAGAAATTGACTATAAGATCATAAAAATTGGATTTAAATTGAGAAAGTTAGATGGGATTGAAGATTTAGTATAAGCGAGAGAAGTTTAAGACTAAGTTGGGAGTATAATTTAAAGAGCATCAGGTAAACATCTTATTACATGCTAATTCTAATACTATTGTTGTAAACTCTTGGAAAAACAGTAGTTGAACCTTAACTCAAATCCGAGTGTCCTAAACTGTACAATAAGTCGATAAGGCTAATAATAATAAAAGAAAATGAAGTTTAATAAATCAAATATAACACCAATAACAAAACCTTTAGAATTTATCAAAACCCTAAATCGCTTACTAAAACCCTAAAACTAGTTTATGCATCATTAATCAAAATTGAACCTAAAATTGCTCGAGACCCTAAAATCATAAACGTAAACCTATAAAATAGTTAAATATTACACAATAGCAAAATCTTACACAATAGCAATAAAATTATAGTCGAACATAATTTTTGACTAAATCGCCTGTTTGTACGAAATTGTAATGAAATTACCATAATAACTTGCAAAAATTATAATTGTAATGGGTACTAGTTAAATTGATAAAATTTTACAAAATTTTGAAAACTAATCTATGAGGAGATTCGTTATAATTTATATGATTCGAAAAATTACACATATTTAATAATAACTTTCATTTTCCTTCACTTCTATTTTCAATTTATCTCATTTTGTCTCTTCATGTCCACTTTATTCCTTCTCCTGCACAAAACGTAAGAAACAAAGTTAGCAAATTGAAAGCAAAAAGAAGCCGCCACGTAATGTTATATTTGTTGTCTTATTTACATTAATAAAATCACGTAAGCAAAGGAAATTAATATAAATATGGAAAAAAATGCACAAACACACGCACACAATCTGCACATTGTGAGAAAAAAAAGGAGAGAAAAAGAAAGAAAGAAAAGAGAGCAAGAAGGAAGAAAAAGAAGAAGGAAAGGAAGAAAAAAATAAAAACTACAAGGTAAGGATTTTATTTTAGGAAATATATATGTATATGATAGTATACATGTGTAGAATTATAGTATTTTATGGTATTTTTATGATATTCTATGGTATTTGTACATATAATACTAATAGTATATGTTTATGTATACGAATACCTAAATTTAATTATATGTATAAATATAATATTAGGTTATGTACATAAGTATATAGTATGTATTATGTATTTGTTTTTTTTAATACATAACTATAATATACATATATGTATGTACCGTAACTTTATATATATATATGGGTATACATATATGATTATATATATATGTGTGTAGCGGTATAGTATATAGTGGAGTATTCTTATAAGTATGTATATATATAATAGTATACGGTATATTATGTATGTAATATATAGTATACATATTTTATGATAAATACTATATATTTTATGATAAATGATAAATACTATATAAGCATATATATACCGAACATATATATATGTATTTATAGGTATAGATATATGTATGTATTTATATGAATGTATGCCAAATATATATATTTATATATATATAGATATATGAATATGTGCATAAGAGTATGTTTTAAATAAATACATATACATATATCATACGTATAATATAAATAGTGTATATAGGTATATATGATACCGTAATTTACGATTTTACAATAACATAAACCATAAACTATATATTATAAGTATTAGAATATATGTATATGTATAATCGTGAGGTACATAAAAAAAAAGGAAAATGAGAAAAATAGGAAAATATACCTAAAATAATAAAAATAACAAATATATGATTTAAATAATTATTAACTTATAAATATGTTACGAAAAATCGAAAATCAACATTTTATAATTTTTAAATTTAAATAATAATTTTTGTGATATTTTTGTATCACAATTTAAGTTACGAGTCACAACGTCCAAAACGGACCTCGTTACAAGAAAATACGCTCGAAAATGATCAAAATGGACTATAAGTTCATAACGATCCAAGCTAAAACGAAAAAGTTACACACGATTCGATAGAAAGCTCGAATCGATAATTTCAAGTAACTAAGAGAAATAAACCTTACACATTATAACTCTAGTTAGTTTTAAATTTCCTATCTTACACATTTTCCTTATTCTCAGGTGATCTCGATATCGACCCTGAGCTGCCCACCGACTATTACTATCCCTGAGCTAGCCATGGTCGAGTGAGTTTTTCCTTATGATTCCATACTTTTTGTGCTTGTAATTAGTGAATCTAAATTGTGATGTATAAATGAATGTGTATGGGGTTGGGTTATGCTTTTGTATAATAATTGTTGTAAATTGTGAATCTACTTTAAAGTTCAATAATATAATGTTTGATGCATAGTAGATTTAATAGATTGATTGTTTGTGACTTGGAATGATCATTGATTAAATATGACTTAACTTTTATTCGACTAGAAAAGTTAACTTGGATTATTCATGAATCATGCACTACATAACTAATTCCAAGCAGTCACATTACACGGAGGTAGCGAGAGGCCATACTTGGGTTGATTATTGAATGTTATTGATTTCGTACGGTGCACACGTGCGATATGACCTTACCCTTGCCCACAGGATGACTAAGTGTTGGAGGCGCCAACCGCCTGGCTATGGGTCGAGTCTAGAAGCCTTCATTTAGGGGTGAGTGAGGGTTGCGTGAACCTACTCACAATCATATGTAGATCTTGTTTTGATAAAGCTAGTAATGGATGTACCATTACATTTTAAATACGAAACACAGAGTTTCGTTATGAAATAAGTTCTAATATGATATCCGGATCTGACTATACCGATGAATCTCCAACCCTGACTTCGGAGAGCGTTAAATCTGAGTTGCATTTTGTGATATTTTTATGCCACAATTTAAACTGCGAGTCACAACATCCAAAACGAACCTCGCTACAAGAAAATATGCTTGCAAAACGATTAAAATGGACTATAAGTTCATAATGATCCAAGATAAAACAAAAAAGTTACACGTGATTTAATAAAAAACTTGAATCAACAATTTCACGTAAATTAATAACCAATTTAAGTAACAGTACAATTTAGCATGCTAGTTTAGTTATTTAAATCCCTAAACTTATTACTTTTCATATTCTCCTAATGTTAGGTGATCTTGAGATCGAGACCGACTTACCTTTGGGCTATTACAATCCTTGATATCATTTATGACCACTCTTAATGACTCTATATTTGCTTTGTACTCATAGTTAGTGTACATGAATTAAATATTAATAACTTGATTTATGGGGTTTCGAGTTATGCATGCAACTGATATTGATTGATAATTGTGTAAAATACTGTTAAATGTGATATAATTGATTGTTGCATTATTTGAATGATTTGTTGATAATGTTTGACCACCTCATAAATTGACTTAATCTTATTCAACCTAACTAAAATTAAACGATTCATACATAAAGCACGAACATTGCATATAATGTTCTGGCTGTCACCTTACGCGGTTGGTAATGAAGGGCCTTGGAGGGATCGATTCTCATATGATTTGATTAGTACAGTATGGGAGCATTGGTACAACAAGACCTTACCCTTAGCTCGCGGGTTCTATTAGTGTCGGAGATGCTAACCATAAGTTGTTGGGGGTCGCATCTAGAGACCACCGCTGTAAGGTATGAGTATGGACTGCGGGAGCCAGCTCACCGCTAGACCTAGATATTTGTATACTATTGATTGATGGAAGTATAAACCTGTTTAGTGAAATAGGGAATTGATATATATATATATATATATAATGATATAAGGGTAAAAACCCAGGTGCTAAAGCCTAATTATGATTGGTGCCAATGTATCTCCAACTCTTACTTCGGAGAGCGTTAAATCCGATGTTATATGTAGTACTGATCAACTACATATATACTGTTTGATATACTACTTGTTCATGCATTCATATGTTTGGTAATAAATTGTTTGATAACTTGATTGCTGGTATAGTATGAGAGATAACTCACTAAGCTCTTGTAGCTTACTCACCAATAGTTTTCTCTTGCAGGTTATTAAATAATTAGGTATGGGTTAAGAATTGAAAGTTGAGAGTCAACCTCGGGATGCATGGAAGTTAGACTCTAAGGATAAACTGTATGGTTCATTTGAATTATTATATATATAGTCATTAATACTACATTTAAATTTTGTGACTTTAGTAAGTTTGAGTTTTAGAACTTTACTACCTAATCTTATTATTTGGTAGGGGATACCGATTCTCTGCGGTTTTGTTGGACTTTAGCTTATCGGATATCCATAGTCACATATATGTGGTCGTAAATTAATTAAATAAATAAAAACTTTAGTGACTAATTATTTAGAATCTACAATCTTTGACTTGCAAGATGATTTTCAAATCATGGGTGCACACATGATATGAAAAGTTTAGACAATCCTACTAGGCTTCCTTTAGGGTCATGATATACTCACAATCATATATAGAACTCATTTTGATAAGGTTAGTAATGGATGCACCATTACATTTTAAATACGAAATATAGAGTTTCGTTATGAAATAAGTTCTAATATGATACCCGGATCTGACTGTACCGATGAATCTCCAACCCTGACTTCGAAAGGCATTAAATTTGAGTTGCATGTAGTACCTGATCACCTGCATGTATTTATTTAGCATACTGCTTGTCATGCATTCATTTGATTGAACTTAACTATTGTATAACTTGATTGCTGTATGGTTGAGGGTACCTCAATAAGCTAGTAAGCTTATACCCTTGTAGTCTTCTTTCTCAGGCTGACCTTTTTATGGAGTCGGGCTGTCGCATGCTTGAGGTTAGTTTTCTACTTGGGGTTAGTGTAGGAGCTGGATGAGGATGGAGAGTACTTTTGATTAATTGTAGATTTGAATATGTAATTTTTATATTAGTCTAACTTTAGACACGTTTTAGACCTTGTATTTGTAAACTTTTATACAAACAAACTATGTGTTATGTTTTTTTTTATATAATATTATTGTTTATCATGAAATGATAATGCTTAAGCTTACACACTCTTGGTAGTTAGTAGTAGCTGTAGCCTTGTGTATCGTATAAAAGGATCGTCAATTGTAAAGGAATTCAATCTATAATCTTTTGTACAGTATACGACAACTGCCACGACTAGCCTTCTCAGGTCGTGACACATTAAACCAAGTAATCCTTATTTTTAGGAGTTTTTGTACTCCATAGGTTAGGTAGTCTAGTTGTTCATGATCGTGAAATCAAATAATCAATCTTATTTGAGAACAAAAGTTATTCCAAAAGTTCTCAAAACCCTCAGAGTAAGGACCTAGGTTGTCTACAATTTTGAAGGCAAGTAATCCCTCTTTAGGTGCTATATTTATTGAATGAGAAACTTCGGTTATTCTCGAATGAAGCTCTAGCAATTTAAGCATTGTCATTTTCTATCGATTTTGGAAATTTAGCTATCCTCAATCTTAAATTCATGCAATTCATTTTTTATGACCTAATCTTTTTCTACACATTCCTTATAATCCTTAAACTATGAACCTCGACTATCTGCATCCTAAAACCAAGCTAACCTACTTTTTGGGAACAAAGGCTATCCGATTGGAGGATTCATTCTTCTTGAAAGAAGCTTAGGCAATTGAGGAGCCTTGGTTCTCCTTAGTTTAGGATTTTTGGTTATTTTAAGTAATTAAATATGGTAATCTGTTCTCCTTGGAGCGAGGATTTTTGTAGAACTTCTTAGCAATCCTTACATGATGAATCCTCATGAACATGAAACCAAGTAATCCTTATTTTTAGGAGTTTTTGTAATCCATAGGTTATGTAGTCTAGTTATTCTTGAATGTGAAATCAAATAATCAATCTTATTTAGGAACAAACGTTATTCAAAAAGTTCTCAAAAGCCCCAGAGTAAAGACATTAGTTATTCTCAATTTTGAAGGCAAGTAATTACTCTTTTAGGTGCTATGTTTAAAGAATGAGAAACCTCGGTTATTCTTGATAAAAGCTCTAGAATTTAAGCACCATCGTTATCTATTGATTTTGGAAATTCATGTATCCTTAATTCTAAATTCAAGCAATTCATCTTTTTATGACCTAATCTTTTTCTATACGTTCCCTAGAATCCTTAAACTATGAACCTCAGCTATCCGCATCCTAAAACCAAGCTAACTTACTTTTTCGGAATTGAGGCTTTCCGATAGGAGGATTCGTTCTTC
This sequence comes from Lumnitzera racemosa, assembly GCA_024138005.1. NCBI lineage: Eukaryota > Viridiplantae > Streptophyta > Magnoliopsida > Myrtales > Combretaceae > Lumnitzera > Lumnitzera racemosa. The sequence continues at coordinate 58,212,404 of JAMXBC010000005.1, forward strand.
TTGAAAGAAGCTTTCGCAATTTAGGTGCCTCGGTTCTCCTTAGTATAAGAATTTTGGTTATTGCAAGTAATTAAATCTGGCAATCCGTAGTCCTCGGAGCGATGATTTTTGTAGAACTTCTTAGCGATCCTTACATGAAAAATCCTCACTAGTCTTAAACAAGAAACCATATAATCCTTGTTTTTAGGATTTTTTGTAATCCATAGGTTATGTAGTGTGGTTATTCTTGATCATGAAATCAAATAATCAATCTTATTTGCGAACAAACATTATTCCAAAAGTTCTCAAAACCCTTGGAGTATGTACCTTAGCTGTTCTCAATTTTAGAGGCAAGTAATCCCTCTTTTAGGAGCTATGTTTATGGAATGAGAAACCTCGGTTATTCTCTAATGAAGCACTGGCAAATTAAGCACCATCGTTATTTATGAATCTTGGAAATTTAATTATACTCAAACCTAAATTCAAGCAATTCATCCTTTTATGACCTAATCTTTTTCTATACGTTTCCTAGAATCCTTAAACTACGGACCTTAGCTATCCGCATCTTAAAACATAGCTAACCTGCATTTTGGGAACAGATGCTATCCGATAGGAGGATTTGTACTTCTTGATAGAAGCTTTGCCAGTTTATGAGCCCCGGTTCTCCTTAGGTGCTATGTTTAATGAATGAAAAACCTCGGTTATTCTCGAAAGAAGCTCTGGCAATTTAAGTATTGTCGTTATCTATTGATTTTGGAAATTTAGTTATCCTTAATCTTAAATTGAAGTAATTCATCTTTTCATAACCTAATCTTTTTCTACACGTTCCCTAGAATCCTTAAACTACAAACCTAAGCTATTCGCATCCTGAAACCAAGCTAACCTACTTTTTGGGAACTGAGGCTCTCCAATAGAAGGATTCATTGTTCTTGAAAGATGCTTTGGTAATTTAGGTGCCTCGGTTCTGCTTAGTTTAGGAATTTTGGTTATTGCAAGTAATTAAATCTAGCAATTTATTGTCCTCGGAGCGACGATTTTTGCAGAACTTCTTAGTAATCTTTAGATGATAGATCTTCACGAGTCCCAAACATTAGACTAAGTAATCCTTGTTTTCAGGAGTTTTTATAATCCATAGGTTACAGATTCTGGTTATTCATGATCGTGAAATCAAATAATCAATCTTATTTGAGAACAAAAGTTATTCCAAAAGTTCTCAAAACCCTTAGAGTAAGGACCTAGGTTATCTACAATTTTAAAGGGAAGTAATCCCTCTTTTAGGTGCTATGTTTATTGAATGAAAAACCTCGGTTATTCTCGAATAAAGCTCTAGCAATTTAAGCATTGTCATTTTCTATCGATTTTTGAAATTTAGTTATCCTCAATCTTAAATTCACGCAATTCATCTTTTTATGACCTAATCTTTTTCTACAAGTTCCTTATAATCCTTAAACTATGAACCTCGGCTATCCGCATCCTAAAACCAAACTAGCCTACTTTTTGGGAACAAAGGCTATCCGATTGGAGGATTCATTCTTCTTGAAAAAAGCTTAGGCAATTGAGGAGCCCTAATTCTCCTTAGTTTAGGAATTTTGGTTATTTTAAGTAATTAAATATGGTAATCCGTTTTCCTTGGAGGGAGGATTTTTATAGAACTTCTTAGCAATCCTTACATGACGAATCCTCATGAGTCCTAAAGATGAAACCAAGTAATCCTTATTTTTAGGAGTTTTTGTAATGCATAGGTTACATAGTTTGATTATTCTTGATCGTGAAATCAAATAATCAATCTTATTTGAGAACAAACGTTATTCCAAAAGTTCTCAAAACCCTTAGAGTAAGGACTTTGGTTGTTCTCAATTTTGAAGCCATGTAATCCCTCTTTTTGGTGCTATGTTTTATGAACTAGAAACCTTAGTTATTCTCCAATGAAGCTCTGGCAATTTAAGCACCGTTGTTATCTACGAATCTTAGAAATTTAATTACCCTCAAACCTAAATTTAAGAAATTCATCTTTTTATGATCTAATCTTTTGCTACACGTTCCTTAGAATCCTTAAACTTCGAACATCTGCTATTCGCATCTTAAAACCAAGCTAACCTATTTTTTGTGAACTGAGGCTATCTGATAGGAGGATTTGTTCTTCTTGAAAAAAGCTTTAGCAATTTAGGTGCCATAGCTCCACTTAATTTAGGAATTTTGGTTATTTTAAGTAATTAAATCTGGTAATCTGTTAACCTCGGAGCGAGGATTTTTGCATAACCTCTCAACAATCTTTAGATGACGGATCTTGTCGAGTCTTAAACATGGATCCAAGTAATCCTTGTTTTTAGGAGTTTTTGTAATCCGTTGGTTACATAGTCTGGTTAGTCTTGATCGTGAAATCAAATAGTCAATCTTATCTGGAAACAAATGTTATTCCACTCAAAACCCGTAAAGTAAGAACCTAGGTTGATCTCAATTTTGAAGGCAAGTTGTAAGCCCCGCAAATTTAGCTATTTAAGAATAGAAGTGAACCTTAATACTATAGATGACTTAAAGAGTCATTAAAGCTGAGCAAGATAAAAATTTTAATAATCATAAATTTAAATATATTATAAATAGTAAAAACCTTATAAATTGATTAAAACCCTAAATCGCATACTAAAACCCTAAAAACTAACTTACACATTATTAACCAAAATTAAACCCGAATTTGTTCGAAAACCTAAAATTATAAATATAAACCTATAAAATAGCTAAATATTACTAGTGATAAAATTATAGTCTATTGCAATTTTTGACTAAATAGCCTATTCACATGAAATTTGTAAACCCTACTTCAATTGGGCCTAAGATTTGAGTACGAGTACTTTCCAAACATTCCTAAAGATCAACTAAACCAAAAACTTAAGTTTATATTTAGAAATGAATTCAATTTTTCCAATCCAAAAACCAATTATCGATAAAACCCGAGCTTGAAGAACTGCAAGCTCTAAAGTTATTTAAAACCTTAAACCTTAAAACCATTAAGGAATTTTAACCCTAAGTAATTAATCAATAATTTAATTTGAATAAGTTCATTCAACTTTAGAAATTTCATAATTTTATAGGAATCAAATCATAAATTTTGAAACAATGCAAAATGAAAACCTTAAAACAATTTCCTATAAGTCCATGCCCTTATCTTAATGTATAAGCTTTACACATAAATAAGTAGACCAACTAATCACCTTAAATAACTTATCAATTGAGAGTTGGAATCATTTATCAATTGATAACTTATCAAAATCTAGTGATAAGACAATTTCCTTATCACCCCTTCACTTATACTACATATGGACAATTTTTCACAAGATTTCATAAGCTTAACTTTAATAAATGAGACAAGACCACTCCATGGCCCAAAAAGACTTTAAATGGCAGATTTAAACAAGGAAGAAAGGGGGCCCATGCTCTTGTCTTTCAACCATAAACCACTTTCTCTTACACATCACTATTTACCCCCTAATGCTTACATTATCAATAGTTGCAATTGTTGACTTTTGTGTAAGCTACAAGACAATTAATTAAAGCTTCTTGCACACACTTCTTTCCTCATTCAAAATCCGCTACTCTCTTCCTCTTTCACTTCCTTTTCTCTCACTTTAAACACAAATCAAAAGAAGAAATCAAACTCCACAAATTCCCAACATTGCAGCTACCATTTTTGCTTCCATACTCACGGTAATTTCTCTTCTTATTCTTATGTCATTTTCTTTCATCATCTAAGATCTTTTAGAACCATTAGAACCTTCCACAAACCCCATTCAAAAAGATCAAACAACTCGGGTTTCCAAAAGGTGGCAAAAAGAAGGAAGCAAAGTTAAGAGCTTAAGTGGAACCTTAGTGCACAACCACCATACTTTGCTTTAAGGACAAGTAAGTGTTTCTTGTGATATGTGGGTTAGTATTTATGTTAGGAGACTTTGATTTCTTGAAGATATAAGTAAGGTTTAAGTTTTTATAACACTAAAAATGGTTTTAAGAAACAAACCATGAAACCCTTACATGAAGTTGGAGCATGAGCATGTAAAGTTGGTAATTTGTAAAGACACTTGTGTAACACTTTGAATAGAAGATTTTAAGTTGAGAAAATCTTGAAACAAGAACTTGAATGGAGGATGAACATGCTGGATGTAAGGGTTCAAAGGTCATTTGAATGTTGATTTTATTTCCGTTAAGTTAAACATGCTCAAATCTAGACTTAAGTCAAGAAAAAAATCCATTACATGAAGTTTTATGAAGAAACTAACTTTGTATGACATGAGCTATGATATGGAGGTTGTATTAAGTAGAAGATCTTCTATTTCTTGGTGTGAAGCATGAGTTAAAGAATCATCTTACGAAAGAAAACTTAAGTTAAAAGCTGGATACAAGTAGTTTAAGTGCATGATCTAACACCTAAACTTAAGAAAATGATGAAACAAGTTGAAAAACCAAGTGAGAACCCATTGGATTCATCACGACCAGATCTAGAACGTGGCGAAAAGACACTTAAAAATATGATACAATTAAATGAACAAAGTGAAAAGATCAACCAAAGCAAGTATGGTAAGTATACAAAGCTTAAAACTTAAAACCGAGTCTAAAACTTTCAAAACAAGCCTAGAACTCTAAGTTAGGCCTTCAATAAAATTATGACCAGCACCTTAAAACATTAAGAGAGGTTGTTTTAAAGCCCATAAAAAATCCACCTAAAGCCTCATAAGCCCACCAAAGCTACTAACTTTAGTTTGAATAAAAAATAAGCCCATTTGATAACTTAAGCCCACTAAAGGGCCTATGAAGTAGTTGTTAGCCTTAGGAATATAAATCAAAGTTGTAAATCTGCTCTCAAGAAGTATTTTAAGCTTAGGATAAAATCTTAAGACCAAGCCTAAAGGATTTCTCAAGTTATCAAAAAGCTTATTTACCATACAAGGCCCAAAAACACTCCAACACATGAGGAACGCTACTATTCTGACCCATGGATAGAATTGTATGCCTCATTTCGAAAATCTAACCTCACCACGTTAAATTACACTTGAAAACGATGAATATTGACTATAAGATCATAAAAATCGGATTTAAAACGAAAAAGTTATACGCAATTGAACTTTTAAGTAAAACCGAGAAAAATTATGAAACCAAGTCAAAAGTATAACTTGAAGGGTTTTAGCTTAGTTTTCTAGGTTTTATTTCAAATCCTTATAGTATCGTATTTGCAATGTCCAAGGGACCCAACTTTGGGGAGACAACCTATCCTAGATTATTTTGATTGATCCACATGGCTCGGTGAGTAAATTCCCGATGACTCTTTACTTCATTGTGCTTGTAAAATAGATGCAACTAAACTTATATATATATATTTAGATGCTTGTGGGATATAGGAAATGCATGTGCATGAATTTGTAGAAGAATGCAATGACTTGTTAATTATATATAATAATGAAAATTATTTGTGATGCATATATATACATGCGGATTGTATGGAATGAAATTGTCAGATCACCTTGAAAATCGAGTTAATCTCCTATATGATTAAGAAATTAAAATAAATCATAGATTTCCCATATTGCATACGAATAACACCAACTGCCGCTTCACGCAGAATATGAGAAGGGACTCACAGGAATACGAGTTTCCTGCAGGATTGGGCACTAGCTATGTCATCATATATATTGAGTCCTTGTCCTAAGCTGATGAGCATACTAGGCGCTGGAAGATGCCAACCGTCAGCGAGGGGCCGAGTCTTATGGCTTCTAGTTAAGACGTGTGTTTATGGACTGCGGGGGACACCACACCGTTAGACTTGGGATTTTAAAAATATGATTTGTTATTTGGTAAAGAAAGCATACATACACACACACATGTATATATATATATAATATATATATAGTTTTGTTTTGGCTTAAGCACAATAGTGTAAATGAAATAAAACCCAAGGTTTAGAACCCGGATTTTTGTTTGGGTCGATTAATTATTTCCAAACCCCAACTTCAGGAGGCGTAATTTTGAGTTGTATGCAGTTCTTAGGTCACTGTATGCGTTGTTTAGCATACTGATTGTTCATGCATTCATATGATTGTGCATTTAATAAATTTCTGTCATACGGTATTGATGAAGGTAATTATCTCACTAAGCGTAAGCTTACACCCCAACAGTTCTTTTACTTGCACATTGATCGATAGTTGGGAATGGGATAGGAATTGACTGCAGAGTGCTACCATTGAATCAGTATGATGGAAAGCTTATGTAGTTAATTTAGAATGCTTCGAAAAACGACTAATGTCATTTAGTATCTTTAGAAAGTTTAGAATTTTATAAAATTGTCTATCTTATTTCATTATTTTGGTAGGGGATACCGATTCTCTACAGTTCTAAAGAACTATGGAAAAATGGATATCCATAATTATTTATATTATATAATTAGTCAATGAATTAAAAATTGAAGACTATAGCAAATAACTATTTAGAGTCTTGCAATCTCTTACTTGTAAGGTGATTTTCTTATCATGGGTGCACTCGTGATATGGAAAATTTAGGCAATACTATTAGGCCCCTCCTAAGGTCGCTACAAAATCATAATGAAATCGCTATAATAACTTGTAAAAATTATAATTGTAACGGATACCAATTAAATTGACAAAATTTCACAAAAATTTAAAAATTAATTTACGAGGAGATTCATTATAATTTATATGTTTCGAGAATTACATATATTTATTATTAATTTTTATTTTCCTTTTCTTTCATTTTCAATTTATCTCTTTTCTTTCCTTTCTTCCTTTTTCCCACTTACACATTCAGGAAATGGAACTCTAACTAGCCGCCCACGTGAGGAAAAAAAAATTACCATGTATAACCTTAGCTTAAATTTTAAGCTACTCATCATGTGAACAAAAAAAAAAAAAGGAATAAAAAGTTGGAAAAAGAAAGAAACGAAACAAAACAACAAAATCTGGAAACTAACTTGCACACAACCAAAAAAAAAAATATGGGAAGCAAACTGTGAGGGAGAGAGAGAAAAAGAAAGAAGGAAAAGAAGAAAGAAAAGAAATTAAATTACTGGGTAAGTAAATTATTTAGTATAGATGTATGTATATAGTATATACATGTATAATTATAGTATTTGTATAGTATATTTTTAATAAAACACTACTATGACATGTATATATATGCATAAATACATAAATTAAATTATATATGCATGTATTAGGCTATGTATGTATACATGTATGAACATAAGTATATATAGAAAGAGTATGTATTATGTATTTTTTTGTAGAATACCTATAATTAGTATTAAGTATTTTCATTTAATAACTATAGTATATATATACATATTAGTACCGTAAGCTATATATATATGTATCCATGTATAATTATTTTGTGTATATATACATATGTAATTGTATAGTATAAATATAGTAGTATGTTTCTATAAATAATAATATATGACATATATATATGTATAATATATAGTATCCATAGTTTATAACAAATACTACTATGTAAATATGTATATACCGAGTATATAATATAAGAATAAATATTTGTAGATTATTTATATATTTAAGTATTCAAAAATTATATAAGTTTATTTATATATATAAATACAAATACATGAATACATATATTGTACATAAGAGTATGTTTATTTTCAATAAATATATATACATATATAAGGCGTATAATGTATAATATATATATATGTAGTATACCAAAAATATATATATATATATGTATGTATAAATTATAAAATACATAAATACTAAGAAAATGAAAAATAATAAAGGTCATAATAATAATAATATCGAATATATGATTTCAATAATTATTAAATCATAAACATGTTAAGAAAAAACGAAAATTAATATTTTATAATTTTTAAACTTAAAAAATAATTTTGGTGATATTTTTATATCATAATTTAAATTATGAGTCACAACGTCCAAAACGGACATCACTGTGTGAATGTACATCCGAAAATGATAAAAAAAATGACTATAAGTTCGTAAGTATCGGAATTATAATGAAAAAGTTACAAAATACATAAATGAAGTCTCATAACTTACAAATATAAGAAAATAGTTACTATTAACCCCATTGAGTATAATAAACCCTATAAATATAAGACTTGGGGTATATTGGGAAACTAGATAAACTATAGTAGACTTTTAGTCTATAAGTTTGCAAGTATCAGAACTAGAATGAAAAAGTTACAAAATACATAAAGGAAGTCTCATAACTTACAAATATAAGAAAATAGTTACTATTAACCCCATTGAGTATGATAAACCCTATAAATATAAGACTTAGGGTATATTAAAGAACTAGATAAACTACAGTAGACTTTTAGTTAACTAAGGGGTCTGACTTCTCAGAATACTTATAAGTTTTATCATTCTGATTTAGGCATTCGATATTGAGTCCTAGAAACCCTAAAGGCTTGGAGAATGAGCAATAATCCAGGTGAGGGAGTTCTAATGACCTGCTTTTAGCTTGTGCATGTTACTTATATGATGTTTTGCTGCTTGCTGTTGCTTGTATGTTTAAATGATTGTTTTGCTTGTATGCCATCATCTGTGTGATCACTTTTTTTTTAAATTGATAAATATAAATATTTGACCTAAATAACTGGTTTTATTCGTCGCATGTTTATGACCCAATAAATGTATGAATGGAGAGTGTTAGCTTTGCAAAATGTTGAAAAGGGTATTTTTGGAAAAAGGTTTTCCTAATCTTAAATGTATTTTATACGATGTTGATAAGGGTCGCAATGCCAGAAATGATATTTTATCGTTAAGGCAAAGTTAGTATGAGTTCTCCACCTGATAGTGAGAGGACTTGCTTTATTGTGTCTGTAAGGCCTTAGTTAATTTTGGCTACGAGATGGACTCACAAGTTTGTGTCCAAAAGGTCTTAGAGGGTAGATAGTCTTAGTTTAGAATCTCCCTATTTGGATTGAAACTCTTTTTTCGATTAGGGTAATATTTCAGTGCCACCTAAAGGGGTGAGGCCCTTAGGTAGGCTCATGCAGGTAAGTTGAGGCGCCCTATGCAGGTAAGTACGGGAGATAATCGAAGTGTAGATGATGTAATTCTATACCTTTCATAGTTCCAGACTCTTATGGATGTGATGCTTTCATTCATCACGCCTGCATTCATTGTGTATGTTGCATGTATGATAACTTGCTTGAACGATAGTCGTAAAAAACGAACTCACAGAGCTGTTATTTGCTCACCCCCTCATAATTTCTCTTGCAGGTTTACTTACATTGGAATTGGGATAAGTCTCGAGTGCCGAGTATGAGATAAAGATATGTATCTTAGTATTAGGAATAGCTGAGTACCCTTTAGATGATACATAAACATCCTTTGTTGATAATTTAATTTTTCTTATATTTTTTTTTATAATATTGGCATATCTTATTTTATTATTTGGTTAGGGATACCGATTCTCTCCGGTTTTGAGGAACTGTGGGATATCAGACACCCATAGTTATTTATATTTGTATTCTACAATCAATTAATTACCTTAAAATCAGTAACCTTAGTGATTAATCACATAGAGTCTTGCAATATCTAACTTGCAAGGTAATTTTCATATCATGGGTGCACAAATGTTATGGAAATTTTAGATAATCCTATTAGGCCCTTGTAAGGTCATAACACAAGTACTCCCTCTTTTAGCTACTATGTTTATTGAACGAAAAACCTTCGTTATTCTTAAATGAAGCTCTGGCAATTTAAGCGTTGCTGTTATCTACAGATTTTTGAAATTTTATTATCCTCAATCTTAAATTCACGCAAGTCATTTTTTATGGCCTAATCTTTTTTTATACGTTCCCTAAAATCCTTAAATTACGAACCCTGGCTATCCGCATCTCAAAACCAAGCTAACCTCAATTTTCGGAACTGAGGCTATCCGATAGTAGGATTCGTTTTGCTTGAAAGAAGCTTTGGCAATTTAGGATCCTCTGTTCTCCTTAGTTTAGAAATTTTGTTTATTCCAAGAAATTAAATCCGGCAATCCGTTGACCTCGGAGCGAGGATTTTTACAGAACTTCTTAGCATTCTTTAGATGACGGAACCTCACGAGTCCCAAACTTGAAACCAAGTAATCCTAGTTTTTAGAAGTTTTTGTAATCCTTAGGTTACGTAGTCTGGTTATTCTTGATTATGAAATCAAATAATCAATCTTATTTGGGAACAAACGATATTTCAAAAGTTCTCAAAACCCCCAGAGTAAAGACCTTGGCTGTTCTCAATTTTATAACTAAGTAATCCCTCATTTAGGTACTATGTTTATCGAACGAGAAACTATGGTTATTCTCGAAAGAAGCTCTGGCAATTTAAGCGCCGTCATTATCTATCGATTTTAGAAATTTTAGTTATCCTCAATCCTAAATTCACGCAACTCATCTTTTTATGACCTAATCTTCTTTACACATTCCCTAGAATCCTTAAACTACGAACCTCAGCTATCCGCATCCGAAAACCAAGCAAACTACTTTTTAGGAACTGAAGCTATCCGATAGGAGGATTCATTCTTCTTGAAAGATGCTTCGATAATTTATGAGCCTCGGTTCTCGTTAGTTTAGGAATTTTGGTTACTTCAAGTAATTAAATTTGGCAATCCATCTACCTCGGAGCGAGGATTTTTGCAAAACTTCTCAGCAATCTTTAGATGACGGATCCTCACGAGTCCCAAACATTAAACCAAGTAATCACTGCTTTTAGGAGTTTTTCTAATCTATAGGCTACGTAGTTTGGTTATTCTTGATTGTGAAATCAAATAATCAATCTTATTTGGGAACAAACGTTATTGCAAAAGTCCTTAAACCCTTAGTGTAAGGATCTCGGCCGTTCTCAATTATGAAGGCAAGTAATCCATCTTTTAGGTGCTATGTTTAATGAATGAGAAACCTCAGTTATTTTTGAAAAAAGCTCTGGCAATTTAGGCATCATCGTTATCAATGGATTTTGAAAATTTAGTTTCCACAATACTAAATTCAAGCAATTCATCTTTTTATGACCTAATCTTTTTCTATACATTACCTACAATCCTTAAACCATGAACCTCGGCTATCCACATCTTAAAACCAAGCTAACTTACTTTTTGGGAACAGAGGCAAACTGATAGAAGGATTCATTCTTTTTTAAAGAAGCTTAGGCAATTTAGGAGCATCGGTTCTCCTTAGTTTAGGAATTTTGGTTATTCCAAGTAATTAAATATGAAAAATTCGTTGTCCTCGAAGCGAGGATTTTCTCAGAACTTCTTAGCAATCCTTACATGAAAAATCCTCCTGAGTCCTAAATGAGAAATAAAGTAATCCTTGTTTTTAGGAGTTTTTGTAATCCATAGGTTATGTAGTGTGGTTATTCTTGATCGTGAATTCCAAAAGTTCTCAAAACCCCTAGAGTAAGGTCTTCGGCTATTCTCAATTTTGTAGCCAAGTAATCCCTCTTTTAAGTGTTATGTTGAATGAACAAGAAACCTCAGTTATTCTTGAAGGAAGCTTTGGCAATTTAAGCACCGTTGTTATCTACCGATTTTGGAAATTTAGTTATCCTCCATCCTAAATTCAAGCAATTCATCTTTTTATGACCTAATTTTTTTCTATGCATTCCCTAAAATCCTTAAACTTCGAACTTCGGCTATCCGTATCCTAAGACCAAGCTATTATACTTTTTGGGAATTGAGGCTATCTGATAGGAGGATTTGTTCTTCTTGAAAGAAGCTTTAGCAATTTAAGAGCCTTGGCACCACTTAGTTTAGGAATTTTGGTTATTCCAAGGAACTAAATTTGGTAATCCGTTGTCTTCAAAGCGAGGATTTTTGCATAACCTCTTAGCATTCTTTAGATGACGAATCCTTACGAGTCCTAAACATGAAATGAAGTTATCCTTGTTTTTAGGAGTTTTTGTAATCCATAGGTTACGTAGTCTGGTTATTCTTGATCGTGAAATCAAATAATCAATCCTATTTCAAAACAAATGTTATTCCAAAAGTTCTCAAAACCCCTAAAGTACGTACCTTAGCTGTTCTCAATTTTGAAGCCATGTAATCCCTCTTGTAGGAGCTATGTTTATAGAATGAGAAACCTCGATTATTCTCCAATGAAGCTCTGGAAATTTAACCATCGTCGTTATCCACGAATCTTGGAAATTTAATTATCCTCAAACCTAAATTCAAGCAATTCATCTTTTTATGACCTAATCTTTTTCTATACGTTCCCTAGAATTCTTAAACTACGGACCTCGACTATCGACATCCTAAAACCAAGCTGACTTACTTTTTGGGAACTGAAGCTATCCGATAGGAGGATTAGTTCTTCTTAAAAGAAGCTTTGGTAATTGATGAGCCTCGGTTCTCCTTAGTTTATGAATTTTGGTTATTCCAAGTAATTAATTCTGGTAATTCGTTGTCCTTAGAGCGAGGATTTTTGCAGAACTTCTTAGCAATCTTTACATGACGGATCTTCACGAGTCCTAAACATCAAACGAAGTATTCCCAGTTTTGAGTGGTTTTTGTAATCCATAAGTTACGTAGTTTGGTTATTCTTAATCGTGAAGTCAAATATTCAATCCTATTTAGGAAAAAATGTTATTCCAAAAGTTCTCAAAACCCCTAGAGTATAGACTTCGGCTATTCTTAATTTTGACGGCAAGAAATCCCTTTTTTAGGTGCTACATTTATTGAATGAGAAACTTCAGTTATTCTTGAAAGAAGCTCTGGCAATTTAATCACCATTGTTATCTATCAATTTCAGAAATTTAATTATCCTCAATCTTAAATTCAAGCAATTCATCTTTTTAGGTCTCAATCTTTTTCTATACGTTCGCTAGTATCCATAAATCATGAAACTCAGCTATCTGCATCCTAAAACAAAGTTAACCTACTTTTTGGGAACAAAGGCTATCCGATAGTAGGATTTGTTCTTCTTGAAAGAAGCTTAGGCAATTCAGGATCCTCAGTTCTCCTTAGCTTAGGAATTTTTGTTATTCCAAGTAATTAAATCTAGTAATCCGTTGTCCTCAGAGAGAAGATTTTTGGAGAACTTCTTAGTAATCTTTAGATGATGGATCCTTACGAGTGCCAAACATCAAACTAAGTAATCCTTGCTTTTAGGAGTTTTTATATTCCATAGGTTACGTATTGTGGTTATTCTTGATTATGAAATCAAATAATCAATCTTATTTAGGAATAAACGTTATTCCAAAAGTTCTTGAAACCTCCATTGTCATGAACTGAGGACGGCCTAGTCATAGCAGACGCCGTATACTATACAAAGAACACCTGATTAGTTACTTTTCCAATCAAGAACTCTTTATACAATATACAAGGCTCTACAACCACTAGTTTCTTAAGAACATACAGATTCACATGATATCTTCACATAAACATATTTATATAAAATTTAAACTACAAAGCTTACAATACACAGTAATTTAGTATATTTAAGTATATAATACTAATAAAAACAAAAATATATGAGTAAGAGTCTACATAAACTATTCTCTCTCACTACACAAGATAGCTCGCTCTTGCCCAAGTCCCCAAGCTAACTTGTCGCATCCCTCGGCCAGCCTTTACGAACAGACTATCCTATAAGAAAAGTCTAGAGGGGTGTAAGCCTAAGCTTAGTGAGCAAAACCCTCAACCATACCAAAAGCAAGTTATAAGTACATTATATTCATGCATATGAGTAAATGATCAAATAGAATGCTAAACAATACATATAATTAACTAGTTCATATACGTAACTCAGATTTAACGCCCTTCAAAGTTAGGGTTGGAGTATATGCGACACCAATCAGATTCGAGTATTATACTAGAACTTACTTTACTATAAAACTCCATGTTCCATACTTAAATCAAATAATTCTTTTATTTTCATAAAAACCAAGTTCTAGTATAATCGTGAGTGGGCCCCCGTAGTTCACACTCACCCCTAAACAGAGGCCTCTAGATTCGACCCTTAGCCAGGCGGTTGGTGCCTCCAACGCTTGGTGTTCCCTCAGGCCAGGGTAAGGTCATTTTATACGAGTGCACTGTACAGAACCAATAAATGAATAATAACAACCCCCGAATGGCCTCTCATAACCTCCGTGTGATGTAACGGCCGGAATTGTATCTATGCGATGCATATTAATGCATGTTCCAGTTTCTATTTATAAGCCAAGCATAGTTAAGTTCAAATTATGCTGTGACCATCCAATAGTACACACTACCATGCAACAAACAAAACATTATATGTACTTAAGGTAAATTCACAACTCAATACACAATATCATACACAAAAGTTTCCCAAACCCTATACAGTAGTCAATTGACAATAATAATTAAGTCCACTATCTACAATCACAAACAAGCATGGAATCATAGGGTAAATAATCACTCAGCCATGGTGACTTTCCCTAATCGTAGTAATCGATCGGGAGATTCTCGCTTACCTCGGGATCACCTGATCATTACAATATGACAATGCTAGTAAGTAATTGAATTAACTAATAATTCTAAATATCTATTTACCTAATTCTACTTAAATTACTATCAACTTCTATCCGGTTAGACTTTATTATTAATCGTATGTAACTTTTTCGTTCTATTTCTGATATTTATGAATTCATAGTTGTTTTTCATCGTTTTTAGACGTATGTTCACACAGTGATGTCTGTTTTGGACGTTATGACTGTGTTTTACGATATGGACTAAATTTATAGAAATTTTAACTATGGAAATTTGATTACTCTTATTACTTATATATAATCTTTTGTTTATACTTAATGATTTAGTTAACCCTTAAATTCTTATATTTAGAGAATTTTACTTTGCTACTACTAATTCATGTACTTAATTAAGTGTAATCTAATTTAGGAAGTGTATTAGGGTTTACTAATTTATGTACCTAATTATTATATACTTTTCTTATTTCTTGTTTTATAAACCTATGCTCATGTCATCGCTTATATCATCATTCGCTTATGTCATCGTTTATGTCATCACTTGCTTATGTCATGGCTTATGTCATCTTTTGATTACCTTGCTTACTCATAATGTGATTACATATGCCTCACCTCATGCTTATGTAATGTCTAAAAAGCTTATGTACACTTCACTTAACCTCTTATGTACATATACCTTTACTGTACTTATATGTACACTAGTATACTTGTACATATACTTATACCATATTTATACTTGTATACATACTCATATACCTATACAGTCATATACATATTTTTATACAATTTCGTATGCCTAATTTTCCTCTTAAGAAAATCTTCCTAATTTCATTCTTTTGTGCTTTTAAGTATGTATTTAGTATAGTATAGGTATGTGTAGTTAGGTTTTATCTTAATTTAGGTTATGTATATGGTAAATACCCATGTACAAAGACTCCCATACTTGTATTTTTTTTAGTATTTCCTTATGTACACATGCTTAAGAGCATATACACATGTATTCCTTTCCTCTTCTTCATGATTCCTAACTTCCTATACTTAAGGATGGAAACTTTATGTCCTATTCTTCAAGATCATACATAACACATGCCTACTTATCTACTCTACCTAATTACCTAACTAATGAGTAATATAAAACAACATAAAGTAACATGATTACATACGTTAATTGGTGTTGGAATTATGGAGACAAATAGGAAAGTGTTGAAAGTGAAAGGGAAGAAGAAGGGTCACAGCAATGGAGGGGATTTTGCTTTGTTTCTTTTTGTTTTGTTTTGATTATGGAAGAAAGAAAATGGTGGGGTCTTGAAGGGGAAATGGATGGACTGCAATTAAAGAGGAGGAAGGAAAAGAAAAACCAAAAGAAAAGAAAAGAAAAGAAATCATTAGATGATTAGATATTTTTCTTATGTATTAGTATCTTTTGTTGACTTTTCTAATTGTTGACTTAGTCAACCTTTTGACCTTGGCCAACATGTGTTGACTTGGTCAACTTTCCTTAAGAATATGCCATTTTGAACACATAATGTAGTAATTAAGGAAAAATTAAGGAAATGAGGTATTTAGTGAGTTGATTAATAAAAATAGTTGATGAGGTCTTACTTTAGGTATTAATAGCCTATATACATCATTTGGTAAACTACTTAGTGTAACAAGTATGAAAAGTACTAATTAGGGTATTAAGGTTTACTACATTTAACTTAATCTTCAACTATACCCCTAACTCTATGTAACACTATCTTAATCATATACTTAAGAGATAAATGTAATATATGATTCATTATCTTAGTTTCTAAAGAACTACTTGAGGATTCAAAATATATATGCATGATTGAAAGTCATCTCTAACATTTTACTAATGATTTGGCAAAATATGAAGGTTATATTATCAATTAGGATTTTAAGGTACATTATGATGAATTAGTGCACATGTGTCTTTAAAGTGATCAGTTTAGGGTTTCTATCACTTTTGAATGAAATCTTTAGTGTTTACATACATTTAGGGTAGAAAAGTTTCTTACGCGATTGATTAGTTCTTTTAGGGTTTTCACTTTCATTAGCCTTGTCAACTCTTAAATTGTCTAACATAGTTAAGTCTATTTCAAAAGCTAGATCGAAAATTTTAGGGGTTTACACCTAAAGTAAGGACCTCGGTTGTTCTCAATTTTGATGGCAGGTAATCCTTCTTTTAGGTGCTATGTTTACTGAACAAGACCCTCAATTATTCTCGAAAGAAGTTCTGGTAGTTTAAGCGTCGTCGTTATCTATAAATTTTGGAATTTTAGTTATCCTCAATCCTAAATTCAAGCAATTCATCTTTTTATGACCTAATTTTTTTCTACACGTTCCCTAGAATCCTTAAATTACAAACCTTGACTATCCGCATCATAAAACTAAGCTAACCTACATTTTTGGAACTAAGGCTATTCGATAGTAGGAATCGTTCTATTTTAAAGAAGCTTCAGCAATTTAGGATCCTCGGTTCTCCTTTATTCTATGTAATTAAATCTAGCAATCCGTTGACCTTAGAGCGAGGATTTTTGCATAACCTCTTAGCATTCTTTAGATGACTGATCCTTACAAGTCCCAAACATGAAATCAAATTATCCTTGTTTGTAGGAACTTAATCCATAGGTTACGTAGTCTGGTTATGCTTGATCATGAAATCAAATAATCAATCTTATTTGGAATAAACGTTATTGCAAAAGTTCTCAAAACCCCTAGAGTACGTATCTTGGCTATTATCAATTTTGAAGGCAAGTAATCCCTCTTTTAGGAGCTATGTTTATAGAACGAGAAATCTCGGTTATTCTTGAATGTAGCTCTATCAATTTAAGTACCATCGTTATCTAAAAATTTTGGAAATTTAATTATCCTCAATCCTAAATTCAAGCAATTCATCTTTTTATGACCTAATCTTTTTGTACACATTCTCTAGAATCCTTAAACTACGAACCTCGGCTATTGACATCCTAAAACTAAGCTAACGTACTTTTTGGGAACTAAGGCTATTTGATAGGAGGATTCGTTTTTCTTAAAAGAAGCTTCAGCAATTTATGAGTCTCAATTCTCCGTAGTTTAGGAATTTTGGTTATTCTAAGTAATTAAATCTGGTAATCTGTTATCCTCGAAGCAAGGATTTTTGTAGAACTTCTTAGCAATCTTTAGATGACGGATCTTCACGAGTCTCAAACATGAAACCAAGTAATCCTTATTTTTAGGAGTTTTTATAATCCATAAGTTATGTAGTCTGGTTATTCTTGATCGTAAAATCAAATAATCAATCTTATTTAGGAAAAAATGTTATTCCAAAAGTTCTCAAAACCCTCAAAGTAAGGACCTCGGCTTTTCTCAATTTTGAAAGCAAGTAATGTCTCTTTTAGGTGCTATGTTGTAGACTTTGTAAATTTAATTGTCTAAACATGGTGTTGGACTCGAGTATCGTAGATATTTCCTTAAGTCAGTAAGATAACAGAAAATGAAAACCGAGTAAAATTTTAAACTCGAAACTTAAGACGAACTTGAAAGACACTATTATACGATTTGGAAACCTTAATCATGCAAGAAAACCCTAATCCCTATGTCATGACCCTAGTAGGATTACTTAAAATTTTCATAACATGTGTGCACCCATGATATGAAAATCGCCTTGCAAGTCAGAGATTGCAAGACTTTAAGTGATTAATCACTAAGGTTATTGATTCTTAAGTAATTAATTTATTGTAGAATACAAATATAAATAACTATGAGTGTCCGATATCCTATTGTTCCTCCGAACCGCAAAGAATCGGTATCTTCTACTAAATAATAAGATAGGAAATACCAACATTACAAAAGAAATACAAGAAAAATTAAAGTATCAACAAAGGATGTTTATGTATCATCTAAAGGGTACTCAACTACTTCTAATACTAGCATACATGTTTTCATCTCGCACTAAGTACTTGAGACTTATCCTAATCCCAATGTAAGTAAACCTGCAAGAGAAACTATGAGGGAGTGAGCATATAACAACTCAGTAAGTTCGTTCCTCACCATCACCGTTCAAGCAAGTTATCACACATTATTATCACACATGTGAGCAAGCTATCTACATATAAAATGAATGTAAGCAGCACATCCATAGGAGTCCGAAACTATGGAAGGCATAGAATTACATCGTCTACACTTTGATTATCCCCTGTACTTACCCGCACAGGGTACCTCAACTTACCCACATGAGGCTACCTAGGGGCCTCACCCCTCTAGGCGGCACTCGACTAGTACCTTAGCCGAGAAAAGATTTCAATTCAAATAAAGGGATTCCAATCTAGGACTATCTACCCTCTAAGGCCCCTCGAGCACAAACTTGCGAGTCCATCTCGTAGCCAAACTTAATTAAGGCCTTACAGGCACAATAAAGTGAGTCCTCTCGCTATCAAGTAGAGAACCTATGCTAACTTTGCTTTAACAATAAAATATCATTTTTGGCATTACGACCCTTATCAAAATTGTACAAAATATGTTTAAGATTAGGGAAACTTTTTTCTAAAAATACCCTTTTCAACATTTTGCAAAGCTAGCACTCTCCATCCATACATTTACTGTGTCATAGACATGCGACAAATAGAACTAGTTATTTGGGGTCAGATATTTATATTTATCAATTTAAAAAAAATGATCACACAGATGATGGCATACAAGCAGAATAGTCATTCAAACATACAAGCAACAACAAGCAGCAAAACATCATACAAGTAATATGTATAAGCAAGTAGTAGGTCATTAGAACTCCCTCACATGGATTATTACTTATTCTCCAAGCCTTTAGGGTTTCTAGGACTTAATATCGAACGCCTAAATCAAAATGGTAAAACTTATAAGTGTTCTGAGAAGTTAGACTCCTTAATCAACTATAAGTCTATTGTAGTTTATCTAGCTTTCCCCAATATAACCCGAGTATAATGTATATAGGGTTATCATACTCAATGAGATTAATAGTGATTATTTTCTTCTATTTGTAAGTTACTCTAAACCCAAAATCCTAAAACAACTAAGGACTTATAACCCTAAGTGGCTAATTAAGAATTTAATTTGAATAACTTTATTCAACTTTAGAAATTTTCATAATTTTACAAGAATTAAATCATAACTTACACATTAATTTAAGAGACAAACTCTAAAAGAATTTAATATAAGACAATCTCCTTATCTTCATGTATAAGATTTATGTACATGAATAAGTAAATCAACCAATCATCCTAAATAACTTATCAATTGATAAATATAAACCCTACTTTTAGTGGACCCATGATTCAATTAAAAGTACCATCCGAACGTTCCCAAGGATCAACAAAACTAAGAACTTAAGTTTACATTTAGAAACGAATTAAATTTTTCCAATTTAAAAACTAATTATTGAGAAAACCTAAGCTTGAAGAACTACAACCTCTAAACTCACCTAAGACCCTAAACCCTAAAACAATTAATAAATTTTAACCTTAAGTAATTAATTGATAATTTAATTTGAATAATTTCATTTAACTTTAGAAAATTTCACAATTTTATAAAAATCAAATCATAAATTACAAAACAATATAAGAAAAAAAAAACCTTGAAACAACTTCCTATAAGACCATACCCTTATCTTCATGTCTAAGCTTTACACATAAATAAATAGACCAACTAATCACCTTAGATGAGTTATCAATTGAGAGTTTGAATCATTTATCAATTGATAACTTATCAAAATCTAGTGATAAGACATTTTCCTTATCACCCCGTCACTTGTACTACATATGGATAATTTTTTACAAGATTTCACATGCTTAACTTCATTAAATGAGACAAGACAATTCCATAACCCCGAAGGACACTAAATGGCAGATTTGAAAAAGTAGAAGAGGGGGGACATGCTTTTGTCTTTCAAGCATCAATCACTTTCTCTTATACACCACTATTCACTCCTTAATACTTATATCATCAATAGTTGTAATCGTTGACTTTTGGATAAGTTACAAGATAATCAATTAAAGCTTCTTGCACACAATTTTTCTCCTATTCAAAAATTTGTCACTCTCTCCCTCTTTCACTATCATTTTTACTTCATTTTCCCTCACTTTAAACACTAAACACAAATCAAAAGAAGGAATTCAACCCCACAAAAATCCTCCATTTGGCTGCCACTTTTAAGTCCCACTAACGGCAGTCCCATTTCTTTTTCTTATGTTATTTTCTTCCAACATCTAAGTTCGTTTAGAACTATTAGAACCTTCCATAAACCTCACTCCAAAGGATTACAACTTGTATTATGACCTTAAAGGAGGCCTAGTAGGATTACCTAAAATTTCTATAACATGTGTACACCCATGATATGAAAATCGCCTTGCAAGTTAGAAATTGCAAGACTCTAAATGATTAATCACTAAGGTTACTGATTTTTATGTAATAATTGATTGTGAAATACAAATATAAATAACTACGGGTATCCGATATCCTACAGTTCCTCAGAACTGCAAAGAATCGGTATCCCCTACCAAATAATAAGATAGGATATACCAATATTACAAAAGAAATACAAGAAAAATTAAATTATCAACAAACGTTGTTTATGTATCATCTAAAGAGTACTCAGCTATTCCTAATACTAAGATACATGTCTTCATCTCACACTCGGCACTCGAGACTTATCCCAATCCCAATGTAAGTAAACCTGCAAAAGAAACTATGAGGGAGTGAGCATATAACAGCTCAGTGAGTTCATTCCTCACCACTACTGTTCAAGTAAGTTATCACACATGCAAGCAAGCTATCTACATACAGAATGAATGCAGGTACGATGAATGCAAGCAACACATCCATAGGAGTCTAGAATTATGGAAGGTATAGAATTACGTCGTCTACACTTCAATTATCCCATATACTTACTCGCACAGGGCACCTCAGTTTACCCGCATGAGGCTACCTAGGGGCCTTACCCCTTAGGCTTCACTTGACTATTACCCTAGCTAAGAAAGAAAATTTCAATTCAAATAGGGGGATTCCATTTTAGGACTATCCACCCTCGAAGGCCCCTCGGGCACAACTTGCGAGCCCATCTCGTAAGCTAAAATTAACTAAGGCCTTACAAGCACAATAAAGCGAGTTCTCTCGCTATCAAGTGGAAAACCCATGTTAGCTTTGCTTTAACAATAAAATACTATTTTTGGCACTACAACCCTTATCAAATTCGTACAAAATATGTTTAAGATTAAGAAAACCTTTTTCCAAAAATACCTTTTTCAACATTTTGTAAGGTTAGAACTCTCCATCCATACATTTACTGGATCAGAGACATGCGACGAATAGATACGGTTATTTGTGTTAGATATTTATATTTATCAACTTAGAAAAAAGTGATCACACAAATGATGACATACAAGCAAAACAGTCATTCAAACAGACAAGCAGCAAAACAACATACAAGCAATAATATGTACAAGCAAGTAGCAGGTCATTAGAACTCCCTCACTTGGATTATTGCTCGTTCTCTAAACCTTTAGGGTTTCCAGAATTCGCTATTGAACACCTAAAATATAATAACACTTATAAGTATTCTATAAAGTCAGACTCCTTAGTTAACTGAAAGTCTATTGTAGTTTATCTAGTTTCCCCCTATATAACCTAAGTATAATGTATATAGGGTTTATCATACTCAATGGGGTAAATAGTAACTATTTTCTCATATTTGTAAGTTACGAAAGTTCTTTTATGTATTTTGGAACTCTTTTGTTTTAGCTTAAATCATTATTAACTTGTAGTCCATTTTGATCGTTTTCGAGCGTATTTTTTTGTAACGAGGTTTGTTTTGGTCGTTGTGACTTATAGCGTAAATTGTGATATAAAAATATCACAAAAATTGTTATTTAAGTTTAAAAATTATAAAATTGATTTTTGTTTTTTCTTAACATATTTATGATTTAATAATTATTTAAATCATATATTTCATATTTTTATTATTTTGAGTGTATTTTTCTATTTTTGAGATTTTTACTTTATTATGATTATTATTATTATTATTGCCTTTATTATTTTTCCTATTTTTCATTTTCTTATTTATTATTTCTCTTACGTACTTTATGATTATACACATATATATATATTTTTATAATTTATTTTATTGAAAAATATGTAATTACGATATTATATATATATGTATACGTATACACCAAATTATGTTATATATATACTATTACATATTTGGTATACGACTTATATATATATATTATACGTATTATATATGTATATGTATTTATACATAATAATATACCCATATAATTTCCGAAGACCTAAATATATATATATATATTTACATAATATTCATTATAAAATATGTATACTATATATTATGCATATATTATGCCGTATACTCCAAAGAATATACTCTATTATATATATATATATATATATACATATGTCTTATATACATACTTATGAAAATACCCCACTATATATATATACTATACAACTATACATATATATATAAATAATTATACATGTATATACACACATATATATATAGTTACGGTACATACATATATTTTATACTATAGTTATGTAACGAAAAATACTAATTACTAATTATATGTATTCTAAAAAAACAAATACGTAATACATACTATATACTTATGTACATATATGTATACATACATAACCTTATATATACACATATAATTAAATTTAAGTATTCATGTACATAGACATATAATAGCAATATTATATGTAAAAATACCATGTAAATACTATATTTCTACATGTGTATACTATATAATATACATCTATACTACTAAAATAAATTACTTACCTATTAATTAATTTTTTTATTTTTCTTCTTCTTTTCCTTCCTCTTTTCTTCTTCTTTTTCTTCCTTCTTTCTCTCTTTTCCGTCTTTCTTTTTCTTCCTCTCCCTTACAATTTGCTCTCCAAGTTTTGGTGTCTTGTGGAGATTTTCCCCTTTTATTCACGTGAGAATAGCTTAGATTTTAAGCTAAATCCTAAGTAATTATTGCAATATTTTTTTTTGTTTAGTTAAGTAACACTTGTCACTTAATTTCTATCACCTAGGCTACTGTTGGTTATTTTGTTTCCTGATTTTTTTCCCACGTTTTGTGTAGGATAGGAACCTTGAATTGGAAATGGAAGAAAGAAAATGAGATAAATTGGAAATGGAAGAGAAGGAAAATGAAAGTTATTAACAAATATATGTAATTTTTTGAATCATATAAATTATAATGATTCTTCTTGTAAATTAATTTCCAATTTTTTATAAAATTTTATCAATTGAATTGGCACCCATTACAATTATAATTTTTACAAGTTATTGTGGTAATTTTGTTACAATTTCATTACAATTTCGTGCGAATAAGCATTTTAGTCGAAAATTGCAATCGACTATACTTTTATCATTATTGAGTAATATTTAATTATTTTTATAATTTTAGGGTTTCGATCAAATTCGGGTTCAATTTTGGTTAATGATGTGTAAGTTAGTTTTAGGATTTTAGTACACGATTTAGGGTTTCGATCAATTCCTAAGGTTTTTACTACTTATAATATATTTAGATTTATGATTTATCAAATTTTTATCTTACTCGGTTTTAATGACTCTTCAAGTTATTTCTAGTATTAGAGTTCACTTATAGTCTTAATAGTTAAATTTGAGGGGTTTACAACTTAGGTTTTCAAAAGGATGCAAAAGGAGGAAGTAAAGTTAAGAGCTTAAGTGGAACCTTTGTGTATAATCAGCATATTTCGCTTTAAGGATGAGTAAGTGTTTCTTGTGATTAGTGGGTTAGTGTTTATGTTAGGAGACTTTGATTTCTTAAAGATATGAGTATGATTTTAAGTTGTTATAACCCTAAAGACCATTATAAGAAACAAACTTATGAAACCCTTACATGAAGTTGAAACATGAGCATGTGAAGTTGGTGTTTTGTAAAGATACTTGTTTAACACTTTGAATGGAAGATTTTAAGTTGAGAAAATCTTGAAACAAGAACTTGAATGGAAGATGAGCATACTGGACGTGAGGATTCAAAAGTCATTTGGATGTTGATTTTATTTCCATTAAGTTAAACATGCTCAAATCTAGACTTAAGTTAAGAAAAAATTCATCACATGAAGTTTTATGAAGAAACCAACTTTATATAACATGAGCTATGATATGGAAGTTGTAATAAGTGTAAGATCTTCTATTTCTTTGTGTGAAGCATGAGTTAAATAATCTTCTTATAGTAGAAAAGTTAAGTTAAGATTTGGATGCAAGTAGTTTAAGTGCATGATCTAACACCTAAACTTGAGGAAATGATGAAATAAGTTGAAAAAAGAAGTGAGAACCCCTTAGATTCATCACGACCAGATCTGGAATATAACTAAAAGCCACTTAAAAATATGATAAAACCAAATGAACAAAGTAAAAATATCAACCAAAGCAAGTATAGTAAGTATACAAAGACTAAAACTCAAAACCGAAACTAGAACTCTAAGTTGGGCCTTCATTAAAATTTTGACCAGCACTTTAAAATATTAAAAGAGGTTATTTTGAAGCCTACAAGAAATCCACTTAAGGCTCCATAAGCCCATCAAAATCGCTAACTTTAGTTTGAACAAAAAACAAGCCCATTTGACAACTTAAGCCTACTAAAGTGCCCATGAAGTAATTGTTAGCCTTAGGAGTATAAATTAAAGTTGTAAATTTGATCTCAAGGATTATTTTGAGCTTAGAATAAAATCTTAAGACTAAGCCCAAAGGATTTCTCAAGTTATCAAAAAGCCCATTTACCAAACAAGGCTCAAAAGCACTCCAAATAATGAGGATCGCTACTATTCTGACCTATGGGCAATTTTGTATGCCTCATCACAAAAATATAACCTCACCGCGTTAAAGTACACTCGAAAAAATGAAGATTGACTATAATCATAAAAAGCGGATTTAAAACTAGAAAGTTATACGTGATTAAACTTTTAAGTAAAACTAGGAAAAAAATTATGAAACCAAGCTAAAAGTATAACTTAAAGGGTTTTAGCTTAGTTTTCTAGGTTTTATTTCAAATCCTTATAGTATCGTATTTGCGATGTCTAAGAGACCCGGCTTTGGGGAGACAACCTATCCTGGATTATTTTGATTGATCTGTATGGCTCAATGAGTAAATTCTTGATAACTCTTTACTGGATTGTGCTTATAGAATAGATGCACCTAAACTTATATATATAAATTTGGATGCTTACGGGATATGGGAAATGCATGTGCATGAATTTGTGGAAGAATGCAACGACTTGTTAATTATATATAATAATGAAAATTGTTTGTGATGCATATATATACATGCGGACTGTATGGAATGCAATTGTCTGATCACCTTAAAAATCGAGTTAATTACTTATACGATTAAGAAATTAAAATGAATCATGCATTCTAGCTATATCATTATATATATTGATCTCTACCCTAAGTTGATGGGCTTAGTAGGCGTTGGGAGACACCAACCGTTGGTGAAAGGCCGAGTCTTGTGGCTTCTACTTAGAGCGTATGTTTGTGGATTGTAGAGGCCACCACACCGCTAGACTTAGGATTTTAAAAATATGATTTGTTATTCGGTAAAGAAAGTATATGCATATATATATATATATATATATATAGTTTTGTTTTGGCTTAAGCACAATAGTGCAAATGAAATAAAACTTAAGGTTTAGAACTCGGATTTTGGTTTGGGTCGGTTAATTATCTTCAAAACCCCGACTATAGGGGGTGTAATTCTAAGTCGTATGTAGTTCTTAGGTCACAGCATGTGTTGTTTGGCATACTGATTGTTCATGCATTCATATGATTGTGCATTTAATAAATTTCTATCATACCGTATTAATGAATGTAATTATCTCACTAAGCGTAGGCTTACACCCCAATAGTTCTTTTTCTTGTAGGTTGATCGATAGTTGGGAATGGGATAAGAATCGAGTGTAGAGTGCTATCATTGAATCAGTATGATGAAAAGCTTGTGTAGTTAATTCAGAATGCTCCGAAAAACGATTAATGTCTCAATTAAGTTTAGTATCTTTAGTAAGTTTAGAATTTTTTGGAATTGTCTATTTTTTTTTCACTATTTTGGTAAGGGATACCGATTCTCTATAATTCTGAGGAATTGTAGAAAAATGGATAGCCATAATTATTTATACTATATAATGAGTCAATGAACTAAAATTGAAGACTCTAGCAAATAACTATTTAGAGTCTTGCTATTTCTGACTTGCAAGGAGATTTTCTTATCATAGGTGTACGCGTGATATGGAAATTTTAGGCAATACTACTAGGCCACTCCTAGGGTCACTACATATGTTTAGTGAATGAGAAACCTTAGTTATTCTTGAATAAAACTCTAGCAATTTAAGCACAGTCTTTATCTACAGATATTAGAAATTTAATTATCCTTAATCCTAAATTCAAGCAATTCATCTTTTTATTACCTAATCTTTTTATACACGTTCTCTAGAATCCTCATATTACGATCTTCGGCTATCTGCATCCTAAAAACAAGCTAACCTACATTTTAGGAATTGAGGCTATTCGATAGGAGGATTCGTTCTTCTTAAAAGAAGTTTCGACAATTTATGAGCCTCGGTTCTCCTTCGTTTAGGAATTTTGGTTATTCCACGAAATTAAATATGGCAATACGTTGTCCTTGGAGCTAGGATTTTTGTAGAACTTCTTAGAAATTTTTAGATGACTGATCCTCATGAGTCCCAAACATGAAATCAAGTAATCCTTGTTTTTAGGAGTCTTTGTAATCCATAGGTTACGTAGTCTGGTTATTCTTAATCGTGAAATCAAATTATTAATCTTATTTGGGAACAAATGTTATTTCAAAAGTTCTCAAACCCCCCAAAGTAAGGACCACGATTTTCAATTTTGAAGGCAAGTAACCCCTCTATTAGGTGCTATGTCTATTGAATGAGAAACCTTAGTTATTCTTAAAAGAAGCTCTGGCAAATTAAGCGCCGTCCTTATCTACGGATTTTGGAAATTTCGCGATCCCCAATCCTAAATACGAGCAATTCTACTTTTTATGACCTTATCTTTTTCTACACGTTCCCTAAAATTAGTAAACTACGAACCTCAGCTATCTGTATCTTAAAACTAAGCTAACCTACTTTTTAGGAAGTGAGGCTATCCGATAAGAGAATTCGTTCTTCTTGAAAGAAACTTCTGCAATTTAGGAGCCTCGGTTCTCCTTAGTTTAGGAATTTTGGTTATTCCAAGTAAATAAATTTGACAATCCATTGTCCTTGAAGCAAAGATTTTTGCAGAACTTCTTAGCAATCCTTACATGACGAATCCTCATGAGTCTCAAACATGAAAATAAGTAATCCTTGTTTTTAGGAGTTTTTGTAATCTAAAGGTTACGTATTGTGGTTATTCCTGATCATGAAATCAAATAATTAATCTTATTTAGGAACAAGAGTTATTCCAAAAGTTCTCAAAACCCCCAGAGTAAGGACCTCAACTGTTCACAATTTTGAAGATAATTAATCCCTCTTTTCGGTGCTATGTTTAGTTAATGAGAAACCTCGATTATTCTTGAATGAAGCTCTAGAAATTTAAGTACCGTCGTTATCTACAGATTTTGGAAATTTAATTATCCTCAATCCTAAATTCAAGCAATTTATCTTTTTATGACTTAATCTTTTTCTACACGTTTTATAGAATTCTTAAACTATGAACCTCAGCTATCCGCATCCTAAAACTAAGCTAACCTACATTTTTGGAACTGAGGCTATCCGAAAGTAAGACTCATTCTTCTTGAAAGAAGCTTCAGTAATTTACGAGCATTGGTTCTCCTCAGTTTAGAAATTTTGGTTCTTCCAAGTAATTAAATCTAGTAATCCGTTATCCTCGGAGCGAGGATTTTTGCAGAACTACTTAGCAATCTTTAAATGACGGATCCTCACGAGTCCCAAACATTAAACCAAGTAATCCTTACTTTTAGGAGTTTTTGTAATCCATAGGTTACATGTTGTGGTTATTCTTGATCATGAAATCAAATAATCAATCTTATTTAGGAACAAACGTTATTCCAAAAGTTCTTGAAACCCTTAGAGTAAGGACCTCAGTTGTTCTCAATTTTGAAGGCAAGTAGTCCTTCTTTTTGGTGCTATGTTTACTGAACGAGAACCCTCAGTTATTCTCAAAAGAAGCTCTAGCAATTTAAGCACCATCATTATCTACGAATTTTGGAAATTTAGTTATCCTCAATCCTAAATTCAAGCTATTAATCTTTTATGACCTAATCTTATTCTACATCTTCCCTAGAATCCTTAAACTATGAACCTCCACTATCCGCATCATAAAACTAAGCTAACCTACATTTTTGGAACTGAGGCTATCTGATAATAGGATTCGATCTACTTGAAAGAAGCTTTGATAATTTAGGATCCTTAGTTCTCCTTAGTTTAGGAATTTTGGTTATTCCAAGTAATTAAATCTGGTAATTTGTTAACCTCAGAGCGAAGATTTTGCAGAATTTCTTAACAATCTGTTGATGACGAATCCTCACGAGTGTCAAACATGAATCCAAGTAATCCATATTTTTAGGAATTTTTGTTATCCATAGGTTATGTTTTGCGGTTATTCTTGATCTTGAAATCAAATAATCAGTCTTATTTAGGAACAAACGTTATTCGAAAAGTTCTCAAAACTCCTAGAGGAAGGACCTCAGCTGTTCTCAATTTTGAAACCAAGTAATCCCTCTTTTAGGTACTATCTTTAGTGAACAAGAAACTTCGGTTATTCTCGAATGAAACTCTAGCAATTGTATCACCGTCGTTATCTATGGATTTTGGAAATTTAGTTATCCTCAATCCTAAATTCAATCAATTTTCCTTTTTATGACCTAATCTTTTTCTATACGTTTCCTAGAATCCTTAAACTTTGGACCTAAGCTATTCACATCCTAAAACCAAGCTAAGCTACATTTTGGGAACTGAGGCTATCGATTGTAAGATTCGTTCTTCTTGAAAGAAGCTTCGGTAATTTAGGATCCTTGGTTCTCCTTAGTTTAGGAATTTTGGTTTTTCCAAGTAATTAAATTTGGCAATCCGTTGACCTCAAAGGGAGGATTTTTACAGAACTTCTTGGCAAAGTTTAGATGACGGATCCTCATGAGTCTTAAGCATGAATCCAAGTATTCTTTGTTTTTAGGTGTTTTTGTAATTCATAGTTTACGTAGTCTGGTTATTCTTGATCATGAAATCAAATAATTAATCTTATTTGGGAACAAACATTATTCCAAAAGTTCTCAAAACCCTCAAAGTAAGGACCTCAGCTATTCACAATTTTGAAGGTAAGTAATCCCTCTTTTAGGTGTTATGTTTAGTGAACGAGAAACCTCGGTTATTCTTGAATGAAGCTCAGGCAATTTAAGCACCGTCATTATCTATGAATTTTGGAAATTTAATTATCCTCTATCCTAAATTTAAGCAATTCATCTTTTTATGACTTAATCTTTGTCTACATGTTTCCTAAAATCCTTCAACTATGAATCTCGGCTATTCGCATTCTAAAATTAATCTAAGCTACATTTTTGGAAATGAGGTTATCCGATAGTAGGATTCATTCTGCTTGAAAGAAGCTTCAGCAATTTAAGATTTTCGGTTCTCCTCAGTTTAGGAATTTTGGTTATTCTAAGTAATTAAATCTAACAATCTGTTGACCTCGGAGCGAGGATTTTTGTTGAACTTCTTAGCAATCTTTAGATGAAGGACCCTCGCGAGTGTCAAACATGAATCCAAGTAATCCCTATTTTTAAGAGTTTATGTAATTAAAGGTTTACGTAGTCTGGTTACTCTTGATTGTGAAATCAAATAATCATTCTTATTTAGGAACAAGCGTTATTCCAAAAGTTCTCAGAACCCTTAAAGTAAGGATCTCGACTGTTCTCAATTTTGAAGGAAAGTAATCCCTCTTTTTAGTGCTATGACTATTGAACGAGAAATGTCGGTTATTCTCGAATGAAGATCTGGCAAATTAAGCGCCATCATTATCTGCTAATTTTGGAAATTTAGTTATCCTCAATCCTAAATTCATGAAATTTATCTTTTTATGACCTAATATTTTTCTATACGTTTCCTAGAGTCCTTAAATTATGAACCTCAGTTATCTGCATCCTGAAACTAAGCTAACCTTCAGTTTAGGAATTGAGGCTATCCGATAGTAGGATTCGTTCTTGTTGAAAGAAGCGTTGGCAATTTAGGAGCCTGGATTCTCCTTAGTTTAGGAATTTAGGTTATTCCAAGTAATTAAATTTGGCAATCCATTGACCTTAGAGTGAGGATCCTTATGAGTCTTAAACATAAATCTAAGTAATCTTTGTTTTTAGGAGTTTCTCTAATCCAAGGGTTACGTAGTCTGGTTATTCTTGATCGTGAAATCAAATTATTAATCTTATTTAGAAACAAACGTTATTCTAATAGTTCTCAAAATCCCCAGAGTAAGGACTATGGCTATTCTCAATTTTGAAGCAAAGTAATCCTCCTTTTAGATGTTATTTTTATTGAACGATAAACCTTGGTTATTCTTGAAAGAAGCTCTGGCTATTTGAGCGTTGTCGTTATCTATAGATTTTGGAAATTTGGTTATCTTCAAACCTAAAGTCAAGGAATTAATCTTTTTGTTACCTAATGTTTTTGTACATGTTTCTTAGAATCCTTAAATTACGAACCTCAACTATCAGCATCCCATAACCAAGCTAACCTACTTTTAGGGAATTGAGACTATCTGATAGGAAGATTCTTTCCTCTTGAAATAAACTCTGGCAATTTAGGAGCCTCGATTCTCCTTAGTTTAGGAATTTTGGTTATTCCAAGGAATTAAATCTGGTAATTCGTTAACCTTGGAGAGAGGATTTTTGTAGAACTTCTTAGCAATCATTAGATGAAGGATCCTCGCAAGTCTCAAACATGAATCTAAGTAATCCTTGTTTTTAGGAGTTTATGTAATGCAAGGGTTATGTAGTCTAGTTATTCTTGATCGTGAAATCAAATGATCAATCTTATTTGGAAAGAAACGTTATTCTAAAAGTTCTCAAAACCCTAAGAGGAAGGACCTCAACCGTTGTCACTTGTGAAGCCAAGTAATCCTTCTTTTAGATGTAATGTTTATTGTACAAGAAACCTCGGTTATTGTCGAAAGAAGCTCTAGCTAATGAAGCGCCATCGTTATCTACGGATTTTGGAAATTCAGTTATCCTCAAACCTAAAGTCAAGAAATTCATCTTTTTATTACCTAATGTTTTTGTACACATTCCCTAGAATCCTTATTTTACGAACCTCAGTTTTCCGCATCCCAAAACCAAGCTAACTTACTTTTTGGGAATTGAGGCAATCCGATAAGAGGATTCATTTTCCTTGAAAGAAGCTTAGGCAATTTAGGAGTGTCGGTTCTCCTTAATTTTGGAATTTTAGTTATTCCAAGTAATTAAATCTGTCAATTCGTTGACCTCGGAGCGAGGATTTTCGCAAAACTTCTTTGCAATCTTTCGATGATGGATCCTTACGAGTCTCGAACATAAATCCAAGTAATCCTTATTTTTAGGAGTTTTTGTAATCCATAGGTTACGTAGTTTGGTTATTCTTTATCATAAAATCAAATAATCAATCTAATTTGGGAACAAATGTTATCCTAAAAGTTATGAAAACTGCTAAAGTAGCGACCTCGGCTATTCTCAATTTTGACGGCATGTAATCCTTCCTTTAGGTGCTATGTTTACTGAACGTGAAACCTCAGTTATTCTTGAAAGAAGCTTTATCAATTAAAGCACCATCGTTATCTACAGATTTTGGAAATTTAGTTATCCTCAATCCTAAATTCAAGCAATCATCTTTTTATGATCTAATCTTTTTGTATACGTTCCCTAGAATCCTTAAACTACAAACTTCGGCTATCTGCATCCTAAAACTAAGCTAACCTACATTTTGGGAACTGAGGCTATCTGATAGTAGGATTTGTTTTGCTTAAAAGAAGCCTTGGCAATTCAAGATCCTCAGTTCTCCTTAGTTTAGGAATTTTGGTTATTCCAAGTAAGTGAATCTGGTAATCCATTATCCTCGGAGAGAAGATTTTTGTAGAACTTCTTAGCAATCTTTAGATGAAGGATTCTCACGAGTCTCAAACATTAAACCAAGTAATTCTTGCTTTTAGGAGTTTTTATAATCCATAGGTTACATATTTTGGTTATTCTTGATTGTGAAATCAAATAATCAATCTTATTTATGAAAAAACGTTATTCCAAAAGTTCTCGAAACCCTCAGAGTAAAGACCTCTGTTGTTCTCAATTTTGAAGGTAAGTAATCCTTCTTTTAGG
This sequence comes from Lumnitzera racemosa, assembly GCA_024138005.1. Lineage (NCBI taxonomy): Eukaryota > Viridiplantae > Streptophyta > Magnoliopsida > Myrtales > Combretaceae > Lumnitzera > Lumnitzera racemosa. Next base: position 58,245,222 of record JAMXBC010000005.1, read on the forward strand.
TGCTATGTTTAGTCAATGAGAAACCTCTGTTATTCTCGAATGAAGCTTGGGCAATTTAAGCACCATCGTTATCTACAAATTTTGGAAATTTAGTTATCCTCAATCCTAAATTCAAGCAATTCTTCTTTCTATGATCTTATCTTTTTCTACACATTTCCTAGAATCCTTATTTTGTGAACCTCGGCTATCTGCATCCCAAAACCAAGCTAACCTACTTTTAGGGAATTGAGGCTATCTGATAGGAGGATTCGTTCCTCCTGAAAGAAGCTCTGGCAATTTAAGAGCCTCAGTTTTGCTTAGTTTAGGAATTTTGGTTATTCTAAGTAATTAAATCTGGCAATTCGTTGACCTCGGAGCGAGGATTTTTGCAGAACTTCTTAGTAATCATTAGATGAAGGATCTTCACGAGTCTCAAACATGAATCCAAGTAATCCTTATTTTTAGGAGTTTCTTTAATCCAAGGGTTATGTAGTCTGGTTACTATTGATCGTGAAACCAAATGATCTATCTTATTTGGAAACAAAAGTTATTCTAAAAGTTCTCAAAAGCTCCAAAGTAAGGACCATGGCTGTTCTCAATTTTGAAGCCAAGTAAGTCTTCTTTATGCTGTATTTATTGAACGAGAAACCTCGGTTATTCTCAAAAGAAGCTCTGACTATTTAAGCGCTGTCGTTATTTATATATTTTGGAAATTCAGTTATCCTCAATCTTAAGGTCAAGCAATTCATCTTTTTATTACCTAATCTTTTTCTACACATTCCCTAGAATCTTTAAATTACGAACCTCGGCTATCTGCATCCTAAAACCAAGCTAACTTACTTTTTAAGATCTAAGGCTATTCGACAGGAGGATTCATTCTTCTTGAAAGAAGCTTCTGCAATTTATGAGTGTCGGTTCTCCTTAGTTTAAGAATTTTGGTTATTCCAAGTAATTAAATCTGCCAATCCATTGACCTTGGAGTGAGGATTTTTGCAGAACTTTTAGCAATCTTTAGATGACGGATGCTTACGAGTCTCAAACATGAATCAAAGTAATCCTTATTTTAAGGAGTTTTTGTAATCCATATGTTACATAGTCTAGTTATTCTTGATTGTGAAATCAAATAAACAATCTTATTTGGGAACAAATGTTATTCCAAAAGTTTGAAAAACCCACAATGTATGGACCTCGGTTGTTCTCAATTTTGAAGCAAAGTAATCCCTCTTTTTGGTGTTGTGATTATTGAACAAGAAACCTCAGTTATTCTTAAATGAAGCTCTAGCAATTTAAACACAGTAGTTATCTACCAATTTTGGAAATTTTATTATCCTCAACCTTAAAGTTAAGCAATTTATCTATTTATTACCTAATCTTTTTCTACACATTTCCTAGAATACTTATTTTATGAACCTCAGCTATCTGCATCCCATAACCAAACTAACCTACTTTTAGGGAATTGAGACTATCCGATAGGAGGATTCCTTCCTCTTGAAATAAACTCTGGCAATTTAGGAGCCTTGATTCTCCTTAGTTTAAAATTTTGGTTATTCCAAGGAATTAAATCTGCCAATCCGTTGATGTAAACCCCTAAAATTTTCAATCTAGACTCAATTATGTTAGACAATTTAGGAGTCGACAAGCTAATGAAAGAGAAAACCCTAAAAGAATTAATCAATCGCTTAAAAAACTTTTTTACCTGAAATGCATCTAAATGCTAAAGATTCCATTCAAAAGTGATAGAAACCGTAAAATGATTACCTTAAAAGACATGTGTGCACTAATTCAACATAATAAACCCTAAAACCCTAATTGATAATAAACCCTCATATTTTGCTAAATCATTAGTAAAAGGTTAACGATGACTTTTAATCATGCATATATGTTTCGAATCCTCAAGTAGTCCTTTAGAAACTAAGATAATGAATCATAGATTATATTTATTTCTTAAATATATGATTAAGATAGTATTACATAGAGTTAGGGATATAGTTGAAGCTTAGGCTAAATGTAGTGAACCTTAATACTCTAATTAGTACTTTTTGCACTAGTTACACAAAGTAGTTTATCAAAGGATGTGTATAGGCTATAAAGACCTAAAGTAAGACCTCATCAACTATTTTTACTAATCAATTCACCAAATACCTCATTTCCTTAATTTTTCTCTTAATTTCCCTTAATTACTACATTATGTGCACAAAATTACATATGCTTAAGGAAAGTTGACCAAGTCAACACAAATTGACCAAGGTCAAAGGGTTGACCAAGTCAACAATTTCAAAAGTCAACAAAAGACACTAATGCATAAAGAAAATATCTAACCTTCTAATGATGGCTTTTCTTCCCTTTTCTTTTGATTTTTCTTTTCTCCTTTGCTTCTTTAATTGTCGTCCACCTATTCCCCTTCTAGACCCCACCATTTGTTCTCTTCCATAATAAAAACAAAGAAAAAGAAACAAAACAAAAAGGTCCCTCCATTGCCGTAAGCTTCCCCTCTCCATTTCACTTTCATCACTTCTCTTTTTGTCTCCTTAATTCCAATATAAGCTAAGGTATGTACTTAAGTTACTTTATGTTGCTTTATATTATTCATTAGTTAGGTAATTAGGTAGATTAGAGAAGTAAACATGTGTTAAGTATGATCTTGAAGAAGAAGGCATAAAGTTCCCATCTTTAAGTATAGGAAGTTAGGAATCATGAAGAAGAAGAAAGGAAAACATGAATATGTGCTCATAAGTATGTAATACTAAAGGAATACAAGTATGGGAATCTTTGTACATGGGTATTTACCATGTACATAACCTAAATTAAGACAAAACCTAATTATACATACCTATACTACACTAAATCTACACTTAAAAACATAAAAGAATGGTATTAGGAGGATTTTCTTAAGAGAAAAATTAGGCATACGAAATTATACAAAAATATGAATATGACCGTATAGGTATATGAGTAGGTATACAAGTATAAATACGGTATAAGTATACGTATATGTATACGTATGCTGTATACATAAAGTAGAAGAAATGTATAAGGATATGTACATTATGTATAAGTGTACATAAAACACATAATCATGAGATAAGACTTAGGTAAGCAAAAGATGATATAAGGGATGATGTAATCACATGATGACATAAGCCATGACACAAGCAAATGATGACATAGGCAATGACATAAGTAAAGGATGATGAAAGCAATGACATAAACATAAATTATAAAATAAGAAAATAAGAAGAATGTATAATAATTAGGTACCTAAGTTAGTAAATCCTAATAGACTTTCTAAATTGGATTATACTTAATTAAGTACATGAATTAGTAATAGTAAAGTAAATCCTCTAAGTATAAGAATTTAAGGGTTAACTAAATCATTAAGTATAAACAAGAGATATAAATATAAGTAATAAGAGTACTTAAGTTTTCATAGTTAAAATTTTTCTAAATTTAGTTCATATCATAAAACATGGGTCATAACATCCAAAACAGACATTACCGTGTGAATGTAGGTCCGAAAACGATGAAAAATGACTATAAATTCATAAATAAAACGAAAAAGTTACAGATGAGTAAGAATAAGGTCTAATCGGATAAAAGTTGATGGTAATTTAATTAGATGTTTAAAATTATTAGTTAATTCAAGTACTTACTAGCGTTATCATATCATAATGATCAGGTGATCCCAAGGTGAGCGAGGATCTCCCAATCGATTATTACGATTAGGGCGAGTCGCCATGGCCGAGTGAGTATTTACCTTATGATTCCATGCTTGTTTGTGATTGTAGGTAGTGAACTTAAATATTATTGTTAATTGACTCTTGTGTGGGGTTTGGGAAATGCTTGTGTATGCTATTGTGTATTAAAATGTGAAATTATCTTAAGTATAAAGGATGCTTTGTTTGTTGCATGGTAGTATAGAAAATGATTGTGTGTACAATTGAGTGGTTACAGTATAATTTGAACTTAAGTATACTCAGCTTATAAAAAGAAATTAGAACATACATTAACATGCATTGCATAGATACAATTCCGGCAGTCACATCATACGGAGGTAAAGAGAGGCCATTCGGGGGTTGTTATTATTCATTTATTGGTTCTGTATGGTGCAATCGTACAAAATGACCTTACCCTGGCCTGCGGGAACACTAGGTGTTGGAGGCGCCAATCGCCTGGCTAAGGATCGAGTCTAAAGGCCTCCGTTTAAGAGTGAGTGTGGACTGTGGAGGCCTACTCACAATTATACTAGAACTTGGTTTTTATAAAAATAAAAAAATTATTTCATTTGAGTACGGAGCGTGGGGTTCTATTTGGAGGGCGTGAAATCCGAGTTATGTATATGAACTAGTTAATTATACGTATCATTTGGAATTCTATTTGATCATTCATTCATATGCATGAATATAATGTACTTATAACTTGCTTGTGGTATGGTTGAGGGTTTTGCTCACTAAGTTTAGGCTTACACCCCTTTAGACTTTTGTTGCAGGATAGCCTATTCGTAAAGGCTGGTCGAGGGATGCCATAGGTTAGCTTGGGGACTTGGGTAAGAGTGAGCTGTCCTGTGTATTAAGAGAGAACAGTTGATGTAGACCTTTACTCATATACTTTTATTTTAGTAGTATTGTAGACTTAGATGTACACCATTATTGTATAATATAAGCTTTGTAGTTCAAATTCTATATAAATATGTTAATGTGATGATATCATGTGAATCTGTGTATTCTTGGGAAACTAGTGATTGTAGAACCTTGTATATTGTATGAAGAGTTCTTGATTGGAAGGGTAACCAATCAGGGGTTCTTTGTACAATATACGGCGTCTACCATGATTAGGCCGTTCTCAGTTTATGACAGTTGACCTTGGAGAGAGGATTTTTGCAGAACTTCTTAGTAATCATTAGATGAAGGATCCTCACGAGTCTCAAACATGAATCTAAGTAATCTTTGTTTTTAGGAGTTTATGTAATGAAAGGGTTACGTAGTCTGGTTATTCTTGATCGCGAAATCAAATGATTAATCTTATTTGGAAAGAAATGTTATTCCAAAAATTCTCAAAACCCCCAGAGGAAGGACCTCGACTGTTGTCAATTGTGAAGCTAAGTAATCCCTCTTTTAGATGCAATGTTTATTGAATAAGAAACCTCGGTTATTGTCGAAAGAAGCTCTAGCTATTGAAGCGGCGTCGTTATCTACGGATTTTGGAAATTCAGTTATCCTCAAACCTAAAGTCAAGCAATTCATATTTTTATTACCTAATGTTTTTCTACACGTTCCCTAGAATCCTTATTTTATGAACCTCGACTATTCGCATCCCAAAACAAAGCTAACCTACTTTTTGGGAATTGAAGCTATCCAATAGGAGGATTCGTTCTTCTCGAAAGAAGCTTCGGCAATTTATGAGCCTCGGCTCTCCTTAGTTTTGGAATTTTGGTTATTCCAAGTAATTAAATCTGGCAATCCGTCCATCTCAAAGCGAGGATTTTTGCAAAACTTCTTAGCAATCTTTAGATGACGGATCCTTACGAGTCTCAAACATGAATCCAAATAATCCTTGTTTTTAGGAGTTTTTGCAACCCATAGGTTATGTAGTCTGGTTATTCTTGATCGTAAAATCAAATAATCAATCTTATTTAGGAACAAATGTTATTCAAAAAGTTCTCAAAACCCCTAGAGTAAGGACCTCGGCTGTTCTCAATTTTGAAGTCAAGTAATCCCTCTTTTAGGTGCGACGTTTATTGATCGAGAAAAGTTGGTTATTCTCGTAAGTAACTCTGGCAATTTAAGCACCGTCGTTAACTACAAATTTTGGAAATTTAATTATCCTCAATCTTAAATTCAAGCAATTCATCTCTTTTTTAGACTTAATCTTTTTCTATACGTTCCCTAGAATCATTAGGCTACGAACCTCAATTATCCGCATCCTAAAATCAAGCAAACCTAATTTTTTGGAATGGAGGCTATCTGATAGGAGGATTCGTTTTCCTTGAAAGAAGCTTGGGCAATTTAGGAGCGTTAGTCTTCCTAAGTTTAAGAATTTTGGTTATTCCAAGTAATTAAATCTGGCAATCTGTTGATCTCGGATTAAGGATTTTTACAGAACTTCTTAGCAATCTTTGGATGACGGATCCTCACAAGTCTTAAACATGAACCCAAGCAATCCTTGTTTTCATGATTTTTTGTAATCGATAGGTTGCATAGTCTGTTTATTCTTGATCATGAAATCAATTATTCAATCTTATTTGGGAATAAACGTTATTGCAAAAGTACTCAAAACCCCCAAAGGAATGACTTCGGTTGTTCTCAATTTGAAGCCAAGTAATCCCTCTTTTAGATGCAATGTTTATTGAACGAGAGACCTTAGTTATTCTCGAAGGAAACTCTAGTTATTTAAGCGCTATCATTATCTATGGCTTTTGGAAATTCAGTTATCCTCAATCCTAAAGTTAAGTAATTCATCTTTTTATTACCTAATCTTTTTATATACATTCCCTAGAATCCTTAAATTACGAACCTCAGCTATCCGCATCCTAAAACCATGCTAACCTACTTTTTGGGAACTAAGCCTATTCGATAGGACGATTCATTCTTCTTGAAAGAAGCTTCAGCAATTTATGAGCGTCTGCTCTTCCAAGTTTAGGAATTTTGGTTATTTCAAGTACTTAAATTTGGCAATCCGTTGACCTCAGAGCAAGGATATTTGGAGAACTTCTAAGCAATCTTTAGATGATGGATCCTCAGGAGTCTAAAAAATGAATCTAAGTAATCCTTATTTTTAGGAGATTTTGTAATCCATAGGTTACATAGTCTGGTTATTTTTCATCGTGAAATCAAATAATCAATCTTATTTGGGAACAAGCGTTATTCCAAAAGTTCTCAAACTCCCAGAGTAAGGGCATCAGCTATTCACAATTTTGAAGGTAAGTAATCCCTCTTTTAGGTGCTATGTTTAGTGAACAAAAAACCTTGGTTATTCTGGAATGAAGCTCAGGCAATTTAAGCACCGTCGTTATCTACGAATTTTGGAAATTTAATTATCCTCCATCTTAAATTCAAGCAATTCATCTTTTTATGACTTAATCTTTTTCTATAAGTTCCCTACAATCCTTAAACAATGAACCTCGGCTATCTGCATCCTAAAACCAAGCTAACCTACTTTTTGGGAATTGAAGCTATCCGATAGGAGGATTTGTTTATCTTGAAAGAAGCTCTGGCAATTGAGGAGACTCAGTTCTCTTTAGTTTTGGAATTTTGGTAATTATATCTGGCAATTCGTTGACCTTGGAGTGAGGATTTTTGCTGAACTTCTTAGCAATCATTAGATGAAGGATCCTCGTGAGTCTCAAACATGAATCCAAGCAATCCTTGTTTTTAGGAGCTTCTGTAATCTGAGGGTTTCGTAGTATCATTATTCTTGATTGTGAAATCAAATGATCAATCTTATTTGGAAACAAACATTATTCTAAAAGCTCTCAAAATCCCTAGAGTAAGGACCTCGGCTGTTTTCAATTTTGAAGGTAAGTAATCTCTCTTTTAGGTACTATGATTATTGAATGAGAATCCTCGATTATTCTTGAAAGAAGATCCAGCATTTTAAGCACCATCGTTCTCTACAGATTTTGGAAATTTAGTTATCCACAATTCTAGATTCAAGCAATTCATCTTTTTATGACCTAATCTTTTTCTATACTTTCCTTAGAATCCTTAAACTACGAACCTCGGCTATCCGCATCCAAAAACCAAGCTAACCTACTTTTTGGGAACTGAAGCTATCCAATAGGAGGACTCATTCTTCTTGAAAGAAGCTTCGGCGATTTACGAGCATCGGTTCTCTTTAGTTTAGGAATTTTAGCTTTTCCAAGTAATTAAATCTGACAATCGATTGACCTCGAAGAGAGGATATTTGTAGAACTTCTTAGCAATCTTTAGATGAAGGATCCTCACGAGTCTCAATCAAGAATCTAAGTAATCCTTGTTTTTAGGAGTTTTTGTAATCTAAGGGTTATGTAGTCTAGTTATTCATAATCTTGAAATCAAATAATCAATCTTATTTAAGAACAAACGTCATTCCAAAATTTTTCAAAACCTGTAGAGTAAAGACCTCAGTTGTTCTCAATTTTGAAGGCAAGGAATCCTTCTTTTTGGTGCAATGTTTATTGAACGAGAAACCTCGGTTATTCTCAAATGAAGCTCTAGCAATTTAAGCAACGTCGTTATCTACCGATTTTGCAAATTTAATTATCCTCAACCTTAAAGTTAGGCAATTCATCTTTTTATGACCTATTAATTTTCTTCACATTCCCTAGAATCCTTAAACTACGAACCTTGGCTATCTACATGCTAAAATGAAGCTTACACACTTTCTGGGAACTAAGGCTATCAGATAGGAGCGTTCCTCTTGAAAGTAGCTTTGGAAATTTAGGAGCCCCGGTTCTCTTTAGTTTAGAAATTTTGGGTATTCCAAGTAATTAAATCTAGCAATCTGTTAACCTTAGAGTGAGGATTTTTGCAGAACTTCTTATCATTCATTAGATGAAGGATCCTTGCGAGTCTCAAACATGAATACAAGTAATCCTTGTTTTTAGGAGTTTCTGTAATCCAAAGGTTACATAGTCTGGTTATTCTTGATTGTGAAATCAAATGATCAATCTTATTTAGGAATAAACGTTATTGCAAAAGTACTTAAAACCTCTAAAGGAGGGACCTCGGCTGTTCTCAATTGTGAAGCCAGGTAATCTTTCTTTTAAATGTTATGTTTATTAAACGATAAACCTTGGTTATTCTCCAAAGAAGCTCTGGCTATTTAAGCACCGTTGTTATCGATGAATTTTGGAAATTTAGTTATCCTCAATCTTAAATTAAAGCAATTTATCTTTTTATGACCTAATCTTTTTTTACACTTTCCCTAGAATCCTTATTTTACGAACCTCAGCTATCCGCATCCTAAAACCAAGCTAACCTACTTTTTAGGAATTGAGGCTATTCGATAGGACGATTTGTTCTTCTTGAAAGAAGCTCTGGTAATTTAAGAGCCTTGGTTCTCCTTAATTTAGGAATTTTGGTTATTCTAAGTAGTTAAATCTAGCAATCCATTGAGCTCGGAGTGAAGATTTTTATAGAATTTCTTTGCAATCTTTGGATGATGGATCATTATGAGTCTCAAACATGAATACAAGTAATCCTTAGTTTTAGGAGTTTTTGTAATCCCTAGGCTACATAGTCTAGTTATTCCTGATTGTGAAATCAAATAATCAATCTTATTTGGGAATAAACGTAATTCCAAAAGTACTTAAACCCCCCAGACGAAGGACCACTACTATTCTCAATTTTGAAGCCAAGTAATCCTTCTTTTAGATGCTATGTTTATTGAACAAGCAACCTTGGTTATTCTCGAAAGAAGATCTGTTTATTTAAGAGCCTTGGTTCTCCTTAATTTAGGAATTTTGGTTATTCTAAGTAGTTAAATCTAGCAATCCATTGACCTCGGAGTGAAGATTTTTATAGAATTTCTTAGCAATCTTTGGATGATGGATCATTATGAGTCTCAAACATGAATACAAGTGATCCTTAGTTTTAGGAGTTTTTGTAATCCCTAGGCTACATAGTCTAGTTATTCCTGATTGTGAAATCAAATAATCAATCTTATTTGGGAATAAACGTAATTCCAAAAGTACTTAAACCCCCCAGACGAAGGACCACTACTATTCTCAATTTTGAAGCCAAGTAATCCTTCTTTTAGATGCTATGTTTATTGAACAAGCAACCTTGGTTATTCTCGAAAGAAGATCTGTTTATTTAAGTGCTGTTGTTATTGACGAATTTTGAAAATTTAGTTATCTTTAATATTAAATTCAAGCAATTCATCTTTTTATGACCTAATCTTTTTCTATACATTCCTTAGAATCTTTAAACTACGAACCTTGGCTATCCACATGCTAAAACGAAGCTTACACACTTTCTGGGAACTAAGGCTATCAGATAGGAGCATTCTTCTTGAAAGTAGCTTTGGCAATTTAGGAGCCTCGGTTCTCCTTAGTTTAGAAATTTTGGATATTCCAAGTAATTAAATCTAGCAATCTGTTAACCTTGGAGTGAGGATTTTTGCAAAACTTCTTATCATTCATTAGATGAAGGATCCTTGCTAGTCTTAAACATGAATACAAGTACCTTATTTTTAGGAGTTTCTGTAATCTAAGGGTTATATAGTCTAATTATTCTTGATCGCGAAATCAAATGATCAATCTTATTTGGGAATAAACGTTATTGCAAAAGTACTCAAAACCTCTAGAGGAAGGACCTCATCTGTTCTCAATTGTAAAACCAAGTAATCCTTCTTTTAAATGCTATGTTTATTGAACGAGAAACCTCAGTTATTCTCCAAAGAAGCTCTAGCTATTTAAGCACCGTTGTTATCGACAAATTTTGGAAATTTAGTTATCCTCAATCTTAAATTAAAGCAATTCATCTTTTTATGCCTAATCTTTTTCTATATGTTCCCTAGAATTCTTATTTTACGAACCTTGACTATCTGCATCCCAAAACAAAGCTAACCTACTTTTTGGGAACTGAGGCTACCCGATAAGAGAATTCGTTCTTCTTGAAAAAAGTTTCGGCAATTTTGGAGCCCCAATTCTCCTTAGTTTTGGAATTTTGGTTATTCCAAGTAATTAAATCTAGCAATCCGTTCACCTTGAAGCGAAGATTTTTGCATAACTTCTTAGCAATCTTTAAATGTCGGATCCTTACGACTCCCAAACATGAATCCAAGTAATCCTTGTTTCTAGGAGTTATTGTAATACAAAGTTTACATAGTCCGATTATTCTTGATTGTAAAATCAAATAATCAATCTTATTTGGGAACAAATATTATTCCAAAAGTTCTCAAAACCCCTACAGTAAGGACCTTGGCTGTTCTCAATTTTAAAGGCATGTAATCTCTCTTTTAGGTGCTGTGTTTATTGAACAAGAAACCTCGATTATTCTCAAATGAAGCTCTAGCAATTTAAGCACCGTCGTCATCTACAGATTCTGAAAATTTTATTATCCTCGATCCTAATTTCAAGCAATTCATCTTTTTTTAACCTAATCTTTTTGTACACGTTTCCTGGAATTCTTAAACTATGAACCCGGGATATTCGCATCTTAAAACTAAGATGACCTACTTATTAGGAACTAAAGCTAACCGATAGGAAGATTCTTTCCTCTTGAAAGAAGCTACGGCAATTTAGGACTCTCGATTCTCCTTAGTTTAGGAATTTTGGTTATATCAAGTAATTAAATCTAGCAATCTGTTGACCTCAGAGCGAAAATTTTTGTAGAACTTCTTAGCAATCATCAGTTGACGGATCTTCACGAGTCTTAAACATAAATCTAACTATTCCTTGTTTTTAGGAGTTTCTGTAATCCAAGGGTTACGTAGTCTGGTTATTCTTGATCTTGAAATCAGATAATCAATCTTATTTGGAAACAAATGTTATTCCAAAAGTTCTCAAAACCCCCAGAGTAAAGACTAGGCTATTCTCAATTTTGCAGGCAAGTAATCCCTCTTTTAGGTGCTATTTTATTAAACAAAAACCCGCGGTTATTCTCGAATGAAGCTCTGGCAATTTAAGCACTGTTGTTATCTACAAATTTTGGAAATTTAGGTATCCGCAATCCTAAATTCAAGCAATTCATCTTTTATGACTTAATCTTTTTCTATACGTTTCCTAAAATCCTTAAGCTACGAACCTCAGCTGTCCGTATCCTAAAACCAAGCTAACCTTCTTTTTCAAAATAGAGGCTATCTGATAGGAGGATTTGTTCTTCTTGAAAGAAGCTTTGGCAATTTACGTGCCTCGGTTCTCCTTAGTTTAAGGTTATTCCAAGTAATTAAATCCAGCATTTCGTTGACCTCGAAGTGAGGATTTTTGTAGAACTTCTTAGCAATCTTTAGATGATGGATCCTTACGAGTCTCAAACATGAATCCAAGTAATCCTCGTTTTTAGGAGTTTTTGTAATCCATAGGTTACGTAGTGTGGTTATCTTGATCGTGAAATCAAATAATCAATCTTATTTAGGAACAAACATTATTCCAAAAGTTCTCAAAACCCCCAGAGTAAGGACTTCAATTGTTCTCAATTTTGAAGGCAAGTAATCGCTCTTTTAGTTACTATGTTTACTAAATGTGAAACCTTAGTTATTCTTGAGAGAAGCTTTAGCAATTTGAGCACCATCGTTATCTACGGATTTTGGAATTTTAGTTATCCTCATTCTTAAATTCAAGCAATTCATCTTTTTATGAGATAATCTTTTTCTACACGTTCCTTAGAATCCTTAAACTACTAACCTCGACTATCCGCTTCCTAAAACCAAGCTAGCCTACTTTCGGGAACTGAGGCTATCCGATAAGAGGAGTTGTTCTTCTTGAAAGAAGCTTCGGCAATTTAGGAGCTTTGGTTCTCCTTAGATTAGGAATTTTGGCTATTCCAAGTAATTAAATTTGGCAATTCGTTATCCTCGGAGCGAAGATTTTTGCAAAAGTTCTTAGTAATCTTTAGATGATAGATCCTCATAAGTCTCAAACATGAATCCAAGTAATTATTGTTTTTAGGTGTTTTTGTAATTCATAGGTTAAGTAGTCTGGCTATTCTTGGTTGTAAAATCAAATAATCAATCTATTTGGAAACAAACGTTATTCCAAAAGTTCTCAAAACCTCTAGAGTGAGGACCTCAGCTGTTCTCAATTTTAAAGCCAAGTAATCCGTCTTTTAGGTGTAATGTTTATTGATCGAAAAAAGTCGGTTATTCTCGTAAGTAGCTCTGGCAATTTAAGCACCGTTGTTACATACGGATTTTGGAAATTTAGTTATCCTCAATCCTAAATTCAAGCAATTCATCTTTTTATGACCTAATATTTTTCTATACATTCCTTAGAATCCTTAAATTACGAACCTTGGCTATTTGCATCCTAAAACCAAGCTAACCTACTTTTTGGGAACTGAGGCTATCCGATCAGAGGATTCATTCTTGTTAAAAGAAGCTTTAGCAATTTAGGAGCCTTGGTTCTTTTTAGTTTAAGAGTTTTGATTAACCTAAGTAACTAAATCTAGCAATCCGTTGACCTCGGAGCAAGGATTTTTATAAAACTTCTTAGCAATTTTAGATGCCAGATTTTCATGAGTCTCAAACATGAATCCAAATAATCCTTATTTTTAGGAGTTTTTGTAATCCATAGGTAACGTAGTGTGGTTATTCTTGATCGTGAAATCAAATAATCAATTTTATTTTGGAGCAAACGTTATTCCAAATGTTCTCAATACCCTTAGATTAAGGACCTTGGCTGTTCTCAATTTTGACGGAAAGTAATGCCTATTTTAGGTGCTATGTTTATTGAACGAGAAACCTCGGTTATTCTCGATAAAAGCTCTGGCAATTTAAACTCCATCTATAATGACCCTAAGAGGGGCCTAGTAGTATTACCTAGAATTTTCATATCATATGTGCACTCGATAAGAAAATCGCCTTGTAAGTTAGAGATTGCAAGACTCTAAATAGTTATTCATTGGGGTTTTAAATTTTAGTTCATTGACTCATTATATAATATAAATATTTTTGGATAACCATTTTTTGACAATTTCTCAGAATCGAAGAGAATCGGTATCCTTTACCAAAATAGTGAAATAAGATAGACAATTCCAGAAAATTCTAAACTTACTAAAGATACTAAACTTAGAGATATTAGTCATTTTTCAGAGCATTCCAAATTAACTATACAAGCTTTTTATCATAATGATTCAATGGTAACACTCTGCACTTGATTCATATCCTATTCCTAACTATCGATTAACTTGCACGGAAAAGAACTGTTGGGATATAAGCTTATGCTTAGTGAGATAAATACCCTCATCAATACAACATGGTAAAATTTATTAGATACACAATCATATGAATGCATGAACAATCAATATGATGCAAAAAAACGCATGTAGTGGCCTAAGAACTGCATACAACTTAGAATTACACCCCCTATAGTTGGGTTTTGAAGATAATTAACCGACCCAAACCAAAATCCTAGTTCTAGACCTTGGGTTTTAATTCATTAGCACTATTGTGCTTAAGTCAAAATAAAACTATGTATATATACATATATATACTTTCATTACCGAATAATTAATCATATTTTTAAAATCCCAAGTCTAGCGGTATGGTGGTCTCCGCAATCATACGCCCTAAGCAGAAGCCACAAGACTTGGCCCCTCGTTGACAGTTAGAGTCTTTCGTCGCCTAGTAAGCCCATCAGCTTAGGATAGAGACTCAACATATAAGATAACATAGCTAGTGCCTAATCTTGCAGGAGGCTCGTCCTCCTATGAGTCCCTTCCCATCTTCTGCGTAAAGTGGCAGTCCGTGTTATCCATATGCAATATAGGGAATGCATGATTCATTTTAATTTCTTAATCGTATAGGTGATTAATTTGATTTTCAAGGTAATTAGACTATTTCATTCTATAAAATTGCATGTATTAATTATTACAAACAAATCCCATTATTATATAATTAACAAGCCATTACATTCATCTACAAATTCATACATATGCGTTTCTCATATCCCATAAGCATCCAAATTTATATATATATATATATATATATGTATGTTTAGGTGCATCTATTCTACAAGCAAAATCAAGTAAAGAGTCATCGATAATTTACTCACTTAGCCATGCAGATCAATCAAAATAATCCCGAATAGGTCGTCTCCCAAAAGCCGAGTCTCCTGGACATCGCAAATATAATACTATAAGGGTTTAAAATAGGATTTGGAAAACTAAACTAAAACCCTTTTAGTTAGACTTTTGAATTGGTTTCATATTTTTTCTGGTTTTTATTTAAAGTTTAATCGCGTATAACTTTCTCGTTTTAAAACCGATTTTTATGATCTTATAGTCAATCTTCATCTTTTTCAAGTGTACTTTAACGTGGTGAGGTAGATTTTCATGATGAGGCATGCAAAACTACTCATAGGTCAGAACAGTAGCGATCCTCATGATTTGGAGTGCTTTTGGGCTTTGTTTGTTTAATGGGCTTTTTGGTAACTTGAGAAATTCTTTGAGCTTAGGCTTAGGACTTTATTCTAAACTTAAAATACTCCTTAAGGTCAGATTTCCAACTTTGGTTTGCACTCTTAGTGCCAACAATAACTCCTTAGCCTTTTATGTGGGCTTAAGTTATCAAATGGGCTTCTTTTTAGTTCAAATCAAAGTTAGTGACTTTGTTGGGCTTATGGAGTCTTAGGTGGATTTCTTGTGGGCGTAAAAAAAAAACTCTATTAATATTTTAAAGTGTGAATCAGAATTTATATGAAAGCCCAACTTAGAGTTTTAAGCTTGTTTTGAGAGTTTTAGGCTTTGTATACTTGCTGTACTTACTTTAGTTGATCTTTTCACTTTATTCACTTACTTTTATCATATTTTTAAGTTTCTTTTACTTATGTTCCAGATCTGGTCGTAATGATTACAATGGGTTCTCACTTGGTTTTTCAACTTATTTCATCATTTCTTTAAGTTTAGGTGTTAGATCATACCCTTAAACTACTTGTATCCAACTCTTTACTTAACTTTTCTTCCGTAAGGTGATTCTTTAACTCATGCTTTACACAAAAAAATAGAAAATATTATACTTATTATAACTTCCATATCATAACTCATATCATACAAAATTGATTTCTTCATAAAACTTCATGTGATGAATTTTCCTTTACCTAAGGCTAGGTTTGAGCATCTTCAACTTAATAAAAATGGAAATAACATCTAAATGGCTCATACGTACTCTACGTCCAACATGATGTCTCTTCATTCATGTACACATTTCATGATTTTCTTAACTTAAAATCTTCCATTCTAAGTGTTAAATATATATATTTACATAACACCAACTTAGCATGCTCATATTTCAACTTTCATGTAAATGGGTTCATAAGCTTACTTCTTAAGGTGGTCTAGCTATTTTATCATTTTATGATCATGCTAATATCTTCATGAAAACCTAGTCTCCTAACATGTAACACTAAACCACTAACACAAAGAAACAACTTACTCATCCTAAAAGCATAGAAATAGTGGTTATGCAACTAAGTACCCTCTTATGTTCCTTGTTTCTCCTCCTTCTTCTAGCAAGCTCCTTTGGAACTAAAGTCTTGATCTTTGAAGTGTGGCTGTAAGGATATTTTAAATTTTCTAAAAGTGGTTTTTGAAGTTGATAAATAGAGGGCACAAAATAAAGCTTAGTGCCGTGAGTATGGAAGCAAAATAGTGGTGGCAATGTTAGGATTTTGTGGAGTTGGATTTCTTCTTTTAGTTTGTATTTAAAGTGAGAGAAAAAGGAAGTGAAAATGAGAGTGAAAAAGGGAGAGAGTGGTAGATTTTTGAATGGGAGAAGAAGTGTGTGCAAGAAGCTTTAATTGATTGTCTTGTAGCTTATACAAAAGTCAACAATTGCAACTATTGATGATGTAAGCATTAAGAGGTGAATAGTGGTGTGTAAGAGAAAGTGATTGATGGTTGAAAGACAAGAGCATGGCCCCCCTCTTCTCCTTGCTCAAATATACCATTTAGTGTCCTTTAGGATCATGGAATTGTCTTGTCTCATTTAATGAAGTTAAGCATATGAAATCTTGTGAAAAATTGTCCATATGTAGTATAAGTGAAGGGGTGATAAGGAAAATGTCTTATCACTAGATTTTGATAAGTTATCAATTGATAAATGATTCCAACTCTTAATTGATAAGTCATCTAAGGTGATTGGTTGGTCTACTTATTTATGTGTAAGGCTTAGACATGAAGATAAGGGTATGGTTTTATAGGAAATTGTTTTAGGATTTTCATCTTGCATTGTTTTGTAATTTATGATTTGATTTTTATAAAATTGTGAAAATTTCTAAAGTTAAATGAAATTATTCAAATTAAATTACCAATTAATTACTTAAGGTTAAAATTCCTTAATGGTTATAGGGTTTAGGGTTTTAAGTGATTTTAGAGCTCCCAGTTCTTTAAGCTCGGGTTTTATCGATAATTGGTTTTTGAATTGCAAAATTTTAATTTATTTCTAAATGTAAACTTAAGTTCTCAGTTTTGTTGATCCTTAGGAATGTTCGAATGGTACTTTTAATTAAATCATGGGCCTACTAAAAGTAGGGTTTATATTTATCAATTAATAAGTTATTTAGGATGATTGGATGGTTTACTTATTTAAGTGCACAAATCTTATGCATGAAGATAAGGAGATTGTCTTATATGAAATTTTTTTGGAGTTTGTCTCTTAAATTGATTTGTAAGTTACAATTTAATTCTTATAAAATTATGAAAATTTCTAGAGTTGAATAAAATTATTCAAATTAAATTCTTAAGTAGCCGCTTAGGGTTATATGTCCTTAATTATTTTAGTGTTTTAGGTTTAGAGTCTATGGTTTTCGTATTCGAGTTTTATCGATAATAGGATTTCGAATTGGAAAATTAAATATGTTTTTAAATGCAAACCTGAATTCTTAGCTTAGTTTATCCTTGAGATCATTTGGGAAGGGTTCTTAGTTAAATCACAAGTCCGCTAAAAAGTAAGGTTTACAACTTATTCATATATAACATGGTTTATAAGTGAAACTAAGGGAATTGTTTTATATGAAATTCTTTTAGGGTTTGGTTCTCAAATTAATTTGTAGGTTGTGATTTGCCTCTTAAGAAATTTTAAAGTTTTCTAAAGTTGAATAAAATTTATTGAAATTATATTTTTAATTATTCATTTTAGGGCTATAAGTCCCTAATTATCCCAAGATTTAGGGTTTAAGTATGTTTTAGGGTTTCGGGGTTTTTCACCAACTCGGAAGTAATTGGCTTACACTTAGGAGCTTAAGGTTCAATTGGCTTAATTATTTCGAACCATCGCTTTATTATATATATATATATCATACGATAGATTACGAAAAGGGAAGGAAATTGCTTAGTAATATATATATATATATATACATATTGTAGGGCTACTTATGTACACAAGTAAAATAAATTTTCTAAATTGATTATTCCTTAATGTTGTTGTTTATTATTACTTGAAATAATCCTTGATTTATTCGTTATCAATTTTATATGATTTCATAATATTATTGATAATTTTATTGATTTATGGCTTTTCAAGTATTAAGATAAGTTTATAGAGTTTAAAAAATTTTTACGGTTTGATGTTTATGGTCTCTATTAAGTTTAGGTTTAGATTCTTAAAAGTACGCGTATATAGGGATTGGGGTTTTCTTGCATGATTAGGGATTCCAAATTGTATAATAGGGCTCTTCAAGTTTGTTTTAAGTTCCGAGTTTAAAATTTTAGTTGGTTTTCATTTTATGTGGTCTTGTTGACTTAGGAAAATATCTATGATACTTGAGTCCAATACTATGTTTAGAAGGTTAAATTTAGAGAGTTTACACTATCGTTATCTATAGCTTTTGGAAATTTAGTTATCCTTAATCCTAAATTCAAGCAATTTAACTTTTTATGACCTAATCTTTTTCTACACGTTCCCTACAATCCTTAAACTATGAACTCGGTTATCTGCATCCTAAAACTAAGCTAACCTACCTTTTGGGAACTGAGGCTACCCAATAGGAGGATTCATTCTTCTTGAAAGAAGCTTCGACAATTTATGAGCCTCGGTTCTCTTTAATTTTGGAATTTTGGTTATACCAAGTAACTAAATCTGGTAATCCATTATCTTCGAAGCAAAAATTTTTGCAGAACCTCTTAGCATTCTTTAGATGATGGATCCTTACGAGTCCTAAATATGAAATCAAGTAATCCATGTCTTTAAGAGTTTTTGTAATCTATAGGTTACATAGTCTAGTTATTCTTGATCGTGAAATCAAATAATCAATCCTATTAGGGAACAAAAGTTATTCCAAAAGTTCTCAAAACCACTAAAGTAATGACCTCGGCTGTTCTCAATTTTGAAGGCAAGTAATCCCTCTTTAGGGTGCTATGTTTATTGAATGAGAAATCTTGGTTACTCTCAAATGAAGCTCTAGCAATTTAAGCACCGTTGTTATCTACGGATTTTGAAAATTTAGTTATCCTCTATACTTAATTTAAGCAATTCATCTCTTTGTGACTTAGTCTTTTTCTACACATTCCCTAGAATCCTTAAATTATGAACCTCGGCTCTCTGCATCCTAAAACCAAGCTAACCTACTTTTTAGGAATTACAGCTATCCGATTGGAGGATTCATTGTTCTTAAAAGAAGCTTTGACAATTTACGCACCGTCGTTATTTATGGATTTTGGAAATGTAGTTATCCATATCCTAAATTCAAGCAATTTAACTTTTTATGACCTAATCTTCTTTACATTGCCCGGAATCGTCAAATTACGAACCTCGGCTATTTGCATCCTAAAACCAAGCTAACTTACTACTTTTGGAAATTGAGGCTATCTGATAGGAGGATTCGTTTTTCTTGAAAGAAGCATGGGCCATTTAGGAGCCTCTGTTCTCCTTAGTTTAGGAATTTTGGTTATTCTAAGTAATTAAATTTGGCAATCCGTTGACCTCGGAGCGGGGATTTTTACAAAACTTCTTAGCAATCTTTAGATGACGGATCTTCATGAGTCTCAAACACGAATCTAAGTAATCCTTATTTTTAGGAGCTTTTTATAATCCATAGGTTACGTAGTCTGGTTATTCTTCATCGTGAAATCAAATAATCAATCTTATTTGGAAACAAACGTTATTCCAAAAGTTCTCAAAACTCCCAGAGTAAGGACCTTGGCTATTCTT
The DNA here is from genome assembly GCA_024138005.1 of Lumnitzera racemosa. Taxonomy (NCBI): domain Eukaryota; kingdom Viridiplantae; phylum Streptophyta; class Magnoliopsida; order Myrtales; family Combretaceae; genus Lumnitzera; species Lumnitzera racemosa. The sequence goes on from JAMXBC010000005.1 coordinate 58,264,986, forward strand.
AACTTTGAAGGCAAGTAATCCCTCTTTTAGGTATTATGTTTATTGATCGAGAATATTCAGTTATTCTTGGAAGAAGCTCTGGTAATTTAAGCACTATCGTTACTTACGGATTTTGGAAATTTAGTTATCCTGTATCCTTAATTCAAGAAATTCATCTTTTCGTCACCTAATCTTTTTCTATAAGTTCCCTAGAATCCTTAAATTATGAACCATGGCTATCCGTATCCAAAAACCAAGCTAACCTACCTTTTAGGAATTGAGGCTATCCGATAGGAGCATTCGTTCTTCTTAAAAGATGCTTTAGTAATTTAGGAGCCTCGGTTCTCCTTTGTTTAGGAATTTTGGTTATTCGAAGTAATTAAATCCAGTAATCCCATATGCTCTGAGCGAGGATTCTTGCAGAACCTCTTAGCAATCTTTAGATGATAGATCCTCACAAATCCCAAACATGAAACCAAGTAATCTTTGCTTTTAGGTATTTTTCTAATCTATAGGTTACATAGTTTGGTTATTCTTGATCGTGAAATTAAATAAAAAATCCTATTTGGGAACAAACATTATTCTAAAAGTTCTCAAAACCCCCAATGGAAGGACCTCAACTATTCTCAATTTTGAAGGCAAGTAATCCCTCTTTTAGCTGCTATGTTTATTAAATGAGAAACTTCGGTTATTCTTGGAAGAAACTCTGGTTATTCTTGGAAGATGCTCTAGTAATTTAAGCACCGTCGTTACCTATGGATTTTGGAAATTTAGTTATCCTCTATCCTCAATTCATACAATTCATCTTTTTGTGACCTAGTCTTTTTCTACACGTTCCTTAGAATCCTTAAATTACGAACCTAGACTATCCACATCTTAAAACCAAGCTTTTTGGGAATCGAGGCTATCCGATAGGATGAGTCGTTCTCCTTAAAAGAAGTTTCGGCAATTTATGAGCCTTGGTTCACCTTAGTTTAGGAATTTTGGATATTTCAAGTGACTAAATCTGGTAATTCGTTGTCCTCGGAGTGAGGATTTTTCAGAATCTCTTAGCAATCTTTAGATAATGGATCCTCAGGAGTCTTAAATATGAAATCAAGTAATCCTTGTTCTTTGGAGTTTTTGTAATCCATAGGTTACGTAGTTTAGTTATTCTTGATTGTGAAATCAAATAATCAATCCCATTTGGGAACAAACATTATTCCAAAAGTTCTCAAAACCTCCAAAGTAAGGACCTCGGCTTTTCTTAATATTGAAGGCAAGTAATCTCTTTTTAAGGTGCTATGTTTATTGAACGAGAAACCTGAGTTATTCTCAAATGAAGCTCTAGCAATTTAAACACCGTCATTATCTACGGATTCTGAAAATTTAATTATCTTGAAACCTAAATTGATGCAATTCATCTTTTTATGACCTAATCTTTTTCTATACATTCCTTAGAATCCTTAAACTACGAACCCCGGTTATCTGTATCCTAAAACCAAGCTAACCTACCTTTTGGGAACTGAAGCTATCCAATAGGTGGATTCGTTCTTCTTGAAAGATGCTTCGGCAATTTATGAGCCTCGGTCAACTTTAGTTTAGGAATTTTGGTTATTCCAAGTAATTAAATCTAGTAATCCATTGTCCTTGGAGCGAGGATTTTTTAAAAACCTCGTAGCAATCTTTAGATGATAGATCCTTACGAGTCCCATACATGAAACCAAGTTATCCTTATTTTTAGGAGTTTTTGTAATCCATAGGTTACGTAGTATAGTTATTCTTGATCGTGAATTCAAATAATCAATCTCATTTGGGAATAAACTTTATACTAAAAGTTCTCAAAACCCCCAGAGCATGGACCTTGGCTATTCTTAATTTTGAAGGTAAGTAATCCCTCTTTTGGGTGCTTTGTTTATTGATCGAGAAAAGTTGGTTATTCTTGTAAGAAGCTTTGGCAATTTAAGCATCGTTGTTACCTACGGATTTTGAAAATTTAGTTATCTTTCACCCTTAATTCAAGCAATTCATCTTTTTATGACCTGATCTTTTTCAACACGTCCCCTAGAATCCTTAAATTACAAACCTCGACTATCCACATCCTAAAACTAAGCTAATATACTTTTTGGGAACTCAGGCTATCCTATAGGAGGATTCGTTCTTCTTGAAAGAAGCTTCGGCAATTTATGAGCTTCGGTTCTCCTTGGTATAGGAATTTTGGATATTGCAAGTAATTGAATTTGGTAATTTGTTGTCCTTGGAGCGAGGATTTTGCAGAACTTCTTAGCAATTTTTAGATGATAGATCCTCACGAGTCCTAAACATGAAACCAAGTAATCCTAGTTTTTTGGAGTTTTTGTAATCCATAAGTTACGTAGTTTGGTTATTCTTGATCGTGAAATTAAATAATTAATCTTATTTCAGAACAAACGTTACTCCAAAAGTTCTCAAAACCCCCAGAGTACAGACATCAACTGTTCTCAATTTTGAAGTTAAGTAATCCCACTTTTAGATGCTATGTTTATTGAATGAGAAACCTTGATTATTCTCGATAGATACTCTAACAATTTAAGCACCATTTTATGGATTTTGGAAATTTAGTTTCATCTATTCTTAATTCATGCAATTCATCATTTTATGACCTAATCTTTTTCTACATGCTCCCTAAAATCCTTAAATTATGTACTTCGACTATCTATATCTTAAAACCAAGCGAACCTACTTTTTAGGAATTGAGGCTATCCGATAGGAGGATTCGTTCTTCTTGAAAGAAACTTTGGCAATTTAAGAGCCTCGGTATTCCTTAGTACAGGAATTTTGGTTATTCAAAGTAATTAAATCCGGTAATCTGTTGTTTTCCTCGAAGCAAGGATTTTTACAGAACTTCTTACCAATCTTTAGATGACGGATCATCACAACTCTCAAACATGAATCCAACTAATCTTTGGTTTTAGGAGTTCTTGTAATCCATAGGTTACGTAGTGTGGTTATTCTTGATTGTGAAATCAAATAATCAATCTTATTTCGGAACAAAAGTTCTTCCAAAAGTTCTTAAAACCCCGAGTAAGGACTTAGGCTATTTTCAATTTTGAAGGTAAGTAATCTCTTTTTTAGGTGCTATAATTATTGAATGAGAATCCTCGGTTATTCTCGAAAGAAGATCTAGCAATTTAAGTACTGTCGTTATCTACAGATTTTAGAAATTTAGTTATCCTTAATTCTACATTTAAGCAATTCATCTTTTTTTTACCTAATCTTTTTCTACACATTCCTTAGAATCCTTAAACTATGAACCTCGGCTATCCGCATTCGAAAACTAAGCTAACCTACTTTCTGGGAATGGAGGCTAATCGACAAGAGGATTTGTTCTTCTTGAAAGAAGCTTCGACAATTTAGGAGCCTTGGTTCTCGTTAGTTGAGAAATTATGGTTATTCCAAGTAATTAAATCTAGTATTCCATTGGCCTTGAAGCGAGGATTTTTGTAGAACTTCTTAGCAATCTTTAGATGATGTATTCTCACAAGCATTAAACATGAAACCAAGTAATCCTTGTTTTTTAGAGTTTTTGTAATTCATAGGTCACGTAGTCTGGTTATTCTTGATCAAGGAATCAAATAATTAATCTTATATCAGAACAAACGTTATTCCAAAAGTTCTCAAAACCCTCAGAGTACGGACCTTAGCTGTTCTCAATTTTGAAGGTAAGTAATCCCACTTTTAGGTGCTATGTTTATTGAACGAGAAACCTTAGTTATTATCGAAAGATACTCTGGTAATTTAAGCACCGTCATTACCTACGGATTTTGGAAATTTGGTTTCATTTATCCTTAATTCATGCAGTTCATCATTTTGCGACCTAATCTTGTTCTATATGCTCTCTAAAATCCTTAAATTACGTACCTCGGCTATCTACATCGTAAAACCAAGCGAACCTACTTTTTGGGAACTGAGGCTATCCAATAGGAGGATTCGTTCTTCTTGAAAAAAGCTTTGGCAATTTAGGAGCCTCGGTATTCCTTAGTACAGGAATTTTGGTTATTTGAAGTAATTAAATCCGATAATATGTTGTCCTCGGAGCGAGGATTTTTACAGAACTTCTTACCAATCTTTAGATGACGGATCATCACGACTCTCAAACATGAATCCAACTAATCTTTGTTTTTAGGAGTTCTTGTAATCTATAGGTTACGTAGTGTGGTTATTCTTGATCGTGAAATCAAATAATCAATCTTATTTAGGAACAAAAGTTATTCCAAAAGTTCTTAAACCCCCTAGAGTAAGGACCTAGGCTATTTTCAATTTTGAAGGCTAGTAATCTCTTTTTTAGGTGCTATGATTATTAAACGAGAATCCTCGGTTATTCTCGAAAGAAGATCTAGTAATTTAAGTACTGTAGTTATCTACGGATTCTGAAAATTTAGTTATCCTCAATTCTACATTCAAGCAATTCATCTTTTTATGACCTAATCTTTTTCTACACACTCTCTAAAATCCTTGAATTACGTACCTTGGCTATCTGCATCCTAAAACTAAGCTAACCTACATTTTGGGAACTAAGGCTATCCGATAGGTGATTTTGTTCTTCTTGAAAGAAGCTTTGGCAATTAAGGAGCCTCGGTACACCTTAGTATAAGAATTTTTGTTATTTTAAGTAATTAAACCTAGTAATTCGTTGTTCTCGGAGTGAGGATTCTTGCATGACTTCTTAGCAATCTTTAGATGATGGATCCTCACCAATCTAAAACATGATATCAAGTAATCGTTGTTTTTTAGAGTTTTTGTAATGCATAGGTTACGAAGTCTGGTTATTCTTGATTGTGAAATCAAATAATCAATCTTATTTGGGAACAAACGTTATTCCAAAAGTTCTCAAAACCCTCAGAGTAAGGACCTCGGCTGTTCTCAATTTTGAAAGCAAGTAATGCCTCTTTTAGGTGCTATGATTATTGATTGGGAATCCTTGATTATTCTAGAAAGAAGATCTAGCAATTTAAGCACTATCGTTATTTATGGAATTTGGAAATTTAGTTATCCTCAATTCTACATTCAAGTAATTCATCTTTTTATGACCTAATCTTTTTCTACACGTTCCCTAGAATCCTTAAACTAAAAACTTCGACTATCTGCATCAAAAAACCAAGCTAACCTACTTTTTGGGAACTGAGACTATCCGATAAGAGGATTCGTTCTTCTTGAAAGAACCCTTGACAATTTATGAGCCTCGGTTCTCGTTAGTTTAGGAATTTTGGTTATTCCAAGTAATTAAATTTGGTAATTTGTTGTTCTCAAAGCAAGGATTTTTATAGAACTTCTTGGTAATCTTTAGATAACCGATCCTCACAAGTCTCAAACATGAATCTAAGTAATCTTTATTTTTAGGAGTTTTTTTAATTCATAGGTTACGTAGATAAGTTATTCTTGATCATGATATCAAATAATTAATCTTATTTCGGAACAAACGTTATTCCAAAGGTTCTTAAAACCCCTAAACTAAGGACCTCGGTTGTTCTCAATTTTGAAGGTAAGTAATCACTCTCTTAAGTGCTATGTTTATAGAACGAGAAACTTCTGTTATTCTCGAAAGAAGTTTTAGCAATTCAAGCACCGTCATTACCAACGGATTTTGGAAATTTGGTTATCATCTATCCTTAATTCAAGCAATTCATCATTTTATGACCTAATCTTTTTCTACACTCTCCCTAGAATCCTTAAATTTCGAACTTCGGCTATCTGCATCCTAAAACCAAGCTAACCTACTTTTTGGGAACTGAGTCTATTCGATAGGAGGATTCATTCTTCTTGAAAGATGCTTTGGAAATTTATAAGCCCTGGTTCCCCTTAGTTTAGGAATTTTGGTTATTCCAAGTAATTAAATCTGGTAATCCGTTGTCCTCAGAGCGAAGATTTTTTGCATAACCTCTTAGCAATCTTTAGAAGACGAATCCTCACGAGTCCCAAACATGAAATCAAGTAATCATTGTTTTTAGGAGTTTTTATAATCCATAGGTTACGTAATCTGGTTATTGTTGATCGTAAAATCAAATAATTAAACGTATTTAGGAACAAACGTTATACCAAAAGTTCACAAAACCCCCAGAGTAAGGACCTTAGCTGTTTTCAATTTTAAAGGCAAGTAATCCTTCTTTTAGCCGCTATGTTTATTGAATGAGAAACCTTGGTTATTCTCAAATGAAGCTCTGGCAATTTAAGTATCATCGTTATCTATGTATTTTTGAAACTTAATTATCCTGAAACCTAAATTCAAGAAATTCATCTTTTTATCACCTAATCTTTTCTACACATTCCCTAAAATCCTTAAACTATGAACCTCCGCTATTCGCATCCTCAAACCAAGTTAACCTACTTTTTGGGAATCGAAGCTATTCGATAAGAGGATTTGTTCTTCTTGAAAAATGCTTAGGTAATTTATGAGCGTTTGTTCTCTTTACTTTAGAAATTTTGGTTTTTCCAAATAATTAAATCTAGTAATCCCTTGTCCTCGAGGTGAGGATTTTTGTAGAACCTCTTAGCAATCTTTAGATGATGGATCCTTACGAGTCCCAAACATGAAATCAAGTAATCCTTGTTTTTAGGAGTTTTTGTAATCCATAAGTTACATAGTGTGGTTATTCTTGATTGTGAAATCAAATAATCAATCCTATTTAGGAACTAACATTATTCCAAAAGTTCTCAAAACCTCCAGAGTAAGGACCTCAGCTGTTCTCAGTTTTGAAGGCAAGTAATCCCTCTTTTTGTTGCAATGTTTATTATACGAGAAACCTTGGTTATTCTCAAATGAAGCTCTGGTAATTCAAGCACCGTTGTTACCTACTGATTTTGGAAATTTAGTTATCATTTCTCCATAGTTCAAGCAATTTATCTTTTTATGACCTAATTTTTTTCTACATGCTCCATAGAATCCTCAAATTACATACCTTGGCTATTTACATCCTAAAACTAAGCTAACCTACTTTTTGGGAACTTAGGCTATCCGATAGGTAGATCCGTTCTTCTTGAAAGTAGCTTCGGCAATTTAGGAGCCTTGGTTTTGCTTAGTTTAGGAATTTTGGTTATTCAAAGCAATTAAATCTGGCAATCCGTCCACCTCAAAGCAAGGATTTTTGTAAAATTCTTAGCAATCTTTAGATGACGGATCCTCATGATGCTCAAACATGAATCCAACTAATCTTTGTTTTTAGGAGTTTTGGGAATCCATAGGTTATGTAATTTGGTCATTCTTGATCGTGAAATCAAATAATCAATCCTATTTGGGAACAGACGTCATTCTAAAAGTTCTCAAAACCCCCAAAGTAAGGACCTTAGCTCTTCTAAATTTTGAAAGCAAGTAATCTCTCTTTTAGGTGCTATCTTTATTGATCGAGAGAAGTCGGTTATTATCGTAAGAAGCTTTAGCAATTTAAGCATCATTGTTACCTATGGATTTTGGAAATTTAGTTATCCTCTATCTTAAATTAAAGCAATTAATCCTTTTAAGACCTAATCTTTTTCTATACATTCCTTAAAATCCATAAATTTCAAACCTCGGCTATTTACATCTTAAAACTAACCTAACCTATTTTTTGGGAACTTAGGCTATCCGATAGTTGGATTCGTTCATCTTGAAAGAAGCTTTGGCCATTCAGGAGCCTCGGTTTTACTTAGTTTAGTAATTTTGGTTATTCCAAGTAATTAAATCTAGCAATCCGTCTACTTCGAAGCGAGGATTTTTACAAAACTTCTTAGCAATCTTTAGATGATGTATCCTCACGAGTCTCAAAGATCAATCCAACTAATCCTTGTTTTTAGGAATTTTTGTAATCCATAGGTTACGTAGTTTGGTTATTTTAGATCATGAAATCAAATAATCAATCCTATTTGGGAACAAACATTATTCCAAAAGTTCTCAAAACCCCCAGATTAAGGACCTCGGCTCTTCTCAATTTTGATGGCAGGTAATCCCTCTTTTAGGTGCAATGCTTATTGAACAAGAAACCTCGACTTTTCTCGAAAGAAGCTTTAGCAATTTAAGCCCCGCCATTATGTACCAATTTTGGAAATTTAGTTATCCTCAATCCTAAATTCAAGCAATTCATATTTTTATGATCTAATCTTTTTCTACACGTTCCCTAAAATCCATAAATTACGAACCTAGGCTATTTACATCCTCAAACCAAGCTAACCTACTTTTTGAGAACTTAGGCTATCCAATAGGTGGATCCATTCTTCTTGAAAGTAGCTTTGGCAATTTAGGAGCCTTGGTTTTACTTAGTTTTGGAATTTTGGTTATTCCAAAGTAATTAAATATAGCAATCCGTCCACCTCGGAGCAAGGATTTTTGCAAAACTTCTTAGCAATTTTAGATGACGGATCCTCACGACTCTCAAACATGAATCCAACTAATCTTTGTTTTTAGGAGTTCTTGTAATCCATGGGTTATGTAGTGTGGTCATTCTTGATCTTGAAATCAAATAATCAATCTTATTTAGGAAGAACCGTCATTCCAAAAGTTCTCAAATTGCCCAAAGTAAGGACCTTGACTCTTTTAAATTTTAAAAGCAAGTAATCGCTCTTTTAGGTGTTATGTTTATTGATCAAGAAAAGACGGTTATTATCGTAAGAAGCTCTAGTAATTTAAGCATCATCGTTACCTACGGATTTTGGAAAATTAGTTATCCTCAATCCTAAATTCAAGCAATTCATCTTTTTATGATCTAATCTTTTTCTACATGTTCCCTAAAATCCATAAATTATGAACCTCGTCTATTCACATCCTAAAACCAAGTTAACCAAATTTTTGTGAACTTAGGCAATCTGAAAGGTTGATTCGTTCTTCTTGAAAATAGCATTGGCAATCTAGGAGCCTTGGTTTTGCTTAGTTTAGGAATTTTTGTTATTCCAAGTAATTAAATCTGGCAATCCGTCTACCTTGGAGCGAGGATTTTTCCAAAACTTCTTAGCAATCTTTAGATGATGGTTCCTCACAACTCTCAAACATGAATCCAAATAATCTTTGTTTTTAGAAGTTCTTGTAATCCATAGGTTACATAGCATGGTTATTCTTGATCGTGAAATCAAATAATCAATCCTACTTAGGAACAAACATTATTGCAAAAGTTCTCAAAATCCCCCAAAGTGGGGATCTTGGCTCTTCTAAATTTTGAAAGCAAGTAATCCCTCTTTTAGTTGCAATGCTTATTGAACGAGAAACCTTGGCATTTCACAAGAGAAGCTCGGGCAATTTAAGCTTGTCATTATGTACCAATTTTGGAAATTTAATTACCCTCAAACCTAAATTTAAGCAATTCATCTTTTTATGATCTAATATGTTCTACACGTTACCTAAAATCCATAAATTAGGAACTTCGGCTATTCACATCCTAAAACCAAGCTAACCTAATTTTTTGGGAACCTAGGCTATCTAATAAGTGGATCTGTTCTTCTTAAAAGTAGCATTGGCAATTTATGAGTCTCGATTTTGCTTAGTTTAGGAATTTTGGTTATTCTAATCAATTAAATCTAGCAATCCGTACAGCTCAGAGCGAGGATTTTTGCAAAACTTCTTAGCAATCTTTAGATGATGGATCCTTACGGGTCTCAAAGATGAATCCAACAAATCCTTGTTTTTAGGAGTTTTTGTAATCCATAGGTTACATAGTTTGCTTATTCTTGATCATGAAATCAAATAATCAATCCCATTTGGGAACAACGTTACTCCAAAAATTCTCAAAACCCCCTAACTAAGGGCCTCGACTGTGCTCAATTTTCAAAGCAAGTGATCCCTCTTTTGGAGGCTATGTTTATTGGACGTGAAACTAAGGCTTTGCTAGAAAGAAGCTCTAGCAATTTAAGTGCCATCGTTATATGATGATTTTGGAAATTTAATTATCCTCAATCCTAAATTAAAGCAATTCATCTTTTTATGACCTAATCTTTTTCTACATGTTCCCTAAAACCATAAATTACTTTAGGTCTTTGTAGCCTATATATCTCATTTGATAAACTACTTTGGATAACAAGTGCAAAAAGTACTAGAGTATTAAAGTTCACTACGTGTAACCTAATCTTCAACTATACCTCTAACTCTAAATAAGACTATCTTAATCATATACTTAACAAATAAAAGTAAGCTATGATTCATTATCTTAGTTTCTAAAAGACTACTTATGGATTCAACACATATATGCATGATTGAAAGTCATCTCTAATTTTTTTCTAATGATTTGGCAAAATATGAGGGTTATATTTTTACTTAGAGTTTTAGGGTTTATTATGTTGAATTAGTGCACATATGTCTTTAAAGTGACCATTTTAGGGTTTTTATCACTTTTGAATGGAATCTTTAGCATTTAGATGAATTTAGGATAGAAAAGTTTCTTACGCAATTAATTAATTCTTTTAGGGTTTTCTCTTTCATTAGCTTTGTCGACTCCTAAATTGTCTAACATACTTGAGTCTATTTCAAAAGTTAGATCGAAAATTTTAGCGGTTCACATTCTCCCTCCCTTACAAAATGTTTCATCCCCGAAACTTGACTGAGATAATTCTCTATTAACATTCCTTTCTTTCTTTTATAAACAAACAGTTTACATAATATTAACAAACTTCTTATCCAGACTTAATACTTATCTATAAACATTATAGCATGGCTATAGAACATATTTCATATACATAACCTCCTCATATTGAGTACATTAAATAGCCAAGGTTCCTCGATAGCACTTAGTGATATCGTAACCATGTCTTCTACAATTACTGCTCATTAAGGCATTTCCTTCTTGAAATACTATTCCCTTTATGCATCATCATCATCAAACTTCCTACAATAGTATGTTGGATACGTCCAGTCATCATCTCTTGGATTGCTTACTTCTTAGGACAAAAGGTAAAGGTATACTCGTGATTACCACATTTGCAGCATGCTTTGCTTTTCATAGGACATTATTAAATCCTATGTTCTCTTTTCTTCCCATAAATAAAACACTTATTTTGCAATTGTGGGCAATTCTTTAGATAGTGCCATTTACCACACTTCCCGCATCTTACTTTAGCTATTTCTTGCATTTTCAGCTTATTGGCTGGTGGCTTTGATTTTCTAGTTGATCTCTTCCTTTTTCGATTAAGGCAGTATTTTTGTTGAAACTCTTTTCTGAATTTACTCCAAGTAACAGAAGGAGGCAAGATTCTTTGTTTAGAGTTCCACCAAAACTACGCATCATCCTTTAGCATAAAAGTTCCATATGTTAATTTTAGGTCTTCAAGAATTTCATAAGCTTGAAATGACAATTCGATTCGAGAAAACCAATCTTTCACTTCAATTAGATTATTCCCTTTGCCTATAAAGAAATCATTAGCCTTAACAAAATCAGGGAATGCCCACCTTGGCAACTCTGATTCTTCGGGGTTCCTCTGTAAACAACCCAAATTTCCTTGATCTCTTGAGCTTAGGTGGGTGTCAAAATCCTTTTTATCATCCATAATCCTGCCAAAGTGATATTGGCCCACATTAGTATTACTTATGCACTCAGATCATTAGTCATCACTAAATAATGTTTATACAAATTATTACTTCCCTCCTTTCGATTATTTTACTTCTCTCATTAAAATAAACTTTATCTTCTACAAATTGTCAAACTCACTTTCATCAGATATCTGATTCGATCATTCTTGCATCATTATGATTTTTCATTTCCTAGATGTGATCACCTATTGTAGTATTATGATTAACTTCTGTATAGTATCACTCATAGTTCATTCTTATTAATCTCTTAAGTCAACGATTCTCTAAATCTCCAATCATATAATGTAAATTCTCCATTTGAATTGCTATTGCTATCCTCATGGATTAAAATCCTATACATTATACCTCTAAGATAATTCTCCTTTAAGACCTCACACAATCATCTTCTTCTTGTTATGATCACCCAATATAATAAGAAAAATTCCCCATCTCATGCTTCAAACTGATCGAGCTACACAACTACCAAATCAAATTCATAAATAACCACTTCAACAAGATTGTCAAATTCCATCTACGTTATTAAATTTCTAATTGCAACTGTTATCAAGATCATCAAAACTAGTAAACCTCTGATTAATGCACTTTGTACCTTTAACATAAAATTGAAATGCCCAAGCACTCTTGATTCCCAACACAAGCCTTCCTTCTTAATTTAACACAATTAGGGACAACTCAGTTTTGTTCCCTTTACAACCCTTGTTCCTTAGATCCTTAATTTATCACTTCAAACTTACAGTCACAAGCCTTTTGAGCATAATAACACTAACAATAACTAGGATAGAGAGAAGTTCAGCAAATAAAAGAATATATGTACTTATAGTACAGTCAAATGACATAAAATTAATACTAAATATAGCATATAATCTAAACGTCTAAAGCTTTTATTCCTACTCTAATTCTACCCAAGTGCTAGCTCATCTCACAATTTGGTAGGTTTCTCCTATCTTTGACAACTAAATGCTCTGATACCACTCTGTTAGGACCCTAAAGGGGGCCTAGTAGGATTACTTAAAATTTCTATAACATATGTACAACCATGATATGAAAACTGTTTTGCAAGTCAGAGATTGCAAGACTCTAAATAATAAATCACTAAGATTAATGATTTTCAAGTAATTAATTTATTGTAACATGACATAATATAGAATTATAAATAACTATGGATGTCTGATAGCCCACAGTTCCTCAGAACTGCAGAGAATCGGTATCCCCTACCAAATAATAAGACAGATATACCGACATTATAGAATTGTAGGAAAAATTAAATTATATTAAATTCTAACATGTGAATATTTTCTACAAAGAGTGTTTATGTATCACTTATAAAGATCTTAACTAATTCTAACACTAATGTACATATATCTTCATCTTACACTCAACACTTGAGACTTATCTCAATCCCATCATATGTAAACTTGCAAAAGAAAGACTATTGGGGAATAAGCTACAAGAGCTTAGTGAGCTATCCCTCGTACCATACTGACAAACGAGTTATCAAACAAATTGTTACAACTATATGAATGCATGCACACGTAGTATGCCAAATAATATATGCAGTTGACCGATACTGCATATAATATCGGCTTTTAACGCCCTCCGAGATAAGGGTTGGAGATTCATCGGCACCAATCACGACCGGGCTCTAGCACCTAGGTTTTTACCCATAACTTTGAATTGCATATTTCACAAAAACTACATTTCCATTTCTAAAAATCCAGTAGTTCAGAAAGTCCTAGACCTAGCGGTGAGGTGGCCCCCACAGTCCACACTCACACCCTACAGCGAAGATCTCTAAACTCGACCCTTAGCCACACGGTTGGCGTCTCCATCACCTAGTAAGCCTGTAGGTTCGGGTAAGGTCATGTTGTACGAGTGCACTGTACAGAAACACTTTAATATATATAAACAACCCCTGCAAGGCCTCTCTTTATCTCCGCATGAAGTGACGGCTAGAATAAGTAAATGTAATGCATGGATAATGCATGACCCTTTTGATTTAAGATAAGCCAAATATAATTAGGTCAAATTATGAGGCGATCAATTAATATCAACAAACCATCCAAATCATATAAATATCAATCATGCCATCAAATCATCAATTATCGTATTTAACAATATTTCTTATAACAATCAATTAATCTCAAGCATACGTATCTCCCGAAACCCCATGCATCAAGTTATTGATATTCAATTTAAGTGTACTAACTACAAGCACAAACAAGTATAGAGTCATCGGGAGTACTCACTTGACTATGATGACTCGCTCTAGTCGTAATAATCGATCGGGAGATCCTCGCCCTCATCGGGATCACCTAATCATTACGAGATAACAAGGATAATAAGTAGTTGACTCAACTAATGGTTATGGATATTTATCTACCTAATTCTACTCACATTACTATTAGCCCTTATTCAATTAAACCTAATTGCTAATCATACGTAACTTTTTCATTCTATTTTCAATATTTACGAATTTATAGTTGTTTTTCATCGTTTTCGGACGCACGTTCATACAGTGATGTCCGTTTTGGACGTTATGACCCGTGTTTTACGATATAAACTAAATTTAGAGAAATTTTTAACTATGAACACTTAATTGCTCTTATTACTTATATTTATATCTTTTGTTTATACTGAATGAGACTTAATGAGTTAGTTATCCTTAACTTCTCATACTTAGAGGCTTTTACTTTGCTATTATTTATTCATATACTTAATTAAGTATAATCCAATTTAGAAAGTGTATTAGGGTTTACTAATTTAGGTTCCTAATTGTGATACACTTTCCTTCTTTTCTTAGTTTATAATCTATGCTTATGTCATCGCTTACATCCTCATTTGCTTAGGTCTCATCACTTACTTCATTATGTGATTACATAAGCCTCTCCTTATGCTTATGTCATATGTACATGTCTTAGGTACATTTTACTTTTTCCCTTATACTTATGTCCATATACCCTATACGGTTGGATATGTATTTTTATACAAAAATTCGTATGCCTCATCTTTTCCTTAAGAAAAGCTTCCTAATTCCATCCTTTTGTGTTTTGAAGTGTGTAATTAGTGTAGTATAAGTATGTATGGTTAGCTTTTGTTTTAATTTAGGTTATGTACATGGAAAATACTCATGTACCATGCTTCTCATGCTTCTCTTCTTTTCGGTTTACCTCATGTACACATTCTTTGAGCATATGTTCATGCTTTCCTTTCTTCTTCTTCATGATTCCTAGATTTCTACACTTAAAGATGGAAACTTTGTGCCCTCTTCTTCAAGATCATATTTTTCACATACCTAATTGTCTAATCTACCTATTTAACTAACTAATGAAGAATAGAAAGCAACATAAAGTAACTTAAGTACATACCTTTAGTTGTGTTGGAATTATGGAGATAAAAGGAGAAGTTGTGAAAGTGAAAGAGGAAGAAGAAGCTCACGGCATTGAAGGGAGAGTTTTGTTTTATTTCATTTGTTTTGTTGTCATAATGAAAGAAAGCAAATGGTAGGGTCTAGAAGAAGAAGATGTGGACGGCAACAATTGAGGAGAAAGAGAAGAAGAGAAAAATCATAAAAAAAGATAAGAAAAGCCATCATGAAGTCTTAGATATTTTCTTTATCTCTTAATATCTTTTGTTGACTTTTCAAATTGTTGACTTTAGTCAACATGTGTTGACTTGGTCAACCCTTTGACCTTGGTCAATATGTGTTGACTTGGTCAATTTTCCTTAAGCATATGTAATTTTGTGCACATAATGTAATAATTAAGGGAAATTAAGGGAAAAATTAAGGAAATGAGGTATTTGGTGAATTGATTAGTAAAATAGTTGATGAGGTCTTACTTTAGGTCTTTATAGCCTATATATATCATTTGATAAACTACTTTGGATAATAAGTGCAAAAAATACTAATTCGAATATTAAAGTTCACTACGTGTAACCTAATCTTCAACTATACCTCTAACTCTAAGTAAGACTATCTTAATCATATACTTAACAAATAAAAGTAAGCTATGATTCATTATCTTAGTTTCTAAAGGACTACTTATGGATTCAACACATATATGCATGATTGAAAGTCATCTCTAATCTTTTTCTAATGATTTGGCAAAATGTGAGGGTTATATTTTCACTTAGAGTTTTAGGGTTTATTATGTTGAATTA
The DNA here is from genome assembly GCA_024138005.1 of Lumnitzera racemosa. Lineage (NCBI taxonomy): Eukaryota > Viridiplantae > Streptophyta > Magnoliopsida > Myrtales > Combretaceae > Lumnitzera > Lumnitzera racemosa. Next base: position 58,280,620 of record JAMXBC010000005.1, read on the forward strand.
GTGCACATATGTCTTTAAAGTGACCATTTTAGGGTTTTTATCACTTTTGAATGGAATATTTAGCATTTAGATGCATTTAGGATAGAAAAGTTTCTTACGCGATTAATTATTTCTTTTAGGGTTTTCTCTTTCATTAGCCTTGTCAACTCCTAAATTGTCTAACATGCTCAAGTCTATTTCAAAAGTTAGAACAAAAATTTTAGGGGTTCATAAATATCACCTTTAGCCCTACTGGGTCAGATGATAGAAATGATACTAAGACTCCAATCAAAATTTAAGAGAGTTGGCGTTAACATGAACATGGTAGAGTGATTATTAACAAACCGATGGAGTAGATTGATTTGGGGACAAAGAAAGTCTATGAAACTTGAAAATTAGTGGCAATTTAACAGATGATTAGAAACAGGAGCTATCACGATTGCTATTAGAATATTTGCATATATTCGGTAGGTCTTATGAAGATATGCCCAGTTTAAATGCATCTATTGTGGTTCATAAATTGCCAACCAGGGAGGAAATAATACCGAAAAGACAAAAGCTTAGGTGATTTAGGTTGGATATACTCTTCAAAATAAAAGAAGAAGTGAAGAAGTTGTTAGAAGTCAGGTTCATAGAAGTGTCGGATCACCTCGAATGGGTAGCTAATGTGGTGCCAGTGTTGAAGAAAAATGGGAAAGTTAGGGTTTGTGTAGATTTTCGAGATTTAAACCAAGCAACACCAAAGGATAACTTTCCTTTGCTGCATATTGACGTATTAGTAGATAATACAATCGGGAACCATCTTTTCTCATTTATGGATGGTTTTTCAGGGTATAATCAAATTAAAATGGCAAAAGAAGATAAAATCAAAACAACTTTCGTTACCACTTGGGGAACATTTTGTTACCATGTAATGCTTTTCGGGTTAAAGAACACTGAGGTATCTTATCAATATGCTATGGTTACCTTGTTTCATGATATGATGCATCAAGAGATCGAAGTTTATGTGGATGATATGATCGCTAAATCCAAGGGAGGTCAAAGTTACGTAGATATTTTACGTAAACTATTTAAACAATTAAGGAAGTTTCAACTGAAGTTAAATCTTGAAAAGTGCACATTTGGAGTAACTTCGAGCAAATTGTTGAGTTTTGTAGTCAGTTAAAGAGGAATCAAAGTAGACCCAGATAAAGTCAAGGCAATCATAAACATGCCAGTACCCAAGACTGTAAAAGAAGTTCGGGGACTGTTGGGAAGGTTGAATTACATCACTTGGTTTGTATGGCAATTAATTGATAGATGCAATTTGTTATTTAAACTTTTGAGGAAGAATGCATCCATTGAAGAAGAGTGTGAGCGAACATTTGCTGAAATCAAAGAGTATCTCATGAATCCTCCCGTGCTAGTCAATCCTACAATAGGATGGCCCTTGATCCTTTACTTAACAATTCTTCTTGAGTCAATAGGATGCATGTTGGGGTAGAAAGATGAAATGGGAAGAAAAGAGCATCTTATATACTATTTGAGCAAGAAATTCACAAAAGGCGAGCAAAAATACTTAGAAGTTGAAAGAACATGTTGTGATTTAGTATGGGTGATGCATAGGCTTAGGCAGTACACTCTCTATTACTCAATAGAGTTGTTGACAAAACATGACCCTTTAAGGTATTTAGCAAAAAAGCTAGTATTGATTGGGAGAATATCAAAGTGGTAGATGCTACTCTCAGAATTTGATATCAAGTATGCAAGTTAGAGTTCAGTCAAAGGACAGGTAGTGGCTAATCAATTGGCAAAATATCCATTAGAAGATGAGGACGATGGTTCAAAAGCACAATTTCTCAATGAAAACGTGATGATGGAAAATGAATTGAGTGGTGAAAAATTGAGGTGGAAAATGTATTTTGATAGAGCAGCCAACGTGTTTGGATGTGGGATAGGAGCAGTATTGGTATCACCTGAAGGTAAACATTTCCCTATGGCAGCAAGATTAACATTTCCATACACCAACAACATAGCAGAATATGAAGCTTGCATTTTAGGGCTCAAAATGGCGTTAGATATGGGAATACAATAACTTGAAGTATACGAAGATTCTTTCCTTACGATTCTCTAAATCTTAGGAGAATATAAGATAAAGGACGAGAAATTGGTACCTTATCATGAACGTTTAGGAAGGCTAATTGAAAAATTCTAGAACATTTCATTCACTTGCATTCCAAGAATCCAAAATTAGTTTGTCGACGCATTGGCTATATTAGTGTCAATGGTGAAAGTCACAAATAGGATAGAAATTCAACCCTTATAGATTGAAGTGGAAGAAAAACCGGCTTTTACCTTGCAGTTGAATAGAAGGGAACAAAAGAACCTTAGTATCTTGATATCAAAAGGTTACTTTAAATGGGAGAGTTTCTTAAAGACGATGATAGAAAAGATAGAAAAACTTGAAAAAGGTTGGCTACTCATTTCCTATTAAGTAGAGCTACTGTAAACCCTACTTTTAGTGGACCTAAGACTCAATTAAGAGTACTTTCCGAATGTTCCTAAAGATCAACTAAACTAAAAACTTAAATTTATATTTAGAAACGAATTAAATTTTTACAATTCAAAAGCCAATTATCGAGAAAACCTGAGCTTGAAGAACTACGAGCTTTAAAGCTACTTAAAACCGTAAACCTTAAAGCCATTAAGGAATTTTAACCCTAAATAATTAATCGATAATTTAATTTGAATAATTTCATCCAACTTTAGAAAATTTCACAATTCTACAAAAATCAAATCATAAATCACAAAACAATGTAAGATGAAAATCCTAAAACAATTTTCTATAAGGCTATGCCCTTATCTTCATGCATAAGCCTTACACCATAAATAAGTAGACCAACCAATCACCTTAGATAACTTATCAATTGAGAGTTAGAATTATTTATCAATTGATAACTTATCAAAATCTAGTGATAAGACAATTTCCTTATCACCTCTTCACTTATACTACATATGGACAAATTTTCACAAGAAATCATGAGCTTAACTTTAATAAAGGTGACAAGACCACTCCATGCCATTAAAAGACTTCCCATGGCAGATCTAAAAAGGAGAGAAAGGGGGGCCATGCATTTGTCATTCACCCATCAATCACTTCCTCTTACACATCACTATTCATCCCTTAATGCTTACATCATCAAGAGTTGCAATTGTTGACTTTTTGTAAGCTTTAAGACAATACTTTCAAGGCATTTAAACACTCCTTCTCTCTTCATTCCAACCGGCTGCACTCCTCCCCATTTCTCTCACTTTTAATTTCACTTTCACTTCATCTTTCTCTCTTTTAAAACAAATATAAAAAGGGAAAACAACTTTACCTCACAAAATCTATTTTCTTCCATTTTGAAGCTTCAACTCACGGCATTTTTTTCTTTGTTCATGTGCCATTTTCTTTCATCATTTAAGATCATCTAAGACCATTAGAATCTTTCATCAACCCCTTTCCAAAAGACCAAAGAATTTGGGTTTCAAAAGGTAAGCAAAAAGGTGGAAGCAAAGTTAAAGGCTTAAGAGGAACCTTAGTGCACAACCACCAAACTTTGCGTTAAGGACGAGTAAGTGATTCTTGTGATGTGTGGATTAATATTTATGTTAGAAGACTTGGATTTCTTGAAGATATGAGTAAGGTTTGAGTTGTTATAGCACAAAAATTCGTTTTAAGAAACAAACCCTAAAACCATTACATGAAGTTGAAATATGAGCATGTAAAGTTGGTGTTTTGTATGGACATTTGTTTAATGCTTTGAATGGAAGATTTTAAGCTAAGGAAACCTTGAAATGAGAACTTTGATGAAGGGTAAGCATGCTGGATGTGAAGGTTCCATGATCATTTGAATGTTGATTTTGTTTCCATTTAGTTAAACATGCTCAAAACTAGACTTAAGTTAAGGAAAAATCCATCACATGAAGTTTTATGAAGAAATCAACTTTGTATGGCATGAGCTATGATATGGAGGTTTTATGAAGTATAAGATCTTTTATTTCTTTATGTGGAGCATGAGTTAAAGGATCATTTGATGGAAGGAAACTTAAGTTAAGATTTGTACACAAATAGTTAAGTGCATAATCTACCCCCTAAACTTAAGGAAATGATGAAAGAAGTTGAAAAACCAAGTGAGGACCTCTTAAGACCAACATGAACAGATCTGGAACATGGGAAAATAAGGCCTAAAAATATGATAAAAGTAAAAGAACAAAGTAAAAAAAATAACTAAAGCAAGTATAGTAGACAAAGAAAGCTTAAAACTCAAAACCGAGTTTAAAACTCCCAAAACAAGCCTAAAACTCTAGGATGGGCCTTCAATAAAAATCTGATCAGCACCTTAAGGAACCAAGAAAGGTTGCTTTGAAGCCCATAAGAAATCTACCTAAGGCCCCATAAGCCCACCAAAGTCATGAACCTTAGTTTGAACTAAAAACAAGCCCATTTGATAACTTAAGCTCACTAAAGGGCCCAAGAAGTGGTTGTTAGCCTTAGAAATATAAATCGAAGTTGTAAATCTGATCTCAAGGAGTATTTTAAGCTTAGGATAAAATCTAAAGACCAAACCCAAAGGATTCCTCAAGCTATCAAAAGCCCATTTACCAAACAAGGCCCAAAAACACTCCAACACATGAGGAACGCTACTGTTCTGACCCATGGACAGAATTTCATACCTCATTTCGAAAATCTAACCTTACCACATTAAAGTACACTCGAAAACGATGAAGATTGACTATAAGATCATAAAAATCGGATTTAAAACAAAAAAGTTATACACGATTGAACTTTAGGTAAAAACCGGAAAAATTCCAAGAACTAGCTAAGAATATAACTTAAGAAAAATTTACATAGTTTCTTAAGTTTACTTCAATTCCTTATAAAAATTATTTCAATGACCAAGGGACACTGTTTTCGGAGACGACTTGCCTCCGGACTACTTTAATTGAACCACATGGCGAGTGAGTAAATTCCCGATGACTCTTTACTTGATTGTGCTTGTAAAGTAGATGTACCTAATCTTATATTTATAAATTTGGATGCTTGTGGGATATGGGAGATGCATGTGTATGAAATTATGGATGAGTGTGATGACTTGTTAATTATATATAATAATGGGAATTGTTTGCATGAATATATACTTGTGAATTGTATGGAATGAAATTGGTTGATCACCCTGAAAATCAAGTTAATCACTTATATGATTAAGATTACTCAAAATGAATCATGCATTCCCCATATTGCATACGGGTAACACCGACTGCCGCTTCACGCAGAAGATGGGAAGGGACTCACAGGAATACGAGTTTCCTGCAGGATTGGGCACTAACTATGCCATCATATATATTGAGTCTCTGTCTTAAGCTGATGGGCTTACTAGGCGCTAGGAGACGCCAATCGTCGACGAGGGGCCGAGTCTTGTGGCTTCTGCTTAGGGCGTGTGTTGTGGACTGCGGGGGCCACCACACCGCTAAACTTGGGATTTTTAAAGGATGCGATTTGATTTTGGTAAAGGAAGTATATATATATGTATATATGTAGAGTTTTGTTTTGGTATGAGTCGTATGCAGTTCTTAGGTCACTGCATGCGTTGTATGGCATACTGTTTGTTCATGCATTCATATGATTGTGCATCTAATAAATTTCTGCCTTGTGGTACTGATGAGGGCATTTATCTCACTAAGCGTAAGCTTACTCCCCTATAGATTTCTGTTGGTGTAGGAGAACCTCTTCGTCAACCCGGGCCGAGGCATGCCCGTGGTAAGTCTCGGGTAGAGACGGGTTGGAGCGATAAGATAACGAAGAGGATATTTTGTAATAGATATTTAGATACTTTCATGTATTTATGCATTACTTAGATTTTATGCAGATCCGTTATGAATTGCATTCGTTTGTAATATTGTTTTGGTGTGGTTCTCACGAGCCCACACAATTAGTTAATTTATAACATAGAAGTAATTTTAGTTAAATTGCTCTATATTATTTGTCTATAGGCCTAGTGGTAACGTAGAGTGGAAGGAACCTTGTGTGTCGTATGAAAGGCCTATGATCAGCAAGAGGGTTGATAATAGACCTTTATACGGTACACAGCGACCTATCACGACAACGATACTGTTAGGTCGTTATAGCTACACTATATAAGAGATCACCTAATGTAACACTGCTAAGGTGTGTAGATGAAGAAGCCAAGAAATTAATGAAAGAAGTCCATGAAGGAGTCTATGTCTTCACACGAATGGATATATGTTAGCTAGAAAGATCATGAGATTGGGGTATTTTTAGATAACGATGGATTTGGATTGTATCAAGCCTATGAGGCATTATCACTTATATCAGGTGTACGCTAACAAAATCAATACTCCTCCCTAAGAATTACATGTGTTATTAGCTCCTTGGCCTTTCTTAATGTAAGGAATTGACATGATTAGTCCAATTTCGCCAACAGCTTCAAACAGGAATAGATTCATTTTAGTCATGATCGACTATTTTACCAAATGGGTAAAAGTAGCGTCGTATGCCACGGTGACGAAAGGAGTAGTGGTCAAATTCCTGAAAAATGATATTATTGCAGGATACGGTGAACTTGAGTTTATTATTATAGACAACGAGATGAATCTAAATAACAATTTAATCAATGAAGTGTACAACCAATTCGAGATCAATCACAGAAAATCAACTCCATATCGACCTTAGATGAATGGAGCAATTGAAGTCGCAAATAAGAACATTAAAAGAATCATTGAGAAGATGGCAATCCCTTATAAGGACTGGCATGAGATACTTCCCTTTACTCTCACGGCTTACAAAACCTTAGTCAAAACTTCTACTGGTGCAACTCTGTATTCATTTGTGTGTGGAACTAAAGTGGTACTATTGGTGGAAGTGGAAATACCTTCGTTCTCAGTATTGGCAAAAACTCAGCTCGATGAAGTAGAGTAGGTGAAGAAGCAAATGGAACATTTGAATTTATTAGATGAAAGGAGCCTTACAGTGATGTGTCATGGTCAATGCTTGTAAACCTTAGGAAAAACAATAGTTGAATCTTAACTCAAGTCTGAGTGTCCTAAACTATACAATAAGTCGATAAAGCTAATAATAATAAAAGAAAATGAAGTTTAATCAATCAAATATAACACCGATAATAAAACCTTCGGAATTTATCAAAACCCTAAATCGCTTACTAAAACCCTAAAACTAGTTTATGCATCATTAATCAAAATTGAACCCAAAATTGCTCGAGACCCTAAAATCATAAACGTAAACCTATAAAATAGTTAAATATTACACAATAGCAATAAAATTATAGTCGAATGTAATTTTCGACTAAATCACCTGTTTGTACGAAATTGTAATGAAATTACCATAATAACTTGTAAAAATTATAATTGTAACGGGTACCAATTAAATTGATAAAATTTCACAAAATTTTGAAAACTAATCTACAAGGAGATATATTATAATTTATATGATTCGAAAAATTACACATATTTAATAATAACTTTCATTTTCCTTCTCTTCTATTTTCAATTTATCTCATTTTCTCTCTTCACGTCCACTTTATTCCTTCCCCTGCACAAAACGTAAGAAACAAAGTTAGCAAATTGAAAGCAAAAAGAAGTTGCCATGTAATGTTATATTTGTTGTCTTATTTACATTAATAAAAAGTTACTTAACTTAAGATTGAAGCCAACATCACGTGAGCAAAGGAAATTAATATAAATATGGAAAAAAAATGCACAAACACACGCACACAATCTGCACATTGTAAGGAAAAAAAAAGAGAGAGAGAGAAAAAGAAAGAAAGAAAAGAGAGAAAGAAGGAAGAAAAAGAAGAAGGAAAAAATAAAAACTACAAGGTAAGGGATTTATTTTAAGAAATATATATGGATATGATAGTATACATGTGTAGAATTATAGTATTTTTATGGTATTTTTATGGTATTCTATGGTATTTGTACATATAATACTAATAATATATGTTTATGTATATGAATACCTAAATTTAATTATATGTATAAATATAAGATTAGGTTTTGTATACATGTATGTACATAAGTATATAGTATGTATTATGTATTTGTTTTTTATAATACATAACTATAATATACATATATATGTATGTACCGTAACTTTATATATATATAGGTATAAATATATGATTATATATATATGTGTGTAGTGATATATATATATATATATGTGTGTGTGTGTGTGTGTGTGTGTAGTGGTATAGTATATAGTGGAGTATTCTTATAAGTATGTATATATATAATAGTATACGGTATATTATGTATGTAATATATAGTATACATATTTTATGATAAATATTATGTATTTTATGATAAATGATAAATACTATATAAGCATATATATACCGAACATATATATATATATATGTATTTATAGGTAAAAATATTTGTTATGTATTTATATGAATGTATGCCAAATATATATATTTATATATATATATAGATACATGAATATGTGTATAAGAGTATGTTTTAAATAAATACATATACATATATCATACGTATAATATATATAGTGTATATAGGTATATATGACACCGTAGATTCAATATATTGATTGTTTGTGACTTAGAATGATCACTGATTAAATATGACTTAACTTTTATTCGACTAGAAAAGTTAACTTGGATCATTCATGAATTATGCATTGCATAACTAATTCCGGGTAGTCACATTACACGGAGGTAGCGAGAGGCTATAATTGGGTTGATTGTTGAATGTTATTGTTTTCGTACAATGCACACGTACGATATGACCTTACCCTTGTCCGCGGGATGACTAGGCGTTGGAGGCGCCAACCGCCTAGCTATGGGTTGAGTCTAGAGGCCTTCGTTTAGGGGTGAATGAGGGCTGCGTGAACCTGCTCACAATCATATGTAGAACTCATTTTGATAAAGCTGGTAATGGATGTACCATTACATTTTAAATACAAAACGTGGAGTTTCATTATGAAATAAGTTCTAATATGATACCCGGATCTGACTGTACCAATGAATCTCCAACCCCGACTTCGGAGGGCCTTAAATCTAAGTTCATGCAGTACCTAGTTACCTGCATGTATTTGTTTGGCATACTGTTTGCCATGCATTCATTTAGTTGAAATTAATTGTGGTATAACTTGATTGCTGTATGGTTGAGGGAAAATATCTCACTAAGCTAATAAGCTTATACCCTTGTAGACTCCTTTTGTAGGCCGACTTATTCGTGGAATGGGCCGTTATATGCTCGAGGTTAGCTTTCTCTACGGGATCAATGTGGGAGCTGTTTGAGGACAGAGAATACTTTTGACTAAATGTAAAGTTGAATATGTAATTTTTATATTAGTCTGACTTTAGACATGTTACAAACGCTATATCTGTAAACTTTTATACACATGAATTATGTGGTGTTTTATTATATTATTATTCGTTATGAAATAATAATTGCTTAAGCTTGCGCACTCTTGGTAGTTAGTAGTAGTTGTAGTCTTCTGTATCGTATAAAAGGGTCGTCGATTGTAAGGGAACTCAATCTACAATCCTTTGTACGGTATACGGCGACTGCCATGATTAGCCCCCCGGGTCGCGACAGTGCTACCAACAACGGATGATACGAGCTTTTAACAAGAAAGTACGCCCAAGATACTTCAAAGAGGGAGACTTAGTGTTGAAAAAAGTGTTGCTAAATGCAAAAGACCCTAAGGGCAAGTTTGCTTTGAATTATGAAGGCCCTTATATGGTGAATAGCGTATTATCAGGAGGTACATTAGTGTTGATAGAGATTGATGGCCTAGAATCAAATTCAGATGTAGTCAAGTTGTATTATCCATGAAAATTAAGTTCAATAAAGATTTCAATTTTTCTTGAATAAGTTTGTGGTTAATCTTTTATTGCTTACAAGTAAAGTTGATATCCATGAATGTTTTCGAAATTGGATAGTCATTGATTAACATACACTTCACCAATAAACCCACGAGTACTATGTTTTTCTAGCCTCATACACTTAAACATCAAACCCTTAACAATGACTCTGAATCACTAGAAAAGAAAGAAATCAAATGTTCTTAATAATTTAATCTTGTTTCTTTCGAAAAGAGATTTATCGTTCAAAAGTCATAAAAAGTGGAAATTGAATTTTGGTGTCAAACAAAGCAAATTCAAGGCATGAGTTTGGTCCGGTTACAAGACTTAAAAGTTTTCAAGATTTCAGAGAAAGAGAAAAGAAGAAAAAGAAGAAAAGAGGAAAAAAGAAAAAAAAAAAAGAAGCAATCACAGTCCTTTGGTGAAATTCTGATGATTAAATGAGTGAATATCGGGTGTTGATGTAAGCATGCCAATTAGTTACTATCTAAGTCTTTAGTCCTAGAAAAAATAATCTTAAAAGCCTTTGTAAAGAGATATTTAGAAGAATTAAGCTAGCTTTTGAAACCAAGTCGAATCTCAAAGAGATCTATCCTCTTCAAATCAATCAAAATCAATCTTAAAGAGATCTATCCTCTTCGGATTAGCCAAAACCAATCTAGAAGAGATCGATCCTCTTCGAATTAACTAAAACCAATCTCAAAGAGATTTATTCTCTTCGAATTAACCAAATAAAATCTTGAAGAGATCTATCCTCTTCATATTAACCAAGTTGAATTTTAAAGAGATCTATCCTCTTCGAATCAACCAAAACCAATCTCAAAGAGATCTATCCTCTTCGAATTAACCAAAATGAATCTCAAAGAGATCTATCCTTTTCAGATTAACCAAAACGAATCTTGAAGAGATCTATCATCTTTAGATTAGTCATTAGAGTCAAAACGAATCTCGAAGAGATCTATCTTCTTTAAGTCATCTAACAACCAAAACAAAGCAAGAATCTTGAAGAAATCTATCCTCTTTGAGTCACCAAAGTGAAATAAGTTTTTGAAGAGATCTATCATCTTTAGATCACAAGTCAAAATGAATCTTGAAGAGATCTATTCTCTTCGGATTAAACCAAAATGAAACTTGAAGAGATCTATCCTCTTCAGATTATCCATTGAAACAAAAAGAAATCTTAAAGAGATTTATCCTCTTTAGATTATCTAAGTTGGGTCTAGCAAAAATGGGTATCTCTTTTGTCTTTATAGTAAAGTTCTAATCGAACTTCACTACAAAGAGGGGTAGCTGTAGACACCTTATTTTTACCAATTTTTTTTTATCAATTTTGTTAATTAAGCCAGATTAATAAATAAACATAAAAATTAAAAGGAAAAAAAAAGGAAAAACGAGAAAGAAAAAAGGAAAATGTCAAGTCGTAGCAAGTTGAGTCATAAATTGAGTCGTTTTATGTTGAATTGAAGTGAGTTAGATTATCGGATTAGGTGATGATATGGACATAATTAATTTTGAGCCAAACCAATATAGAATAAAAATTCATCTAATTTAGGGGCTCAAATTAAGATTTATTAAGTTATTGGGCTATATTTAATTGACTCAGATAGGGCTTGAAAAGAAAAAGCCTAAACTAAACAAAAGAAGGTTTCTGGAAGTTAGGGTGAATCTTTGAAGAATTGCAATCGTATCTTCGATACAAAAGATTTGATTTTGAGTTTATAAATAACAAGTAGACGAGGGATTTGAAAGGTTTTTCTTTTTTTAAACATACTCCTTTACAAACACCAAACCACCACATGCTACCACACACTACCTAAACCACCATGCACCACCATAACATCACAACACCACCCAGTCCATCGTTGTTGCTACCCAAGCTATTGTCGTTATCACCTAATCCCTTGCCACTGTCCCCCAAGCCACCACCGCCATCGCCCAGTCCATTTCCCATCACTACCTAGTCTCTCACCCATAGTATCACCCAACATCACTTAATAGCATCCTTGTACACACCCAGTATCACCCTATCCATCACCTATCATTATCTAATCCCTCGCCTTGTAACACCTCCGTGCACGCCCCTCACTGCCTAATCTATCTCCCATTACCACCCAATCTATCGCCTACACTCACTTAGTTTTGCCCAGTCGCTCACTTAGTGTTGCCTAGTCGCTTACTTAATGCCACCCAATATCGCCTAATCTTGCACATGCTCACCTAGTTCTCGCCTAGCCAAGCCCAGTGCACGCCCACTCTTGCCTTAGCTATGCCCAACATCACCCAACTCTCGATGATCTAATGCTAGGTAATTTTATATTTATTTTATTTCATTAGCTTTTTATTTTTTTAGTTATGTTTTTCATTTATTAATTATTTTTTCGTTTAAGTATTGGTTTTCCTTATTATTTATTTACTGTAATTTTTTTTAGTCATTCCAATAAAATTTAGTTGAATTAAGTTTTTTTTTTGAAAAATCATTTTTTAAATAAAAAAATTATATTTTTCAACACGTAGGGGTTTTGGAAAAATAAAAAATCTTAAATTGAGTATTTTAAAAAGGGATTCAGTTAGTTAGGATTTTTTTTTAATTTGAGAAAATTAGATTTCTTAGGTTTTTTTTTTCTTCAAATAATAAATTGATTAAAAAAAATATAAACCTAGCTCGGTTTTCAATATAAAAGTGAGTCATCCACTAAAAATTTTATAAAAAAAAAACTGTAGTTGGTTTGATCCCGACTAGTAGGTACGTAGGTACTTTTAGGACAATCATTTAAAATAATTTTTTCCCTTTTTCTTAAAAAAAATCGTAATAAAAAATAATAAAAATCATTTTTAGTTACATTTTGTGAATGTAGGTATATTTTCAATATTTTTAGGAAAATTACAAAAATAAATCTCATCAATTTTTTCTTTAATTTTCATATGGTGACTTAGTCTTAATAGGTTAACCCCTAAACCCGGTTCTCTGGTTTAATTTTCTAAAAATTAATTTTTGACAATATCCACCAATCAGTGGTCAAATTAAGGTTTTCCCACATGAAAACCTTAATTTTATTTCTTATTAGTTGAACTAGTTGGTGACTCCAATTTTTTAATTTTTTTAAGAAAAGTATTTTCTTAGTTTAATGTCGAGTAATTTATATTAAGTGGGCTAGAGTTTATATAGGTTAAATTAAGGAAATTAAAATAGGGCTCGACACCAACTAATGAATATCTATCGTGGGGTGATTACTTACTTGAATTTCACACTTCCCTGAGAAAGAGACAATAAAGCTCTCTGTTGAGGGGTATTAATCTGTCATAAAGTTATTTTAAAGAGTTTTGTCAATTACCAATGTCTTAGATCTTACTACTCAACTTCTCTCATGTTTTCAGTATATGGGTTCAATTAAATGGAGTAAAGGGAGTTGGATTTTTCAATGGAGAGGGTGGTTATTCTAACGTTGACAATGGCCAAGGATAGCAACTTTTGCTTATAGATAATGAAAATCAGACCACAATGACATTCAAAATGATTGGTATTTTCATGTTCTGAGTAAAAACTTCCATTAACTTCTCATTGGTAGTACAATTTTACAACATTGACATTTATAGGGTCTCTCAAATCTAAACCATCCATTTAGGACAAAATTAAAGCTCCTCTTAGTAATACTCACTTCAAATCATAAGGGCCTCTATAATTAGGAGTAAATTTCCCTTTAGAGTCTTGCACATTAAGGAGAGCCTTTTTCAACACCATATCACCTTCTTTGAAGTTCTAGGGTCATATCCTTTTATTGAAAGCTCGAGCCATTCTTTGTTGATAACATTAATTATGATATAGGGCTATTGATCTCCTCTCGACAATTAGATTCAACTGCTCGATGCATTTCCTTACCCAATTGACTTCGTCTAACTAGGTTTCTAATAGTACCCCGAACGATAGGATTTCAAACTCTACTAGTAACATTGCTTCAGTATTGTATACCAAAGAGTAAGGTATTGCCCTAATCAACATTTTAATAGAAGTTCGATAGGCCATGAGTGCGAATGGTAACATCTCATGCCAGTCCTTATATGTAATAGCCCTTTCTTCGATGATTCTTTTGAGGTTTTTTTGTTGGCTATTTCAACGAATCCATTCATTTGGGGTCGATAAGGAGTAGAGTTCCTATGAATGATCCAAAACTATCAGTACAATCTAACATAAGCTTGTTGTTGAGATTGGTGCCATTATTAGTGATGATCATTTTTGGAGTCCCGTATCAGGCTAAGATGTCTCTCTTGATGAACTTAACTACGACCCCTTTAGTAACACTTTAGTAAGACTAGGCCTCAACCCATTTACTAAAGCAGTTGATGGCAACTAGTATGAAGCAATGCCCATTGGATGCTTTTGGAGTAATTGGGCTAATGATATCTATGCCCCACATTGAAAAAAGCCACGACACTAAGAGTGTATGTAGTTCTTGAGGTGAGGTGTTTATCTTATTTGCATAAACTTAGCATTAGTGATAATGCCTGACGTGTTTGATGTAATCACTTTTCATTGTTGACCAATAATACCCTACCCTTATAATTTTCTTAACCAGCATGTAACCATTCATGTAAGGGTTACATACTTCTTTGTGTACTTCTTTCATTAATTTCTTAGCCTCCTTGTCATCCACATACCTTAAGAGTGTACCATCAAAAGAGCGTCGGTATAAAGTAGACTCGCTTATTAAGAATTGACTGGCCAATCTTTTGATCATCCTTTTGTCCTTTTCCTCGGCCTCTTCAAGGCATATGCCTTGTTATAAGAATATCTTAACATCATAGTACCATGGCTTTTGGTCATTCGTACCCTTAATTGTTAGATAGAAGGCAAGTTGTTTTCAATTTCAATAGTAAAAGGCTGAATCTCGACTTTATCGGATATCTGAATCATAGATGCTAGAGTGGCTAAAGCATCAACAAATTGATTCTAAGTTCACGATTTGTGATTGAAAGTGATTTCTATGAATATCCCTATCAATTCAATCAAACGTTGGTGATAAGGTACCAATTTAGAAGCTTTCGCATTGTACTCTTCTCGAGCTTGGCCAATAATGAGTAAAGAGTCCCCATACACTTCTAATTCTTGAATATCTTTATCTAAGGCCATTTTGAGTCCCATGACACATGCTTCGTATTCAGCAATATTATTAGTTTATGAGAAAATGAGCTTTATAGCTATGGGGTATTGAGTACCTTTAAGGGATATTAATATTACCTCAATTCTTTATCTAGACATGTTGGCTACCCCATCAAAGAATAGACTTATTTCTATTCTTATTATTTATTTATTTATTTACTCATTTTGGAAAAAAAAAATAACTTGGTGTCTTTAAGTGTTTTAAAAACAATTAACTTATTTCTATTTTTATTATTTTTTACATTATCTTATTTTTTATTCTATTGTTTTTTTATTAGACTAAAAAATAAATAAATAAATGAATTACTTTTTTTTCTTTTTCTTTTTTCTTAATTACAATTTGCATGGAAATAAATAAATAAATAAAAATTACAAAACTAACTAAATAAAAGAAAAGAAAAGAAAATAAACACATCAGATGGATAATAGGGATGAACCAAGGGGGCAATGGTAAGTTAGTTCTCGAGTTGGGCTTTATTAGATTTGAGTCGCCAATTGGAGAAGAAGAAGCAGCAGTTGGCCGGATCAATCTTACTCGATTCGACCATTGAGGAGATTTATGTGTTTTAGATTGGGAATAGGGGGTAAGCTTGGTGCCTTAAGGTTTGAAGGTGGTTTAGATGGTTTTTGAGAAGGGCGATTGATGGTGGTGGAGCTGTACTTATGGTAACGATTGCTGCTGGGTGTAAGAGGGGAGTGTAGTATAGGGTTTTAAGACGCAAGGAGTTCAGCCGTAGGGTTAGGTAGTGTTGAAAGTGGCGAGAGAGAAAGGGACAGTGGTTGGGGTTTCACAAAAACACTTGGTAGCCAATGCACTAGAGGCTATAGCAGAGCATAGGGGTGATTGGGTTCGTCTTCTAAAAACTTCAAGGTTGTAGTTGTGGTGTTGGTTTACTTCAAGGGTAACTAAAGAGAGGAAATTGAAGAGAGAGAGTATGTGTGTGTGTTGCTAGTGAGAGAAGGATTTTGAGTAAGAGGGAGTTCATGTGTTGTGTTTGTAGCTCATGTCCCCCGTCCATGTTGAAATAAGCCTATTTATACACTAATTTGAACCTAAAAAATAAGGAAAGCTTGAATTGAGTTAAATGACAATGTCCAGATTTTGAGGCTTTTTTTTTTTCCAATTTTGGAGCTTGATTTGAATTCTTATTTAACAGAATTTGGACATGTTCTTTGGTTCAATTCAAAGTAAGTCAAGTGGTGAACAAGATCAGAGCACGAAACCATGCATTTGTGTGTGGAATTTGTGTTGAAATTAGATCCAAAGTGAAGGGGTTGGGTTGTTTTTCAGTCGAGAAAGAAAGGGAAAATTGCGTGAAAGAGAGGGGGAAGGGAGAGAAAGAAAAGGAAAATGCTGATGTGGCGCCATGTTAGCAAACTCGACCACCTACATTATGCTACCTGTCATCACGTGATACATGGCATGCCAATAGCTTGCTACATGGTGCTACATCATCTTATCGTCTTACCCGATGCTACCACATGTTAGGACACATGGTGCAATGAGATCTTAACAAATGGCTGTTCCTGATTTGATAGTACAACAAGTGTTGTAGGAAGAAGAAAAAAGAGAAAAGAAAAAAGGCAGTTTTGCTTCTAGCAAATTTGAACTCAAGACCTCTAACCAAACCCAATGCATTGTCCATGTGCTTTTCCGTTAGGCCATTGGTCTATACCTTATCTATATGTGAAATTAAATTATACATATGGACCAGGTCAACTTGGGTTAAAGTTACATCTAAGCCTAACCCCAACGGTTTCACTTCTAAACTTATTTGAAATTAAAAAATCTATCCTATTAAATTGTTATCTTTTAAATTCCCTAAAATCTTCTATTTTTTTCTATTTTTTCTATTTTTTGTGACTTTTCAATTTTCTAAATTTTTTTTATATTTTCTTATTTTTGTGTTTCTTCCTTTTTCCCTATTTTTTTATATTTTTCCTATATTTGTTATTTTTTGTGCTTTTTCCTATTTTTCCTAATTTCTTATGTTTATGGATTTTCTTTAATTTTCTATTTTTTTTTATTTTTCTTAATTTAGGACCCCTTATCCTATTGAAATGAAATAAATAAAAAGAAAGGAGGGCAAAAATTGGATGTCTACATTATATATATATGTATATATATTTAATATACTTGTATATATATATTATACTATTCTATTATCCTATGTATACCTATATACATATACATATATTAGGTATTTATACTTTTAGTATACTTATAATTATGCATATTTATATATATGTACATATACTTATACATGTATTTAAATTCAGTTTTATACATACTTTTATGCCCATATATTTATATGTATATTTATATTTTCTTGTTGTATTTTTGAAGAATCTTCAATACAATACTTATGTATACATATATATATGCTCGGTTTTGTATATATATCTATAAATACATAGTGTTCTTATTATTTAAAGTTATGTACATATGGAATATGCATGTATTATGGTATGTAAGTATATATATATATATATAATATGTATGTGTATTTCTAGTCCTATGTGCATATACATATATTTATATTAGATTTTCCATTATAGTTGGTATTCATATACTTCATATATGTACATATTCTATACATACATACAAATATATATATATATATATATACACTATACAAAAGAGTATTCAACTAATCCAAGTAGATACATGTACTTATATATGTATAGATACTGCAATATGTACAATAACATATACATATATATATATATAACATCATTTTTAAGAGAAATGAACTTACATACACATAATTTAATACATTTATATGGACTTCTATTACAAAATACTAAGTTAGATGTACACTAATTCTACTATAATAGTACACATAAATACTTAAGAAAAATACTTAATAACTCGTGTACATAATATAACAAACATAACTAATATACAAGAAAATATAAAAGAAATACATATTTACTTGATTTAGAAATAGTTTCATGTAGGATCCTTCTTTTGCTCCTTCTCTTATTCCTTCTTGAAGTTAGAAAAGTGGATATTGGATGATGAAAGTATAGTTGAATATTTAGGAGAGAAAATTGAAAAATGAAAGAAAGGAAAAGAGGGAGAGAGAGTTGCAGTTGGAAAGGAAGAGAGATGAGATTTTTTGTGTGTGTAATTTAAGTATATTTTAAAAGATGTAGGAGTGTTCTAGAGGATGCATGGAAAGTGATAGTAAGGGAAAAGGAAAGGGAGAGAAAAAGGAATGAGAAAGAGAAAAGAAAAGGAAAGAAAAAGAAAGAAGACTTTAGTTGACGCTGACATACTGACTTGGTCAACTTTTAAGATATTATATGTATTTGTTATGTATATTTTGAAAATAAAAAGAAAATAGAGGATAAGATGAAGAAAGAAGGAATATAAAGAATTAAATGTAATAAATTAATAAAAAAATATTTGAATTTTCCTCAAATGTTTCTAACCCTATAAATAATATCTAAAATAATAAATAATATAACTATAAGGAAAATTATAAATTATGATGTTAATATCTATTACATATTATCTAAATAACAAATAAATATCTAAATTAACATAATACTAATTTATCTATATAAACAGAAGGTTAATATTAATGATAAAATAATATTATAAATTTTTACGAATTAATTTAATACTTTTACATTTATGAGTATTGAGAAGTTATCTTTGATTGTTCGCTAACGATTTCACGCAATTTAGCATATCGTTCAGTTATTTGGCTTAATTAGGATTTTGTCGCCTTTGTAGCAATTTGGTATATGTATAAGGTTAAAGTTTTGGTTTTAGAGTTTTGATGAGGTTCAGGTTTTATTTCTCATACGTATGCATAGATAAAATTTAAGGTTTTTATACACAATTAAGGTTTTTATCAAGTTTGAGGTTAATCTCTTAAAGTCATATATATTTAAAGTTTAAGGTTTTTTTATGCAATTAGAGTTTCAATTAAAATAAAAATTAAGGTTCTTTATATTCTTTCTAAGTTTCACATTTAAAATTTTAATCGATTTTAAACTTAGAAGCTTTATTAACATAAAGAGATCATTTACAGTACAAAAGTTTGATTTTATACTCAAAAGACTAGATTTACTGGGTTTACAATTTTTTATTAAATATGTGTTCTAGAAAAGGTATAGGGTACATACTTGGTTTAGCAATGGGTTCACATTTTTTAGGATTGCACCTTTATCATATCACTTCTTTCTTTGAATTTGATGTAAAAGTTGGTGGTTCGTGAGTTTCAACCTTTTTGCTTGTTTATAGATGTATGGTATAGACGTGCGAAAGTCTTCACAACATTTTGAAACTACCTGTTAGGACCTTAAGGAAGACTTAATAGAATTACCTAAAATTTTCATATCACGTGTGCACTCATGATATGAAAACCGCTATGCAAGTTAGAGATTGCAAGATTCTAAATAATTAATTGCTAGGGTTTCTTATTTTAATTTATTAACATATTGTAAAATATGAATAACCACAAAGATCTAATATTCCACAATTCCTCAAAACTATGGAGAATAAGTATCCCTTGTTGAGAACTTTTGAGTAGCTAAGAAGAAGCCTACATATGTTGAGAAAATTAGTGTTGTGGTCCAATACCAAGTGGCTGAGACTATTTCCCCAAGCTCCACTTGTCGAACACAAACTTTATCTTCGCTTGACTTCCTTGAGTAGTTGCAAAATACAATGGCCATAAGCACAAAGCTGGAGTATCATGAAGAGTATAAGCGCTACATATATGCTATTAGATTTAATCCTAAATAGAAAATCTACAATGCTTCTCTTATGCTTCCATAAGGTTGAGCTCCATGTATACATGCTGAGTTGAGAAGCAAGCTTTACAATGCAATATAAGGTTAAGAGCCTTGTGCTCTACCAACTAAGCTCAGGCCTTTTTTTCTAGATACAAGGCTGAACCTTATCGAGACGTTTGTGCCAAGTTTTTGAATGAGCATCTAAATAATCAAACCTTTTCTTGCTAGCTCCAAAAAAAAGCTAGACAAGTGTTGAACCATCTTTTAGCTCTTATACTGAACTATTATCATCTATGCCAAATAGTTAGTAAACATTCCCAACGAAGCCGAATTGCTATGACCCAAGATGCCGAGAGGTTTACACCGAATCTATGAAAAGCTTTGGCTAAGAGATCGAATTATTCTGTATTTTATATGGCATGGGTAAGACAAGAAGCTCCTTGTTTGAGAAGCACAGCCGCCAAGCACTATGTCCAAGTAGTTGAAGGCCGTGGTCGTACCGAATAGTCGAGAAGTTTGGCCAAGTAGTTCACTTAACCAAAGGTCCATTTTTTGGCAGACAAGCTTCATATTGATCCATTTTCTGAGTTACTAAATTGAGATCAACGATCCAAGTGGCTACAGTTCAAAAGCTCCTTAGTTGCAAATAATTCTTAGTCCGAACTATTCCCCTCATGAAGTTTAGCGCATTGAGATAGTGGACGGATGATGGCTTTTTTATAAATGCTTTTAGAAGCCAATGCCAAGCTAAACGTTGAGTTATTTCGATAGAACATGCTAAATTATCTGTAGCTGAGCCAAATCTTGATAAGGCTGGGCAACTTCAATACGTTTATGAACAACATATCGGAAGAAAACTTAAGCCCTTTTCCTTTTAATCAAAATCCAAGCTTATTAAGTTCCTTCATTGTCGTAAAACTTCAAGATACGAAGCTACTGACCTACCATTGTATAGGAGCTACCTTGCCAAACCGTATACTATATATTGACGTGTACCTTCTAGATTCTAGGCTTCTAATAGCCAAAAAATTCCAAAGTTCAACTTTAGTTGAAACAAATTTGAGCTCCATGTTGAGCTATTGCTACCAATCTACAACAGAGTAGCCTTTTTATCTAAATAGTGATTTATTGGTTGAATTGATTATTTGAGCAATGCATAGAGATTTAGAGACCTACACCTAATATTACCAAGCCTAGTATATGCACTTCATAGTGGTTGAACTTTAGCGAACCAAGTTTCCTAATGTTGAACTCCATTTGATACATAAGCTACTAACATCAAGTATTGACGAGCTAATATGAGGCGATGATGATGCCTACTTAATTCTAAGCACCCGCACATACTTCAACTCTTGATTGATGAAAGTAAGGTAAACACTTCATTGCCCTTATTTTTTATTTATCTACTATTTGCTTTACAATAGATATGATTCAAATTATGCTCATGCTGATCTATTATTGATATTCATGCTTAATTCTTGGTTTCAATACTAAGTTATATTAAGGCATTTGTGACAATTTATTTAACTCTTATCGAGTTCATTCAACCTCCTATTAGCATGAGTATGATAACTTAAAAACAAATTGAGGCTAAACAAAAGTCCTCCATTTTAAGCCCATGTAGACATAAAATGCTAATGGGATATTCCTTAACAACTTTAAGTCCTATACGCAATGGACAATAAGTTAGTATAAACTTAATTGCCTAGTCTAATAGATAAATGACAAACTTCTTGAAAACCCTAAGCCATTTAGCAGTAATAGGTAAAATACTCTAAGTCTAACAACTTGCATAGATGACGAGTGAATAAACCCAAAGTCCCATACATTAATGGACTAGAGGTCAACTAGCCTATTTTACAGCTCTATTTAGCACAAGTCATTTTTAGCTCAAACAACCTGCATGCTCCCTTACCTCTTTAAGCGTTCTTTCCTTTTCAAGCACTTTAGCCTCCTTAGGCACTCACCTCTTCAAGCACTTCAGGCCCCTTAAGCCATTACCTCTTCAGGCGCTCTCACCTTCTCAGGTGCTTAAGCCTTTTTAGGCCATTGCCTCTTTAGGCACCCTCGTCTCTTCACACTTATCAACCTTGTTAAGCCTTCACCTCTTCAGGTGGTTTAGCCCTTTTAAGCCATTACCTCTTCAAGCGCTCTTGCCTTTTCAAGCACTTCAACCTTTTTAGGCCATCACCTCTTTAAGTGTCCTTGTCTCTTCAAGTAGATCGGCTTCCTTTAGGCCTTCGCTTCTTCAAGCTTCAACTACTCTAGCCTCTTTGGGTCTTCGCCTTTTTAAGCATACCAATATTTATAGGTGCTTCGGTCACTTTAGCTTTTCGCCTTTTTAGGCTTTTTGTTTCTTTAAGTGTTTTAAACTCTCTAGGTTGAGATTATAAACCCTTCCAGAAATCCCATGAAATCAACCTCCTTAGATACTCTCTCTTCCGACTTCGTTACGAAAGCAACTTCCGTTTAACACTTCTTGATCGAATGACCTTAAATCAGGAACATAAGGTTTAGTTGAAATTAAATCATCCATGCTCGATCTAGCAATCTTAGACAATTGTTTTGATGAACTATCACTAAAAGAAGAGAAAGAACCAGGAGTTAGTGCCTACATAACTGGTTGCTTGCTTACCAAGCCATCTTGGCAAGCTCCTCCAGTTCGATTATTATTCTTGACTTGACTTACTATTATAAAGCAAAATGCTTTAGGCATCTTTTGAGCATGTTCAGCTTAAAAAATTCCTGGAGTCCTACGGCATTCTCACAGAAAGAAAACATAGCTAATAACACACTATTTTGTTTTTGTAGAAAGTAATCAATTCTTCCAGTCTTGTTCAGGCTTAGAAAGGTTTCCTTTATCAATTCCAATAGTAGGGGAGCCTATGTAGAAAAAGTTATAGAAGAGCACCACGGTTCAGGTCTCAACACATAGGGGTAGGGTGAATTCATCTGCAAGGATCGTGAATCAATGGAAGGGAAGAATCATACCATAATTTTGAAGTCAGCCCCAACCGAGATGAGACTTAGATGGCAACCTAACTTAGTACGTCATAATTGAGAAAGAGAATACCCCCCAGAGTCAGAATAGAGGTGTCGTCTTCTCTACCTCTAGCACAAGTGAATAAGAGAATATCACTTCCTTGAAGGTGGTAGTATTACCGTCTACAGGTTAAGTCATGAGATCTAAAGTTCAAATACTCAATGCCATGAATCGAGAAATTGGGGTAATAGACGAAGGCCTTGGTCCATCGGTACCTTAGGGGCAATCATTAGTGCCAGTGTATAATAAGATATTATAAATTCTTACTATAGCGAAGAGAGCTGATGAACAAAAAATGAAGATTTTGGTGGCTTTTGCCACTTATGATCAATGTTCATAAGAGCGAGACGGTTCCATGTTTTATAATGTTTAAGTAGCATTCTTGTCGAAAGGATTTTTTAGGAGGCTCGGACAACTACCGAACATCCCTGAAGGATGGAACAACATAATGAAGAAGGCAGCGAAGATATGGAGGAAAAGATAGGGGGGCAAGTGTTGATAGGAATTTTTGGATAATTATTATGTAAGCTCAATATCTAAGCCTAGTCCATTGACCCAGTCTAAAGACAATCTCTGTTGACTCACTATAAATAACAGGCAAGACTCCTAGGTAAGAGGACCTCTTCCATTCTCTCATTTTTCCTAACTACAGGACATTTCTCTTTACATGATAAGAGGGCTGACTTAGGCATTAGAGTGGTTACGTTGAAGCACCCTTCGACACTCTTTGAAGCCGTTTTCATGTTTTCCAAGGATTTGCATACCGGGATGAAAATCAACCATCAACAATTGGTATCGTTTATGGGAACGGTTGTCATAGTTTTCTGATGAATTCTTCAAATGATGCAATACAATGGAATGATTATCATAGTTTTTTCGTAGTGGAATTTCGTCCCGTGCATAATTTTCCTAAAACTCTTGATGAGTCCTTGTCAGATGGAGTTAGTAGGGCAATCTTATCCTTGTAAGCATTAAAGTTGTACGACACCTATTTATTAGGGGCATACAAAGGAAGAGCAATAGTGATTATAGTTGTTTCCTTCTCCAAAGCAAGGTAACCATTGTGACTTTGTCCATTATCCAGTTCGTAACTATCACTCTTATGTAAGATTTTTTGTGGTGGATACCTACGACATCTTTTGGTGGTTTGTAACCGTCATTGCTTGATTGGTAACTATAGCTTTATCCTCTATGGCCGAAGGTTGAAACTTTGAGTATGGTTTGATTGTTTGTATATGTACGAAGACTAAAGTTTCTTCATCATTATAGTATTACCAATTCTATATTTATCAAATGGTATGAGCATCTCCTTTGATGAGTGGAGATTAGCCATAAATGGAAATGCAATTTATATCCCTGCTACTAGTTTCCATGGTGATCGTATTGTGGTTGTTCAAATCACAACTCAAATCAAGAACAAAGTGTAGAATTTTGTATGGTTATATCCCTACTACAATCAAGGTCCAAGAGTCGAGCATTGATCCACTGTATGTTGCCAACTTGTTAGCGAGTCTACAACTTTAATGTGACAAATGGGGGATCCAAGTAATACGTAAAAGTTGCTAATTAATTGAAACCACTTATAATTAGTCATAGTGCAGAGAAGCAAGTTAAGTAAAGGTCGAGCGGTTGACTTATTCTCATTGATTACTGAAATAAGCATAGACAAGTTATAAGTGAACTTGAGGGCTAATAGTTGAGCAAAAATGGCCAACGTGCTGAACTTGTTTAGTCGCCGAGGTCAATAGCTAAGCAACCATACTACCTTACAACCCATTGAGTTTAGAGCCATTTGTGACTCGAGTGAATCAAGAATGGCCATAACAAGTTACAACAAAGTTTCCTTATGCATTCCACTACTGAGCTTATTTCATTAAAGGTGACTTAATCTCCATGTTCTGAGTTTGTCCCTTTCGAACTATTTGGAATCTCGGCAAAGAAGGAGCCGAGTTCTAGATGATCATAGCAACTCGAACGATAGAACACCATATAATATTTTAGTACCTCATTCTTCTTTAAAAATTCTGCACATCTAGACTCCATTGTAATGAGAGAGGAAGTGATAGGCATAGTAAAAAATATGGAAACCTTTAAGATCACAGCTTAGTAATCCTCTCAATATCACATCTTGGATAAAATATAGTACGTAAGCCTGTTAAAGCTTACGATCAAAGTAATCTCCATGATTTGGGCACATACGAAACATATAATGGAAGTTGGTTCACAGCAGCTGAGCTCCTTTATGGCCAATCTTGTGTGGAACTTGAGTTCTTTCATAGCTGAGCTCCTTTGTGGTTGATCTTTCTAAGCTGCCCACAAATGTCCGTAAAGATAACAAGTGTCAATGCTGAGATTTTCTATCGGCTTACGATGTTGCCAAGAGGCCAATAGCTAGCGCTAGAGGAAGGGCTTGAACCTTTGAGTGTTTTTCTCTAAACACGACCACATGGTTAGAACTAGGATGACTAGAAGTGCAGGTGCAGGTACTTCCTCCTACTATCCTAAAGGGGGGAGTCAACATGCTGATGAATAATGATTGGCTTGATTCAAGCAACTTTGTCTTGATTTAGCCAAAGAAAATTCCGAGTTAAATAAAAAACATGAACAAATCCTTAACCTTCTTCATAAAAGTTTTCACTTGAATCAAGAAAGAGCATGGCAATCATGATGCCAACAGTATTGATGATTCCATTTATTCACTTAATTACAAAAAGAGCAAGCTGAGGTTCAAGCAATACCCTTATCTCCTGCTTTTAAGAAGATTGATAAGGGCAAGCAACTGTAGCACGTGCATCATACGAGACCCTTGCATATCAATACCCCTATTACAGTGACCAAACAGTTCCAAATCAAGAAAAGTCCTTTCATCCTAGAGATTTTGGAAGAAGTAATACCTCAGCACGTTAAGCTGCCCCAGTTCTAAACATATGATGGGACAAAGTACCCTGAAGACCACTTGGAGTACTACCATACACTGGCGAAGTTGCATGGTTTAAGTGATGTGGTAGCTTATCAAGCTTATCCCTCAACCTTGAGGAATGCAGCTAGCATATGGTTCAAATACTTGAAACTAAATACCATTTCATGTTTCGATGAAGTAATAGAAGTGTTCCTTTAACACTTCCTTACTAGCAAACTTCCTATTAAGGACTCTTTAATCCTTAGCACCATCAAACAAAAGTCCGATGAGTCAATCAAGGACTATTTAGCCAAATTTATGGCCAAGATGATTTAAATCCTAGAACTAGATGTGAGTTTGGCCTGTAACGCCGTAATCAATGGAGTCAAACCTCATGGAGACTTTTTCAAGTCAAGCCAAAAACTTTCGCTAAGTTTAAGGCTAAAGTCACCTCATACATTCAACAGGAAGACAACATAAAGGCATGACGAGAGGCTGATTAGAGTAAAGGAGATGGGAAGAATGACAAATGAAAAAATGCAAAGGATAGACTTAGCACGAACAACGAAAATAGTTCAGATGTCAAGAGAAAGAGACCAAGGATCCCAACATTCTCATCTCATATGCTTGTCAATCATCTAATCTCGGACATTTTGATGGAGGTACATAGGGAGAGAGATGTCCTCTAATGGTCGGAAAGAATGCAAGGGAATCCATCAAGAAGAAATTTGAACAAGTACTGTGATTTCTACTGTGATAAGGGTCACAATATAGATGAGTACATTCAACTCAAGAATGCAATTGAAGATGCAATACAATGAGGGCACCTATGACAATTTTTAGTACATGATGCCGAAGAATCGAAAGATTATTTTAGAAGGGAAGAGAGGAACAAGAAGATGACACTCGACCAGCAATGTAAAAATTAATACCATTGTCGATGGACTTAATATAGGCCAATCGAGTTCAAAGAACTCGATTAACGCCAAGAACTACGTTTGCAATATTTATGGAAAAAAGGTCAAGATTGACAATATAATATCTTTTGAAGAAGAGGATTTTGAGGGTATCCAAAGGCCAAATGATGATGCACTTGTCATCAATGCGAGAGTTGCTAACTTTGAAGTCAAGAATATTTTTGTTGACATGAGAAGTTCGACTGATATCATTTTTAAGCACGCCTTCAATCAAATGGGGCCTAAGATCAAAGTACAACTATGATCTTACAAGTATGACCTCTATGCCTTTAATAATCAACCCATCCATGTAACCAGAGTTATCTCTTTGCCAATATAGATTAGGGACGATGACCATGCCAACATTTATTCGGCATTATCTCATCAATGGCACATTTAGAGGCTAAGTTTTCTACTCTTATAGGGTCAGTGTATGCAAAGGGGATTAGCAATTGGCATGGTCCTTATATATAGACAAGAAGGAGTATTTTAAGTTGAAACCTATCTAGAAGGTAAGTCAGTCAACATAGAGAATGCCGAGAATGATACAGAGGAAATTCCTTTAGGAAATGATTTTGAGAAGACAATAAGGATAGGAAAACCTATGTTAGCAGATGTCTGGCAAAGTCTAATTGACTTCCTATAAGCCAATGCTGACCTGTTTGCATGGTCATCTTTGGACATGCCGGGTATTCTAAGAGACGTTATAGTACACAAGCTCCAGATTAACCCAAATGTAAAAGTGGTCTAATAGAAAAATAGACATTTTGAATAAGAGAGACAAGCGACAATAGAAGAAGAGGTCCAGAAATTATTGAAGATAGGATTCAAACAAGATAGGCAATTTATCTTTACTTTTAACCTCTAAAGAACTCAATATCAACTCGCAAAAGAAAATTGGTGGAGAGTAAGCCATACAAGCTTAGTAAGTTATCCCTTATACTATACTAGCAAGCAAGTTATCCAACAATTTATTAACAACATATAAATGCATGAATAAGTAGTATGCCCAACAATATATGCAGTTGATCGATGCGGCATATAACATCGGATTTAATATCCTTTGAAGTAAGGGTTAGAGATTCATTAGTGTCAATCACAACTGGGTTTTAGCACTTGTGTTTTTAATCATAAATTTAAATTTCGTATTTCATGAAATACATTTCATTTCAAAGAAATCTAATAGTACATAAAATCTTAGGTTTAGCAGTGAGATAGCCCCCCATAGTCCACATTCATACCCTATAACGGTGGTCTCTCGACTTGACCCTTAGTCACCTATGATTAGCATTCTCAACTCCAAGTAATCTCGTGAGCTAAGGATAGGTCTTGCCATACCAGTGCTCATGCACTATATTAATCAAATCATGTAAGAATCTCATCCCTAAAAGGCCCTTCATTACCATTTGTGTAAGGTGATAACTAGAACGTTATATGCAATGTTTGTACTTATGCATGATCCATTTATTTTAAGCTAAGTCGAATATGACTAAGTCAATTTATTATGTGATTAACCAATATCAACAAACCATCCAAATCATGCAAAGTTCAATCACACAATCAATTATTTAGTTACCATATTTAACCACATTTTTCAAAACAACCAAATAATATTCAATCACATGCATATTTTCAAACTCCAAGCATTAATTTATTAATATATAAAATTTGGATGTACTAACTGTAAGCATAAAACAAGTTAGAGTAATTGGAATTACTCACTTAACTAAAGCTAATATGAATCATAGCAATCAATAGGTAGCTTTCCTTCGTGATCAATATTTCGTAATAAATAGAAATAAAAGAAACCTAATAAGTATTTAGACGTGGTGCTAAACAACCTAACCAGCTCACTATCTATCTTATGATTCCCGTTTTCATTTAAGTATTAAATCACATGTAACTTTTTCATTTTACCTTTTTATCTTTGCATTGTTCTAGTAGATTCTTATTAAGTTCAAGCGTACTTCTTTACTAATAAAGTTTAATAAAAATTTATAGTGTTATTTCACACTACTTAACTTATTTATGGTAATGATTAGGAAATTTTATTTTATAAACCTTGCAAATTTAGCTTTCAAAGTATGAAATTGAACTCATATACTATAGATGATTTCTCTAAGTTAATCGAACCAATAATTTTAAAACCGATCAAAATTTTAAATTTGAAACTCAAAATAAGTATGAAATCCCTAACTTATTAATCGAAACTCTAATCGCATACGAAAATCTTAAACTCTAAATATGTGTAACTGTAAGAGATTGACTAGGAATCTAATAAAAACCTTAATCACGTATGAGAACCTTAAATTCTATGTGTGTATACACATACGAAATATTGAACCTGAACTTGGCCAAAATCTAAAACTAAAACTATAAACTTATCAAACACACAAATTTATTGTAATGGTGATAAAGCCTTAATTAGGCACAATTATCAACCGATACGTGTAATCGCATAAAATCGCTAACAAACGATTAGAGATAATTTTTTAATGCTAATAGACATGAGAGTACTAAATTAATTTATAAAATTGATAATATTATTTTATAACTATGAATAACTTTATATATATAAATTAATTAATGTTATAAAATTTAATTATTGTTCTTGCTTTTATTATTTATTTGTTGCTTATATTGTATATAGTCAATATAAATTTTATACCTTATAATTTTCTTTATAATTATAATATATTTTATTATTAATATTATGCATAGTAATAGAAATATTTAAAGAAAATTTAAAATTTATTTTATTTATTTATTTCTATTAATTTTTCTTTCATTCATTATTTTTCCTTTCTATTCTACATTTCCCTTTTGTAAATTATAATTGTTAGATATACACAATATTATTATTTCAAATTTTAAGCAAAAGTCAATATGTCCTTATCAATGCATTTAATTCACTCTTATTTCTTCTTTTCTTTTCTTTTCCCCTCTTTTCTTTCACTCCATGTCATGACACATACCCATTCTAGAATCCTCACTAACTTTCTTTGATTATCTTCAAATTTCACACACATTTCACTCATTTTTCACCCCTAAATTAAATCGATATCTTCCCTTTCCTCCTTCTCATCTCTATCTTTTTGTTTTTCTTAGTTTTCTTCACCTACCATTCTACACTTAGTCACACTACAAATTCCATATTCAACCAACAACACGAAGTAGATAAGAAAAAGAATTCATCACCTAACCTTCTCAAGAACAAGTAAATATATTCCTTTTGTATTTTGTTTGTACTGTTTTATTATGTAGAACTTAGTTTTAAGTATTTCTTGTATAGTTTGTATATTACCATGCCTGAAGTATTGTATATGTAGTTGAGTATTTTGTAATTAGAATCATATGTATATGTATTAGATTTTTATGTATTTAATCTTATTTCTTTTGGAAAGCATGTTTACATATGTAAATATATTATTATATCCATATTGATATATGTAAGAATATATTATAGGTTTAGTTAGTTATATGTACATATATGCAAACATATATATATATATATATATATATAGTGCATATACATATATGGAAGTAAATCAGAAAATATGATAAAAAATATATATAAATATATACATCCTTATACATGAGTACCCCTTTATGTATATAACTAAGTATAATAAGAATATTAACTATATATACATAAGTATGCCAACCAAACCATGATAGTGTATATATATGAATCATATGAAAACTCCATAAAATTATACTTTGAAAATATGAAAATACGTATAAATATAAGTATATAATAGTATGTAGGTACGCATATGAATATGATATAATAGTATTATATATACAAGTTTATGTACAAGTACATATACTAATATGCTAAAAGTATATATATGGACATATACATAAGATACTTAAACATATAAATATAAAATAAATACGTATGTATATTATAATACAAGTAATTAATATAATATAATAAAATAATCACATACATATATACATGTATGTATAGGCCAAAACCTATGATAATAAGATAAAATTTAAGAAATATAGAACTGCAAATTATATTAATAATAATACATAATATTTAGTCACATAATTATATTAAACTTACTTAAAAATTAGTTAGATCATAAATTAACAAAATGAGATACAAAAGTAATAAACAAGAATATATAAGTCAAAATAACTAAATTTATAATAAATTAAATCTATATCTAAAAATGCAAGTCTCAATGTCTAAAACAGACCCTACCGTGTGAACGTACGTCCAAAAATTATGAAAATCAACTATAAGCTCATAAATATTGGAAATAAAATGAAAAAGTTATATACAATTAATGAAAGAGTTCAACTGGGGGAAACTGATAGAAAACTTAAGTAGATTTAGGTAAGTAATTACCTAGGATAACTAGCTTACTTAGTTACTTATTATCGTTTCCATTTTTTAATAATCAGGTCAACTTAACACAGGTTTGGATCTCCTTAAGGATTACAACGAATTGTGAGAGACGTCATGACTGAGTGAATAATTTCTATGATTTCATGCTTGTTTGTATTTGTAATTGGTGAATTTAAATAATGCTATTAATTGGGTATTATGTGGGTTCGGGAAATGCATGTAGATGCCATTGCTTGTTGAATTGTAAAATTACTTTAAATGCCGATAACAAATTATTTGTTGCAAATTAGATTAGATCAGAACTGTATTATTTATGATATAGTCTGGTCATACAATAATCGAACTTAATTATACTTGACTTATTAATTAACTTGAAACATACATTGATATGCATCACATAAATTAATTCCGGTCGTCACATCATATAGAGATAGGGAGAGGCTATACAAGGTTTATTAATTTTATGAATATAATGGTTTAGCACAATGCACACATACAATATGACTTTACCTTAGTTCATAAGAATAGTAGGGGTTGGAGGCATTAACTATTTAACTAAAGGTCAAGTCCAGAGGCCTCCGTTTAAAGATGAGTGTGGATTGCAAGAGCTCACTCATAATTATACCTAGAACTTGGTTTTTAATTAAAACAAATAGAATAATTTATTTGAATATGAAACGCGGAGTTTTATAGTAAAGTAAGTTCTAGTATAATACCTAGATTTGACTAGTGTTGTGTATACTTCAACCTAGAACTTGGTTTTTAATTAAAACAAATAGAATAATTTATTTGAATATGAAACGCGGAGTTTTATAGTAAAGTAAGTTCTAGTATAATACCTAGATTTGACTAGTGTTGTGTATACTTCAACCTTGATTTCAAGAGGCGTTGAATTTGAGTTGCATATAGTACTTGGTTAGCTATATATATCTGATTGACATTCTACTTGTTCATTCATTCATATGGTTGAATTTAATGTATTAATAACTTGTTTGTTGATGTAGTTGAGATATTTACTCATTAAACTATTTAGCTTATATTCTTATAGACTTTTGACGTAGGACTACCTTTTTGTAAATGCCGGTTGCAGGATGCTAGAGGTTAGTACTGGATTTCGGGCAAATGTGAGCTAATGTGGCATTAAGGGAATATACTTAGGCTTCTATGTATGTATCTCTATTATGACCTTGTTGTAGTTATTGCACTTATGACTTAAACCACCGTATCTTTTGTTTAGTGTAAATGTTTTAAACTAAATCTCATATGAATATAATTATGCTATGCTATCATTTTATCTGATTGCTCTTAAGAAGCTAGTTATTGTAGTAACCTTGTATATCATATGAAGGATCATGATTAGAAGGGAGACCAATCGATGGTCTTTTACGTAATGTATCGTGTCTATTACGATTAGGGCACTCTCGGGTCGTAATAGCCATAATTATGAAACCAAGTAATCCTTCTATTAAAAAACTTAGGTTATTGCATAAGAACCTTACTTATTCTTAAAAGAAGTTTTGATTATTTTTTAAGCTTGATTATCCTTAGGTTAGGAACTTTGGTTATTCTAAACCATGAAATGAAGTAATCCATCTCATTGGGACTAAGGTTATTCCATAAGTTTATAAGAGTCTTCGAATTACAGACCTTAGTTATTCTCAATTGTGAAATCAAGTAATCCTTCTTTTTAGAAATTTAGTTTTGTTCTATAAAAACCTTAGTCATTCTTGAAATTAGCTTTGCCTACTTAAGAGTCTTAGTTATCCTTAGATTGGGAACATCGGGTATCTTCGTTAGTGGAATCAACTAATCCATCTATTTATGATCTTAGGTCATTCAACATGTTCTACCGAACATCGGGTATCTTCGTTAGTGGAATCAACTAATCCATCTATTTATGGTCTTAGGTCATTCAACATGTTCTACCCAATCCTTAGATTAGGAACTTTGCCCCTCCTCAATCGCGAAACCAAATAGTCCATCTTGTTTAGATCTAAGATTATTAGCCAACTTCTTAAGAGCCCTTAGATTAGGAATTTTAGCTATCCTCAATCATGCAACCATAGTCATCAAAATTGTGATTTTACCCATGTGATTCTACGAGTTTATGATTTTAGGTGGCTCTTCCAAGTTAACTCAGGTATAGAATCTTTTTTTGTATTGAAACTCACATTTTTAATCGAGTTTACATATAAACTTAATAGAAACTTACGTTTTTGACCGAGTTTACCAATTCTACATATTTGAGATGAATGGACTAAAAACACAAAGGAAAAAAAAATACAACTAGCCTTTTACAAGTCATCAATTATTAAGGCAATATAACGTCTATCCTATCTTATTCAAATTTTTTACCTCTTTCTTCCTTTTCCAATCTCTTATTTTATGTTCATAGTTTTTATCCAAGTTACAACTCCAATAACAAGGTTTGCAAAAAAAAAACTATATGCTTTATTTTATACTATCAATAACTTAAAATGAGTTGAAATGTTTAGTTCTTTTTAACTTACAACTTAAAAAAAAATTGGAAAATGTTTAGTTTCAACTCTATTTGTCCTTCTTCTATACATATTAGATTATATATTAAGAATTTTTATCAAAAAAAAAACACTTAATTTCTTCATTTTTTAAAATTTTCACAATGTATTTCAAGTTTTAAACAACACTATAAGTATATCAGTAATTTTTTAAAACTATTTTACATAAGTTGTAGAAACTTATGTTTCTACGTTTCAATTTTATAGACCCTCTAACGATGTTAGGTAAAATCGTTAGTTTGACAACCTTAACCTATTATTTCTATTTAGGAATATAGGTTACTCAACAAGGACCTTCTCTATTCTTGAAAGAAGCTTTGGCTATTCAGGAGTTTTCATTATCTTTACGTTAGGATGTTTGGTAATTCTTGATAACGAAATTAAATAATCCTTCTTATTGGAAACTAATGTTATTCTAGAAGTTCTAATGAATCCTCATGTTACGGACCTTAGCTATTCTCAACTATGAATCTAAGTAATCCTTCTTTTTAGGAACTTTGTTTGTTTAGCAAGAAACCTTGATTATTCTTAAAAGAAGCTCTAGCTTTTTAGGCATCGTCGTTATCTTCATATTAGGAAATTTTGCTATCCTTGTAAACCCTAAGAAATCAGTAGTTAAACCTTAATTCAAGTCCGAGTGTCTTAAACTATACAATTTGTCGATAAGGCTAATACCAATAGTAACAATAAAATATTATGAAATTTAATAAATCAAATATAACACCGATAACAAAACCCTAGGAATTACCTTAAATCACGTACTAAAACCTTAAAACTGATTTATGCACCATTAATCAAAATTAAACTCGAATTTGTCCAAAACTCTAAAGTTATAAATATAAGCCTATAAAATAGTTAAATATTACTCAATAATGAAAAAATTATAGTCGATTACATTTTTTGATTAAATCGCCTATTCACATGAAATCTTAACAAAAATCGTTACAATAACTTATAAAAATTATAATTGTAACGGGTACCAATTAAATTGATAAATTTTCACAAAAATTTAAAAATTAATTTATGATGAGTAATGTTATAATTTATATGTTTATAAAAATTACATATATTTATTATTAATTTTTATTTTCTTCCTTTTTATTTTTCTCTTTTCTTTCTTTTCTTCTTTTTCTTTGCTTGCTACGTCTTGGAATCGGAACGAAAATATCTAAATGCCAGCCCATGTGATGAAAATAAAAATGCCAAGTGTTGATTAAACAATGAAAGAAAATTTTGAAATGATTAATTTGTCTCATCCTCATTGATATAAAAGATTGGGATAATATTTCAATTTATCTTCTTTTCCTCCTAAACTTGCTGATCACGTGAAACAAGAGAAAGAAATAAAATTTGCAAAACAAATCGAAACTTAAGAAGCAAAAACGTAAGTAAAAGAAGAAAAAGAAGGAAGAAAAGAAGAAGAAAAATTAAAAGTAATAGGTAAGTAAGTTATTTTACAAGTATAAATATAACGACCCAACAGTATCGTTGTCGTGATAGGTCGCCGTGTACCGTATAAAGGTCTATTATCAACCCCCTTGCTGATCATAGGCCTTTCATACGACACACAAGGCTCCTTCCACTCTACGTTACCACTAAGCCCATAGAAAAATAATATAGAGCAATTTAACTAAAATTACTTCTATGTTATAAATTAACTAATTGTATGGGCTCATGAGAACCACACTAAAACAATATTACAAACGAATGCAATTCATAACGGAACTGCATAAAATCTAAGTTATGCATAAATATATATAAAGTATCTAAATATCTATAATCTATTACAAAATGTCCTCTTCGCTCTCTGATCGCTCCAACCCGTCTCTACCCGAGACTTACCACGGGCATGCCTCGGCCCGGATTGACGAAGAGGTTCTCCTGCACCAACAGAAATCTATAGGGGAGTAAGCTTACGCTTAGTGAGATAAATACCCTCATCAGTACCACACGACAGAAATTTATTAGATGCACAATCATATGAATGCATGAACAAACAGTATGCCATACAACGCATGCAGTGACCTAGGAACTGCATACGACTCAGAATTTCGCCCCCTGAAGTCGGGGTTTGGAGATAATTAACCGACCCAAACCAAAATCCGGGTTCTAGACCTTGGGTTTTATTTCATTTGCACTATCGTGCTCATACCAAAACAAAACTCTACATATATACATATATATATACTTCCTTCACCAAAATCAAACTGTATCCTTTAAAAATCCTAAGTCTAGCGGTGTGGTGGCCCCCGCAGTCCACAAACACACGCCCTAAGCAGAAGCCACAAGACTCGGCCCCTCGCCGACGGTTGGCGTCTCCTAGCGCCTAGTAAGCCCATCGGCTTAAGACAGAGACTCAATATATATGATGGCATAGCTAGTGCCCAATCCTGCAGGAAACTCGTATTCCTGTGAGTCCCTTCCCATCTTCTGCGTGAAGCGGCAGTCGGTGTTATCCGTATGCAATATGGGGAATGCATGATTCATTTTGAGTTCTTAATCATATAAGTGATTAACTTGATTTTCAGGGTGATCAACCAATTTCATTCCATACAATTCACAAGTATATATTCATGCAAACAA
This sequence comes from Lumnitzera racemosa, assembly GCA_024138005.1. NCBI lineage: Eukaryota > Viridiplantae > Streptophyta > Magnoliopsida > Myrtales > Combretaceae > Lumnitzera > Lumnitzera racemosa. The sequence goes on from JAMXBC010000005.1 coordinate 58,316,777, forward strand.
TTCCCAATTATTATATATAATTAACAAGTCATCACACTCATCCATAATTTCATACACATGCATCTCCCATATCCCACAAGCATCCAAATTTATAAATATAAGATTAGGTGCATCTACTTTACAAGCACAATCAAGTAAAGAGTCATCGGGAATTTACTCACTCTGCCATGTGGTTCAATCAAAGTAGTCCGGAGGCAAGTCGTCTCCGAAAACAGTGTCCCCTGGTCATTGAAATAATTTTTATAAGGAATTGAAGCAAACTTAAGAAACTATGTAAATTTTTCTTAAGTTATATTCTTAGCTAGTTCTCGGAATTTTTCCGGTTTTTACCTAAAGTTCAATCGCGTATAACTTTTTCGTTTTAAATCCGATTTCTATGATCTTATAGTCAATCTTCATCGTTTTCGAGTGTACTTTAACGTGGTAATATTAGATTTTCGAAATGAGGTATGAAATTCTGTCCATGGGTCAGAACAGTAGCGTTCCTCATGTGTTGGAGTGTTTTTGGGCCTTGTTTGGTAAATGGGCTTTTGATAGCTTGAGGAATCCTTTGGGCTTGGTCTTTAGATTTTATCCTAAGCTTAAAATACTCCTTGAGATCAGATTTACAACTTTGATTTATATTCCTAAGGCTAACAACCACTTCTTGGGCCCTTTAGTGAGCTTAAGTTATCAAATGGGCTTGTTTTTGGTTCAACTAAGGTTAATGACTTTGGTGGGCTTATAGGGCCTTAGGTGGATTTATTATGGGCTTCAAAACAACTTCTCTTGGTTCTTTAAGTTGCTGGTCAGATTTTTGTTGAAGGCCCATCTTAGAGTTCTAAGCTTGTTTTGAGAGTTTTAGGCCCGGTTTTGAGTTTTAGGCTTTGTATGCTAATCATACTTGCTTTGGTTAATCCTTTCACTTTGTTCTTTCACTTTTATCATATTTTTAGGCCTCATTTACCCATGTTCCATATCTGTTCATGTTGGTCCTAAGGGTCCTTACTTGGTTTTTCAACTTGTTTCATCATTTCCTTAAGTGTAGGTGATAGATTATGCACTTAACTACTTGTGTATAAATCTTAACTTAAGTTCCCTTCCATCAAATGATCCTTTAACTCATGCTCCACATAAAGAAATAAAAGATCTTATACTTCATAAAACCTCCATATCATAGCTCATGCCATACAAGGTTGATTTCTTCATAAAACTTCATGTGATGGATTTTTCCTTAACTTAAGTCTAGTTTTGAGCATGTTTAACTAAATGGAAACAAAATCAACATTCAAATGATCATGGAACCTTCACGTCCAGCATGCTTACCCTTCATCAAAGTTCTCATTTCAAGATTTCCTTAGCTTAAAATCTTCCATTCAAAGCATTAAACAAATGTCCATACAAAACACCAACTTTACATGCTCATATTTCAACTTCATGTAATGGTTTTAGGGTTTGTTTCTTAAAACGAATTTTTGTGCTATAACAACTCAAACCTTACTCATATCTTCAAGAAATCCAAGTCTTCTAACATAAATATTAATCCACACATCACAAGAATCACTTACTCGTCCTTAACGCAAAGTTTGGTGGTTGTGCACTAAGGTTCCTCTTAAGCCTTTAACTTTGCTTCCTCCTTTTTGCTTACCTTTTTGAAACCCGAATTCTTTGGTCTTTTGGAAAGGGGTTTATGAAAGATTCTAATGGTCTTAGATGATCTTAAATGATGAAAGAAAATGGCACATGAACAAAGAAAAAAATGCCATGAGTTGAAGCTTCAAAATGGAAGAAAATGGATTTTGTGGGGTAAAGTTGTTTCCCCTTTTTATGTTTGTTTTAAAAGAGAGAAAGATGAAGTGAAAGTGAGATTAAAAGTGAGAGAAATGGGGAGGAGTGCAGCCGGTTGGAATGAAGAGAGAAGGAGTGTTTAAATGCCTTGAAAGTATTGTCTTAAAGCTTACAAAAAGTCAACAATTGCAACTCTTGATGATGTAAGCATTAAGGGATGAATAGTGATGTATAAGAGGAAGTGATTGATGGGTGAATGACAAATGCATGGCCCCCCTTTCTCCCCTTTTTAGATCTGCCATGGGAAGTCTTTTAATGGCATGGAGTGGTCTTGTCACCTTTATTAAAGTTAAGCTCATGATTTCTTGTGAAAATTTGTCCATATGTAGTATAAGTGAAGAGGTGATAAGGAAATTGTCTTATCACTAGATTTTGATAAGTTATCAATTGATAAATGATTCCAACTCTCAATTGATAAGTTATCTAAGGTGATTGATTGATCTACTTATTTATGGTGTAAGGCTTATGCATGAAGATAAGGGCATAGCCTTATAGAAAATTATTTTAGGATTTTCATCTTACATTGTTTTGTGATTTATGATTTGATTTTTGTAGAATTGTGAAATTTTATAAAGTTGAATAAAATTATTCAAACTAAATTATCGATTAATTATTTATGGTTAAAATTCCTTAATGGTCTTAAGGTTTAGGGTTTTAAGTAGCTTTAGAGCTCGCAGTTCTTCAAGCTCGGGTTTTATCGACAATTAGCTTTTGAATTGACAATTGGCTTTTGAATTGTAAAAATTTAATTTGTTCCTAAATATAAACTTAAGTTTTTGGTTTAGTTGATCTTTATGAACGTTCGGGAGGTACTCCTAAACAAGTCTTAGGCCTACTAAAAGTAGGGTTTACAATAAATGTATAGAATATAGTATATACATATATAAATGTAATGTTTGTATGGTATTTTTATAAATATAACATTACTATTACATGTATATATGCATAAATACTTAAATTGAATTATATATGTATGTATAAAGATATGTATGTATACATGTATGTACATAGGTATATTATACGAAAGGATTATGTATTATGTATTTTGTTTAGAATACATATAGTTGGTATTAAGTATGTTTACAAAATAACTATAGTATATATATATATATATATATATGTGTGTGTGTATGTGTGTGTATACGGAAACTACATATATATTTATATATGTATAATTATTTTCATATATATATATATAAATACGTAGTCGTATAGTATATATGTAGTAGTGTATTTCTATAAGTGGTAATATATGCTTAAATACATATTGTACATATGACATATATATATATAATATAGAGTATATGTATAACATATAATGTATACCGAATATATCATATAGTACATGTATAATATATACTATACATATTTTATACCAAATACTATATAAATATATATACCGAATATTAAGTAAGTAGTATATAGTATATATAATATAATAATATTTATTAAATAAAATAAATTCATAATTACGTGAGGAGTGTATATATATATATATATATAATACTGCAAATTAAGAATTTCTCAATAAAATGAAATTATAAAATTTATCAAATATACTATAAGTCTATATATATATGTATGTGTGTATAAACGTAACTAATGAATAATGAGAAAAATAAGAAATAATAAAAATCATAACGGCAATAATTATAATAATAATAACAATAAGGCTAAAATCTCAAAAATAGGAAAAGTAAGCTTAAAATGATAAAAATACCAATTATATGGTTTAAATAATTATTACACCATAAATATATTAAGAAAAAGCAAAAATTAATATTTTATAATTTTTAAACTTAAATAGTAAATTTTGTGATATTTTTATATCACAATTTAAATTGCGAGTCATAACATCCAAAACAAATCTTGTTATGAGAAAACACGTTCGAAAATGATCAAAATGGACTAAAACTTCATAACGATCCGAGCTAAAACAAAAAAGTTACATGCGATTCGATAAAAAGTTCGAATCGACAATTTTACGTAACTAGGTAAAGTAGACCCTACAAATTATGATACTAGTTAGCTTTAAATTCCCAAACTTACAAATTTTTATTATTCTCAAGTAATTTTGATATAGACCTTGAGTTGCCACAAGATTACTACAACCCCTAAGTTGTCCTCGATTGAGTGAGTTTTTCTTAATGATTCCATATTTGTTTGTGTTTGTAGTAAGTGAATATAAGTTATGATCAGTAAGTGAATATAAGTTATGATCAATAAGTGAATGTATATGGGGTTGGGTTATGTTTGTGCATGATAATTATTGTTGATGGTGAATTTACTTTAAATTTCAATAATGTAATGATTATTGCATAGTAGATTCTCTAAGAATTGATTGTTTGTGACTTAGAATAATCACTAAATAAATAAGACCTAATTTTATTCAACTAGAAAAAGTTAACTTAGATCACGCATAATCATGTACTGCATAACTAATTATGGTAGTCACATCACATAGAGGTAGCGAGAAGCCATACGTGGGTTGATTATTGATTGTTATAGATTTTGTACGGTGCACACGTGCGATATGCCCTTACCCTGGCTCACAAGATGGATAGGTGTTGGAGGTGCCAACCGCCTGGCTAAGGGTCGAGTCCAGAGGCCTTCGTTTAGGGGTGAGTAAGGGTTGCATGAACCTATTCACAATCATCATATATAGAACTCGTTTTGATAAAACTGATAATAGATGTACCATTATATTTTGAATACGAAATACAGAGTTTCATTATGGAATAAGTTTTAAGATGATATCCAGATTTGACTATACCGATAAATCTCTAACCCTGACTTCGGAGGGCGTTAAATCTGAGTTGCATGCAGTACCTGGTAACCTCTTGCTATTGCATAACTCCCTTAAAATACGGCTTTATTTCCTCTTGAATCTTTAAACAACACTTGCTTTTCTTCATAGTCAATAGTAGCTTTCGCACTCGCCATCTAATTCATTCCTAATATAGCATCACACTTATCCATATCTAAAATAATCATATCTACCTTACTGTCAAAGTTTTGAATCTTCATAGGACACTCTTTCACCATTTCTCTTGTAATCACTACACTTCCAGTAGGTGTTCTCACTCCCAAACTTGAATTAGTAGCAGTTGCAACTAAACCAGTTTGCTTTACTACTCCTGGAGCTACGAAAGAATGTATAGCTCCCGTATCAATTAAAGTATAAACTGAATGTCCAATTACGTCGATATTCCTTGAATCACAAAATTTTTAAGTCTTATTCTCATGTTATCGCTTTATAAGTTTTCATTTACGACTTCCATTTATTTATTATTACTCAATGCTTCATATACTATTCATAATAACTAAAGCAATTTAACAATGAGAATTTAGGATTCATACCCGCTATCAGCTCGTAATTCACTAATTCTTCAAATGCTTCGGGTACTTCCAAATCTTCTTCTACATAGTCTTCATAACTCCAATTACCTTCCAAATTGTATACTGTGGTGGAATTTGTTGCACTTGGACGTATATTTCCCGCATTTGGTCCTCCAATTGCTCTTCCAATAGCAGGACATCCAACAACTGGTTGTGGTTTGGTAACTTGAGCATTTGTAGTTGTGCGTTGTGGACAAGTTGTAGAATAATGTCCAACTTTGTTGCAGATGAAACAAGTAACAGCATTCTTTTTGGGGCAATCTGTTACTTGATGTGAGATTTCATCGCGATAAAAGCATTTTCCTTGTAATTGGGGACATTCTCTAGGGTAATGAGTCCCTTTACACTTCCAACACTTTGGTGGTTCATTACTCCTTCTTTGAAATCTTCCTGGAAGTCTTACGAATCTTCTTATCTTGCTGCTACTACTTCCACCAGGCCCTTCAAACAATCTCTTCGAACTACATTAATCTTACGTTTCCTTGCATCCTCACTTTGCCTCTTTGCATTATCCAGTACTCGTGCTTTTTCCACCATATCAGCAAGGTTTCTTAGTTTAAACTCCATAATTCTTCTTCTCATATCAGCATCAAATCCTCTAGAAAAGATTTGCATCTTTAACTTATCACTCGTTTGATATTCAAGTAGTGCAAATTGCAACAACCTATTAAATTATGCTTCGTACTGCTCTATAGTACGCGTACCTTTTGTAAGGTCCAACAAATCTTCACTATACTTCAACCTTAAACTTTTAGGAAAATAATACTCCAAAAATTCATGTCGGAAAACTTCCAAGTTATTGGTCCTCTCAAACTCCTTTGTTTTGATTCCCACCAAGTTCGTGCTCTCATTTTCAACATATATGAGTCTGAGATGTGGTGCAATCTCGAATGCCTCGAATGATCTTTCAATCTGGTGTAACTAATCTTCTGCTTCATTAGGCCTAGTGGCTATACCCTCAAAATACTTGTTACACCGTATAAATTTTAGCAAAAGCCTATGCTGTTGCTTAAGATCCATAGGTGCTTAAGGCATCACTCCTGCCAGTACAACTGGTGGTGGTGGAGGTAAAGGAATCTTCGGGTTTACTATGAGAGGTGGTGCTTGTATAGGTGGTATTGGCTCTCGAGTTAGATATGTTCTTAATAATTCATTCTGCCCGTGGATAGCCACAAGAATCTCATCCATTCTATCTCGAGGTCTTCCTGGTGGTCTTCCTTGTATAGGTTATTCCCTTTCCTGAGCAGGTTGAGCTTGCTCATTCGGTTGTCTTCTTCTATGTCTAACTTGACTATGAAGTTCATTACCAATTTTCAATTATGTGATTATAATAATCGACTTATTCTATCTAATTGTAGAAACCACCAATACAAAATGAAGATAACACATATATATACACGCCTCATAACAAAGGCTATAATCTTTCATTTTTAATTCATATAGTAAGGTTACATCCATATAGTGGTCACTTCTAACGTGTGAAACTCCACTGATATATATATATATATATATACCTCATCAAAATACAAAGTTTTCAAAGTACACAAGAAGTCCCGTAATATACAAGTCCTCACCATACATAAGGCTCTCAAGTACATCAAAACTCTCAAAATACAAATAACCTCACTACATGAAAACTCTCGAAGTACAATATGATCAGTCATAATCCAAATATATATAACAAAAAGAGCATACATGATCATTCTAACACTAACAATCAAGTCAAAATACATCCTATTCATCCTAAACATCTCTCAACGTCAAGTAGAAGGTCCTGCAGCTGTATCCTCCTCCTATTTGCGTCTAAGAACAGTCGAACCAATACTAGAATATATATCAGACTCCTTACTAGGGGTCTGTCGAGCTCACTCTCTCGGTAACCAAAAATCTAGTGGATCCGATGTAATGGCAAGTATATCAGATGAATCACCGCCTACCAAAACTATAGGTGGAAGTCCAAGGTCCATCTGATAATACTCAAACTCGTCAGCTGGGGGTACCGCTGTAATGGCTCGTCCTGTATGATAGGGGTATCCAATCGTAAACTAAGTCCATCAAATCTAATCCTCGGCTGTGTTACAAGAACATCCATACCATAGGTAGGATCATACCATGGCTCCCTACTAATCCCGATGTCAGGCATAGTTCTAGCCTAATCCTGAGCAATGACAGAAAAATGATCGGCACCATGGTCTACAGCTAGGGCAATCCCATGTCCTACTATCCTACTGTGGCTAAAGGATGGTGGTAGTGGAAGGGAATCATCATCAACTAGAAACATAATCTCCTGAGTACAATCTGTACTCCCCTTCGACTCCAAATAATACATCACCTCCTCTTCAGTAGGGAAAGGATCGTCTGCGGTAAAAATCCAATAAATCCTCCTATCAATCTAATAGGAGCTCAGTCCTCGATACTATGTAGATAATACCTCACCGATTGTACGAGGTCGGCTTACTAATGCTAAATCCTCGTAAGCAATCCTAAGTCGTCGCCAATAATCACGTAAACTCTCTCCCTCTTGAAGACGAAACAAAGCAAAAGATATCCATAACTCTAGCTCAGTCCTCTAAATCAATAAGGCATAAAGTTAGAATTACAATTTATTATCATAACTTTTAGTATGTACATTAAAGCTTCAACTCTTAACCCAGTTTTACCCCTCTCAATCTTCTCAGGTAAGGTATCCTACTATTTAGGGTTAGGTTTTAATTAACCTAGTTTGATTCATGCTCTGATACTACCTAACTGTCGCGACCCAAAGGGGGCTAGTTGTGGCAGTCGTCGTATACTCTACAAAGGATTGTAGATTGAGTTCTTGATAATTCTAATTTTAAACATATTTCATAGGGTGATTTTATAGTATTTTCCGCACATTTTTGGTTTTCTTTGAAGAAATTGATACTTAATTGAGTAAAATGTTGATTTCAGGGTTTAAACGCGTTCTAGGCTCGAAAACGAAGAAAAGGAATCAAGTTTCACACCATTCCGAGTTCAAACAAAGAAGTTATGAATTTTTGAAGTTGTATAGAAAATTTGCCTAAGTGCAGAAAGTTACACGACCTGGGGACACGGTCGTGTCCCAAGCCATGTAGGGTGACAAAAACAAAATCTTTTGATACACAATAAAAAGACATATTAGGGTTTCAAAAGAAAAAGAGGAGACATTACAGAAACAAGAGATACAAGAGACGAGAGGAGATTAGAGAAGAACATTAATTAAGAAGCAAGAACGACATCGATTTCAAGATTAGAGAGATTGTTCATCAAATCAAGAGGGGTTTTTATGCTTTATTTTACGTTTTTGATGAAACTCGTTTTTAGATTCGTTATGATAGCTTAGAATTAGAAGGATTATGGAACCTAGGGTTTCATGTAACCCTTGGATTGAATTATAATTTCAATAAAGTTCCTACCTTTTCATGATTCAATTATGTTGTTAATTATGGATTGATAATTCAAGAGTGTCAATATATGATATTATGCATGTTAATTGAGAAATTGCATGTGTAATTAGATCTAGGCATAATTGAAGAGAATTATATGTATACTTAGAGATAAGATACATGTTTCTTCCGGAAAGTTGATTGTTTGCATGGGAATTCATTACACACTAATGCAATTCTAAATTATATTACTAAGTGAAGAGATTCCGGTAAATAATTTAGGATTAGGGTTAATATTCTTGAGAAAGATATTAGCTTTAATTGTCAATCCCTCCGGTCAAGAATAATAGAAATTGAATTGGATATATTTTAAAAAATGTTACATATTAAACACTAGGGGAAATAATTCCTAAATACATTATTGTATACTTGAAGTCGTTCGTAATTTATTGTTTCCTAATTTATGTAATTAAGTCTCATAAGTAGTTTAGTTGTTAATTTCAGTATTTTTAATTCATTCAATTTATCACAATTTTTCGGTTAGATAATAAAGCTAAGGTTAATATTAGTACTTAAAATCTCTGAGGGAACGACCCGGACTCATATCCGCTATATTAAAATTGATAGGTGCGCTTGCCTCATATCAGTTCCCTTACAATCGACGATCCTTTTATATGATACACAAGGCTACAACTACTACTAACTACCAAGAGTGTGCAAGACGAAGCATTATCATTTCATGACGAATAATAATATAGTAAAACATAACACATAATTTTATGTGTATAAAAGTTTACAGATATAGTGTTTGAAACATGTCTAAAGTCAGACTAATATAAAAATTACATATTCAACTCTACATTTAGTCAAAAGTACTCTTTGTCCTCAAACATCTGCCACATTGATCCCGTAGAGAAAGCTAACCTCGAGCATACAACGGCCTGACTCCACGAATAAGTCGGCCTACAAAAAGAGTCTACAAGGGTATAATATACTTATATAATTCCGAATAAATAGATATATATATATAAACAATCTACAAATACCTATTCTTGTATTATATATTTGGTACATATATATTTGCATAGTATTTGTTATAAAATATGTATACTATATATTATACATTATTATGCTGTATACCACAATACATACACTCTGTATTATATATATATATGTCATATATTACCACTTATGGAAGTATACTACTATATATACTATACGATTACATATGTATATATATACGAAAATAATTATACATGGATACTTATAAATATATAGTTTACGATACAAATATAAATATATACTATAGTTATTTAATGAAAATACTTAATACTAAATATATGTATTCTTAAAAAAAATACATAGTACATATTCTTCCATATAATATACCTATGTACATACATGTATACATACATAGCCTAATGCATGTATATATAATTCAATTTATGTATTTATGCACATATACATATAATAGTAGTGTTATATTTAAAAAAATACCATACAAATACTATATTTATACATTATATACTATATAACATACATCTATACTAGATAAAAAAAAATAATTTATTTACCTATTAATTTAATTTCTCTTCTTCTTCTCCTTCTTCTTTTCTTCTTCTTTTCCTTCTTTCCCTCATGGTTTTGCTTCCAGATTTTCGGTTCTGTATAGGATTTTTTTCTTCTTTTTTTTTTTCCAAAGTTTTATTTCCTCCTCTTGTTCACGTAATTAGCTAGTTTAGAATTTAAGCTAAGATATCATCCAATCTCAATACATGGCAATTCTTTTTTCCTCACGTAGGCGGCCATTTGAGTTCCATTTCCAAAACGTAGCAAATGGAAGAAAAGATAGAAAAGAGATAAAATGAAAAAGAAAGAGAAGGAGAATAAAAATTAATAATAAATATATGTAATGTTTCTAAACATATAAATTATAACAATACTCATTGTAAATTAATTTTTAAGTTTTTTGTGAAAATTTATCAATTTATTTGGTACTCGGTATAATTAAAATTTTTACAAGTTATTGTAACGATTTCGTTATGATTTCATGCGAATAGGCGATTTAGTCAAAAATTGCAATCTACTATAATTTTATCACTATTGAGTAATATTTAACTATTTTATAGGTTTATATTTATAATTTTAGGGTTTTGATCAAATTTAGGTTCAATTTTGATTAATGGTATATAAGTCAGTTTTAGGGTTTTAGTATGCAATTTAAGATTTTGATCAATTTCTAAGGTTTTTACTACTTATAATATATTTAAATTTATGATTTACTAAATTTTTATCTTGTTCGGCTTTAATGACTTATCAAGTAATTTATAGTATTAGGGCTCAATTCTACTCTGAAATAACTAAATTTACGAGGTTTATAGAGGAGGTTCACACAGCCCTCACTCACCCCTAAACGAAGGCCTCTGGACTCGACCTTTAGCCAGGCGGTTGGCGCCTCCAATGCCTAATCATCCTGCGGGCTAGGGTAAGATCATATCGTACGTGTACACCATATGAAATTAATAACAATCAATAATCAACCTATGTATGGCTTCTCACTACCTCCGTGTAATGTGACTGCCAGAATTAGTTATGCAATGCATGATTTATGCATGATCCAAGTTAACTTTTCTAGTCGAATAAAATTTAGTCTTATATATTCAATAATCATTCTAAGCCATAAACAATCAATCTAGTGAATCTACTATGCAATAAACATTATATTATTGAAATTTAAAGTAAATTCATCATCAACAACAATTATTATGTACAAGCATAACCCAACCTTATACACATTCATTTATAGTTCATAATTTATATTCACTAACAACAAGCACAAAAAAGTATGGAATTATTAGGAAAAACTCACTCAGTTATGGCTAGCTTAGGGGTCGTAGTAGTCTGAGGACAGCTTAGGGCAATATTGAAATCACTTGAGAATAATAGAAATTTGTAAGTTTGGGAATTTAAAATTAACTAATATTATAATTTGTAAGGTTTATCTTACCTAGTTACGTGAAATTGCTTATTCGAGCTTTTTTATCGAATCGCGTGTAACTTTTTCGTTTTAGCTCGGATCGTTATGAACTTACAATCCATTTTGATCATTTTCGAACATATTTTCTTGTAACGAGGTTCGTTTTGGATGTTAAAAACTCGTATTTAAATTATGATATAAAAATATCACAAAATTATTATTTAAGTTTAAAAATTATAAAATATTAATTTTCGCTTTTTCTTAATATATTTGTGATTTAATAATTATTTAAATCATATATTCAATATTTTTATTATTTTGAGCATATTTTCCTATTTTTGAGATTTTTAGCTTTATTGTGATTATTATTATTATTATGACCTTTATTATTTTTATTATTTTTCATTTGCTTATTATTTATGTATTTCATGATTTATACATACATACATATATATATATATATATATCTACACCTTACATATTCATGAATTTAGTAAATATTAGGTATCATATATGCTAATACATATTCGATATACTATATATGTACTATATGGTATACATATAATAACATATACTGCATATTATATATATTTATATAGTCTTTGTTGTAAACTATGTATATTAAATATTATATATGTATTATATGTTATATGCCGTATATCATAAAGCATATACTCTATATTATATGTCTTATATACATATAGTATCGTTTATATACTATACAACTATACATATATATATATATATATATACGAAAATAATTATACATGTATACATATATATATAGTTTTACAGTACAAATGTGTATATATATACTATAGTTATTTCATAAAACACTTAATACTAATTATATGTATTCTAAAAAAAATACATAATACATACTCTTTTGTATAATATACCTATGTATATACATGTATACATACCTAGCCTTATACATACATATATAATTAAATTTAAGTATTCATGCACATAGACATGTAATGTCATATGTAAAAATACTAAAAAAATGCCATACAAATACTATATTTATACATGTATATACTATATAATATACATCTATACTACTAAAATGAATTACTTACCTATTATTCTTAGTTTTTCTTCTTCTTTTCCTTCTTATTTTCTTCTTCTTCTTTCCTTACGTTTTACTTTCGGTTTGTTTCCAGGAAATTTTTTCTTTTTCTAGATTTTATTTGCTTCTTATATCATACGTGATTAACAAGTTAGGAAGGGTGAAAAATATCTTATCCTAATCCTTGTATTTATGAAGATGGGACAAAGTATTTATCTCTTTTTTTTATTGTATACTTAAAACATGTCAATTCAATTCCTTACATGGGCTGCTTCAATTTGCTGATTTTTGTTTCGGTTTTGCAAGACATGGCAATGGAGAAAGAAAGGAAAGGAAGAAAAGAGATAAATAGAAAAAGAATGAGAAGGAAATTAAAAATTAATAATAAATATATGTAGTTTTTTGGAACATATAAATTATAACAATTCTCATCATAAATTAATTTTGAAATTTTTGTGAAAATTTATCAATTTAATTAGTACCCAGTACAATTAAAATTTTTACAAGTTATTATAGCGATTTCGTTAGAATTTCACGTGAATAGGAGATTTAGTCGAAAATAGCAATTGACTATAATTATATCACTATTGAGTAATATTTAACTATTTTATAGGTTAATATTTATAATTTTAGGGTTTCGAACAAATTCGGGTTCAATTTTGATTAATGGTGTATAAACCAGTTTTAGAGTTTTAGTATGCAATTTAGGGTCTTGAACAATTTTTAAGGTTTTGTTATCGATGTTATATTTGATTTATTAAACTTCGAAATATTTTATTGTTACTAGCCTTATTGACTTATTGTACAGTTTAGGATACTCTGACTTGAGTTAGGGTTCAACTACTATTTTCCTAGGGTTTACATAATGTTTGGGACTCATGAGGATCTGTCATCTAAAGATTGCTAAGAAGTTCTGTAAACCCCTAAAATTTTCGATCTAGCTTTTGAAATAGACTCAACTATGTTAGACAATTTAGGAGTTGACAAGGTTAATGAAAGTGAAAACCCTAAAAGAATTAATCAATCGCGTAAGAAACTTTTCTACTCTAAATGTATCTAAATGCTAAAGATTTCACTCAAAAGTGATAAAAAACTTAAAATGATAATCATAAAGACATATGTGCACTAATTCATCATAATATACCTTAAAACCCTAATTGATAATATAACCATCATATTTTGCTAAATCATTAGTAAAAGGTTAGACATGACTTTCAATCATACATATACATTTTGAATCCTCAAGTAGTCCTTTAGAAACTAAGATAATGAATCATAGATTACATTTATTTCTTAAGTATATGATTAAGATAGTATTACATAAAGTTAGGAGTATAGTTGAAGATTAGGATAAATATAGTGAACCTTAATACTCTAATTAGTACTTTCCACACTAATTACACTAAGTAACTTACCAAATGATGTATATAGGCTATAAATACCTAAAGTAAGACCTCATCAACTATTTTTACTAATCAATTTACCAAATACCTCATTTCCTTTCATTTTCTTAATTTCCCATAATTATTACATTATGTGTACAAAATTACATATGCTTAAGGAAAGTTGACTAAGGTCAAAGGGTTGACTAAGTCAATACATATTAACTAAAGTCAACAATTTGAAAAGTCAATAAAAGATACATGCATAAAGAAAATATCTAAACATCTAATGATTGCTTTTCTTTCCTTTTCTTTTGGTTTTTCTTTTCTCCCCTTCTTCCTTAATTTTCATCCATCTATCCCCTTCTAGACCCCACCATTTCCTTTCTTCCATAATCAAAATGAAGCAAAAGAAACAAAATAAAAAGCCCTCTGCATTGCCGTAAGCTTTCCTCCTCCATTTCACTTTCAACACTTTCCTTTTTGTCTCTTTAATTCCAACACAAACTAAGGTATGTGATTAAGTTACTTTATGTTGCTTTATATTATTCATTAGTTGGGTAGTTAGGTAGATTAGATAAGTAGACATGTGTTAAGTATGATCTTGAAGAAGAGGACATAAAGTTCCCATCTTTAAGTATAGGAAGTTAGGAATCATGAAGAAGAGGAAAGGAATACATGTGTATATGCTCTTAAGCATGTGTATATAAGGAAATACTAAAAAAAAATAAGTATGGGAGTCTTTGTACATGAGTATTTACCATGTACATAACCTAAATTAAGACAAAACCTAACTACACATACCTATACTATACTAAATACACACTTAAAAGCATAAAAGAATGAAATTAGGAAGATTTTCTTAAGAGGAAAATTAGGCATACGAAATTGTATAAAAATATGTATATGACCGTATAGGTATATAAGTATGTATACAAGTATAAATACGGTATAAGTATGAGTATATGTATAAGTATGCTAGTATACATAAAAGTAGAGGAAAGGTACAAGTATATGTACATTATGTATAAGTGTACATAAGTGTACATAAAACACATAATCATGAGATAAGGCTTAGGTAAGCAAAGGATAGTGCAAGTGATGATGTAATCACATGATGACATAAGCCATGACATAAGCAATGACATAAGTGAATGATGATGTAAGCGATGACATAAGCATAGATTATAAAATAAGAAAATAAGAAGAGTGTATAATAATTAGGTACCTAAATTAGTAAACCCTACTATACTTTCTAAATTGGATTATACTTAATTAAGTACATGAATTAGTAATAGCAAAATAAAATTCTCTAAGTATAAGAATTTAAGGGTTAACTAAATCATGAAGTATAAACAAAAGATATAAATATAAGTAATAAGATTAATTAAGTTTCCAAAGTTAAAATTTCTATAAATTTAGTCTATATCATAAAACACGAGTCATAACATTTAAAACGGACGTCACTGTGTGAACATACGTCTGAAAACGATGAAAAACAACTATGAATTCATAAATATCAGAAATAGAACGAAAAAGTTACATACGATTAATAATAAAGTCTAACCGGATAGAAGTTGATAGTAATTTAAGTAGAATTAGGTAAATAGATATTTAGAATTATTAGTTAATTCAATTACTTACTAAAGTTATCATATTATAATGATCAAGTGATCCCGAGGTGAACGAGAATCTCCCGATCGATTACTACGATTAAGGCGAGTCACCATGGCCGAGTGAGTATTTACCCTATGATTCTATGCTCATTTGTGATTGTAGATAGCGGACTTAATTATTATTGTTAATTGACTACTATGTGGGGTTTGGGAAACGCTTGTGTATGATATTGTGTATTGAGTTCTGAATTTACCTTAAGTACAGATAATGTTTTGTTTGTTGATCGTTGTATAGAAAATGATTGTGTACTATTGGATGGTCACAGCATAATTTGAACTTAACTATGCTTGGCTTATAAACACAAACTAGAACATGCATCACATAAACATAATTCCAGCTGTCACATCACACGGAGGTAAACAAAGGCCATTCAGGGGTTGTTATTATTCATTTATTGGTTCTATACGATGCACTCGTATAAAATGACCTTACCTTGGCCCGTGTAAACACTAAGCGTTGGAGGCGCCAACCATTGGCTAAAGGTCGAATCTAGAGGCCTCTGTTTAGAGGTGAGTATAGACTGTAGGGGCCTACTCATGATTATACTAAAACTTGGTTTTTATGAAGATAAAAAAATTATTTGATTTGAGTATGGAGCGTAGAGTTTTGTAGTAAAGTAAGTTCTAGTATAATACCCAGATCTGATTAGTGTCATGTATACTCCAACCTTGACTTCGGAGGACATTAAATCTGAGTTACGTATATGAACTAGTTAATTATATGTATCGTTTGGTATTCTATTTGATCATTCATTCATATACGTGAATATCATGTACTTATAATTTGCTTGTGGTGTGGCTGAGGGTTTTGCTCATTAAGCTTAGGCTTACACCCCTTTAGACTTTTACTGTAAGATAGCTTATTTGTAGAGGCTGGCCGAGGGATGCTATAGGTTAGCTTGGGGACTTGGGCAAGGGCGAGCTGTCCTGTATATTGAGAGAAAACAGTTTATGTAGATTCTTACTCATGTACTTTTGTTTTATTAGTATTATAAACTTAGATGTACTCACATACTGTATAATGTAAGCTTTGTAGTTCAAATTTTATATAAATATGTTAGTGTGATGATATCATGTGAATCTGTGTGTTCTTGGGAAACTAGTGGTTGTAGAGCCTTGTATATTATGTGAAGAGTTCTTGATTAGAAAGGTAACCAATTAGGGGTTCTTCATACTGTATATGGCATCTACCATGACTAGGCCATCTTCAGTTCATAACAGATTTAGTGGTATCAGAGCATGAATACAAATAGGGCAATTAAAACGTTGACCCTAGACATTTAGATAACCTACCTGGTAAGTTTGAGTGGGGGTAGAACCAAGTTAAGTATTTAAGCTTTTACGCTTAAACTAGACGAATTATATTAACTCTATTGTAAGATCTAATATAAGCCTTATTGATTTAGGAGTCGACATTACAGCTGATGACTAGATGGGTTGTCTTTAGGCAGCAGTGGAGCAAGATACTGTTTAGTTATCGACGATGCTTGTAGATCCTCTATGAGGATTTGGCTTTGGTAAGTAGACCTCGTACATTACCGAAGGTGTTTGTCACCTGGGGTCATGGGTTAAATAGCTATTGGCAAGAGAGAAGCAATTTTTGGAGTCTGTAGATTCCTCATAACATACCAGAGAATGAGGAGATGCTGTACTTGCTTGAGTCTGAAGAAAACCCTATTTATCCTCATGGATTGGTCTTTCTAGTTTATGGGGAGCCTAGACCAATGCCCCCTTCATTTGCTCTTTGGGAAGAGGTAGGTTGCAAAGTTACTTTAGCCATTGATAGGTGAGTCGATCACTCGAGGATTTATACTCTAGGGCATGTTGGCATAGTGGCAAAATTTAGAGTAGATGAAGTTGAGAATTTTAATCCACCACTATTGGAGAATGAGCTTAAGCCAGAGATCAGATTGACTACCTTAGCTTTGTATCTTGAGCCTCCTCAAAAATTTCACCCCGTTTCAGATCTTACTCCTGAGTTTGAGTACTATCAGGTAGATCCAGGGCTGCCACCTAAAGTTATCGTTGGAAGAGATCCTAATGAGATGTTGATGATTCAGCCGGATCCCTTAGATTTTTGGTTACCACGAGAATAGGCTCGACAAGCTCCTAGTGAAGAATCGGGAGTGAATTCTAGTATTGGCTTTGTCTTTAAAGTTCCTAAATATGTACCCCGAGGTGACCCTGGTGCTGGACCATCATCTTACCTAGGATGGATGGAGTAAATGACTTGATAGTTCAAGTATGTAGTGGTTATGTGACTTCAAAGCGATCATACATGTCACTTTTGTTGTAAATATTAGGATCGTGTATGATCATTTTGTACTCTGAATGTAACTTGTAGTAAGGATGATATGTATAAAAACTAGAAGTAGTGGATAGTTAGGTTTGACTAAGGTTACGTCATATGTAAGACTTGTCCTTTGGGTATAAAGGTATATGGATGTAAACTCCTTTTGTTTATAAGAAATGAAAGTTGTAGTTTATGTACCATAAGTGTTAAAATAATTATGTTTGCTTTCATTTTAATAATGGATGTTGAACTTAATTATTTATAACTAAGTTTTTCTTATTGAAAGTTGGAAATAAATTTTCAGTCAGAACAGGTGTAGACGAGGACCCCTAATTGGAGCTCCACCTGCTCCAGAGGAAGAACCTCATATGCAGTGAGACCGTACTGATGAGATATTAGCTGCAATACAAGCACAAAATGACTTGTTGAGGGCTTTTTTGGAAAGAGAACGTACTCCACTTGTACCTGCACCACCAGTAGGTGCTAATAGAGAAGTACCTTTGCCTCTTCCACCTCCAGTAAGTCAGGCAGGAATTGTGCCATCAGTACAGCCTGATTTGAGACAGCAACATAGTGTATTGCTAGAGTTTATTCGCTGCAACAAGTATTTGAAGGTTATGCTAGTCGACCGGATGAAGCTGAAGATTGGTTAAACCAGATAAAGCGGTCATTTAAAGCTTTTGAAGTACCACTACACCTTCAGCTCACTTATGGGACTTATATGCTTAAGATGCGAGCATGGGCGTGGTGGGAATCGAGACAAAGGAGTCTAAGAGATCCAATCACTTGGGAGGATTTCAAACGAGAATTTCTAGCTTATTACAATCTTGGAAGTTTGAGATAAGATATAGTGAAGACTTATTGGACATAGTGAAGGGAACAAAAACTATGGAGTAGTATGAATCTGAATTCAATAGACTGTTGCAGTTTGCATCGCCAGCCTATCAGATTAGTGACCAACTAAAGATGTAGATATTTTCTCGAGGATTAGATCCTGAGATGAAGAGAAGGATGATAGAATTTGAACCAAGAAGCTTTACAAATATGGTTGAAAAGGCAAGAGTTTTGGATACAGTAAAAAGACAAAGTGAGGAAGCGAACCAAAGAAAGGTTAATGTGTTTGGGAAGCGGGCTTTTGAAGGACCTGGAAGTAGTAGCAGTAGCAAATTCAGGAGGATTATAAAACCTCAAGTTCCTATTTAAAGAAAAGCACTTGGCGGAGTTGTTAAATGTTAGAGATGTAAAGGAAATCATTATCCTAAAGAATGTCCACAACTCCAAGGAAAATGTTTCTTTTGTAGTGATAGTTCACATCGGGTGACAGATTGTCCGAAGAAAAATACTGTTACATGTTACATTTGTAACAAAGTGGGACATTTCTCTACTACATTTCCACAACGTACTACTGTCACTACTCAAGCAGCTAAATAACCACCACCAATGGTTAGACGTCCCGGTATAGGGAAAACAATTAGAAGACCAACTTTGGGAAATACTCGTTCAACTTCAGCAAATACTGCTCGGGTATATAATTTAGAGGGTGAGTGGATCTATGAAGACATTTCTAGAGAAGAACTAGAGGATTATGGTGAACCTGAAGAGATAGTAGGAACTAAGCTTATTGCAGGTATGTACTTTTAACTATTTCCTTATGAATTATTGAGATTTGAGTATTTAAAATACAGTTATAGTAGGAAGATAATAAGTATGTAGAATTAAGAAATAAGTAGGAAATAAGAATTATGATAGTAAAAGTATAAGGAGAAAACCTTTTTATCATGATTCAGGGAATGTTAAGATAGATGGACATTTTATTTGTACTTTGTTCGATACAGGAGCTATGCATTCCTTTATATCACCTGAAGTGGTGATAAGAGTACGCTTGACTACCAATGCTACCGAATCTAACTTTGGTGTGAGAAGTCCTACAAGAAGCGTTACAATTGCAAAAGAGATGGTGAAAGGATGTTCATTTCAGATTCAGGATGTTAACAGTATGACTGATATGATTCTCCTGGATATGGGTAAATATGATACAATATTGGGGATGAATTGAATGACTAAAGTCAAAGCTAATGTTGATTGTCAAGAAAAGAAAATAGTGTTTGAAGTTTCTGATGGAGTTCAAGTAGAATTTAAAGGAGATTTAGTTGTAGCAAATGTGCAGGAGTTAAGTGTCATGGAGATAATTATTGATGATAGTTTGGTAAATGCGATAGAAGTTGATCAAAGGAAGCCAACATTAGAGGAAATACAAGTGGTGAATGAATTTTCTGATGTATTTCCTGAAGAGTTACCTGGATTGCCACCGAAGAGAGAAATTGATTTTGTTGTTGATGTAGTGCCAGGAACTCAACCTATTTCAAAGCCTCCTTATAGAATGGCACCAATTGAACTGAAGGAGTTGAAGAAGTAGTTGGAAGAATTGTTAGATCTGGGGTTCATAAGACCAAGTGTTTCCCCATAGGGTACACTAGTATTATTTGCTAAGAAAAAGGACAGATCATTGCGACTCTGTATTGATTAGCGGGAGCTGAATAAAGTGACCATTAAGAATAAATACCCACTTCCACGGATTGATAATTTGTTTGATTAGCTACATGGTGCAAGCGCATTCTCTAGAATTGATTTAAGATCAAGATATCATCAATTGAGGATTAAATTTGAAGATGTACCGAAGACAGCGTTTCGAACATGATATGGTCATTATGAGTTCCTTGTCATACCCTTTGGTTTGACAAATGCACCTACTGCTTTTATGGATTTAATGAACCGTGTGTTCAAGTCACTATTGGACAAGTGTGTAATGTATTCATTGACGATATTTTGGTTTATTCTACAACTCCTGAGCAACATGAGAAGCATTTAAAGATAGTATTGCAAACTTTACGAGAGCATAAGTTGTATGCAAAGTTATCCAAGTGTGACTTCTGGCTAAAGGAGATATCTTTCCTTCGACATGTGATTATAGGAGAAGGTATTTTTGTAGATCCAGAAAAGATTAGAGCCATTGTGGAATGGAAAAAACCAGAAACGGTAACTGAAATCCGAAGTTTTCTAGGATTGGCAGGATATTATAAGAAGTTTGTTAAAGACTTTTGAAAAAACTCAAGGCCTCTTACTCAGCTGACTCAAAAGAATTTGAAGTATGAATGGGAAAAAAGGCAAGAGAAGAGTTTTCAAGAATTGAAAAAGAGGTTAGTATCTTCTCCTATTCTTGTGTTACCTAATAATGATGAATCTTTCACTATATACATTGATGCTTCTAAGAATGGTTTGGGGTGTATGCTGATGCAAAATCGGAATACTAGAAAAATCCCCGCTCCAAGGACAACGGATTACCAGATTTAATTACTTGGAATAACCAAAATTCCTTAACTAAGGAGAACCGAGGCTCATAAACTAGCGAAGCCTCTATCAAGAAGAACGAATCCTCCTATCAGATAGCATCTATTCCTGAAAAGTAGGTTAACTTCTTTTAGGATGCAGATAGCCAAAGTTCGTAGTTTAAGGATTCTAGGGAACGTATAGAAAAAGATTAGGTCATAAATGATGAATTGCTTGAATTTAGGTTTGAGGATAATTAAATTTCCAAGATTCGTAGATAACGACGGTGTTTAAATTTCTAGAGCTTCATTGGAGAATAATTGAGGTTTCTCATTCATAAAACATAGCACCAAAACGAGGGATTACATGGCTTTAAAATTGAGAACAACCAAGGCCCTTACTCTAGGGGTTTTGAGAACTTTTGGAATAACGTTTGTTCCCAAATAAGATTGATTATTTGATTTCATGATCAAGAATAACCAAACTACGTAACCTATGGATTACAAAAACTCCCTAAAACAAGGATTACTTGGTTTAATGTTTGGGACTCATGAGGATTCGTCATCTAAAGATTGCTAAGAAGTTCTGGAAAAATCCTCACTCTAAGGACAATGGATTACCATATTTAGTTTCTTTTAATAACCAAAATTCCTAAACTAAGGAGAATCGAGGCTCCTCAATTGCCTAAGCTTCTTTAAAAAAGAATGAATCTTCTTATCGAAGAGCCTCAGTTCCTAAAAAGTAGGTTAGCTTGGTTTTACAATGCGGATAACCTAGGTTCATAGTTTAAGGATTCTAAGGAACGTGTAGAAAACGATTAGGTCATAAGAAGATGAATTGCTTGAATTTAGAATTGAGGATAAATGAATTTCCAAAATCAATAGATAATGACGGTGCTTAAATTTCCAAAGCTTTTATCAAGATTAACCGAGGTTTCTCATTCATTAAACATAGCACCTAAAAGAGGAATTACTTACCTTCAAAATTGAGAATAGACAATGTCTTTACTCGAGGGGTTTTGAGAACTTTTGGAATAACATTTGTTCCCAAATAAGATTGATTATTTGATTTCACGATCAAGAATAACCAGACTACATAACCTATAGATTACAAAAACTCCTAAAAACAAGGATTACTTTTGGAATAACGTTTGTTCCCAAATAAGATTGATTATTTGATTTCACGATTAAGAATAACTAGACTACGTAACCTATGGATTACAAAAACTCCTAAAACAAGGATTATTTGGTTTAATGTTTGGGACTCATGAGGATCTATCATCTAAAGATTGCTAAGAAGTTCTACAATGATCCTTGCTCTGAGGACAATGGATTACCAAATTTAATTACTTCGAATAACCAAAATTCCTAAACTAAGGAGAATCGAGGCTCATAAACTGGTGAAGCTTCTATCAAGAAGAACGAATCCTCCTATCAGATAGCATCTGCTCCCGAAAAGTAGGTTAGCTTTCTTTTAGGATCCGGGTAGCCGAGGTTCGTAGTTTAAGGATTCTAGGGAACATGTAGAAAAAGATTAGGTCATAAAAAGATGAATTGCTTGAATTTAGGTTTGAGGATAATTAAATTTCCAAGATTCGTAGATAACGATGGTGTTTAAATTGCCAGAGCTTCATTGGAGAATAACTGAGGTTTCTCGTTCTATAAACATAGCTCCTAAAAGAGGGATTACTTGCCTTCAAAATTGAGAACAGCCAAGGTACATACTCTAAGGGTTTTGAGAACTTTTAGAATAACGTTTGTTCCTAAATAAGATTAATTATTTGATTTGACAATCAAGAATAACCAAACTATAAAGGATTACTTGGTTTCATGTGTGGGACTCATGAGGATCTATCATCTAAAGATTACTAAGCAGTTCTGCAAAAATCGTCACTCCGAGGACAATGGATTGCCAAATTTAATTACTTGCAATAACCAAAATTCCTAAACTAAGGAGAACTGAGGCACCTAAATTGCGAAAGCTTCTTTAAAGAGGAACGAATCCTCCAATCATAGCCTTTGTTCCCAAAAAGTAGGTTAGCTTGGTTTTAGGATGCAGATCACTGAGGTTCATAATTTAAGGATTTTAGGGAATGTGTAGAAAAAGATTAGGTAATAAAAAGATGAATTGCTTGAATTTAGGCTTGAGGATAACTAAATTTCCAAAATCGATAGATAACGACCGTGCATAAATTGCCTGAGCTTCATTCGAGAATAATCGAGGTTTCTTGTTCACAAAACATAGTACTATTGTCACAAATTGAGGATGACCTAGTCGTGGCAGACGCTGTATATTGTACAAAGAACCCTTGATTTGTTACCCTTCCAATCAATAACTCTTTACACAATATACAAGGCTCTATAACCATTAGTTTCCCAAGCACACACAGATTCACATTAGTAAAGGTCTACATCAACTGTTCTCTCTCAATACATAGGACAACTCGCTCTTGCCCAAGTCCCCAAGCTAACTTGTGGCATCCCTCGGCTAGCCTCTACGAACAGGCTATCTTGCAGCAAAAGTCTAAAGGGGTGTAAGCCTAAACTTAGTGAGCAAAACCCTCAGCCACACCACAAGCAAGTTATAAGTACATTATATTCACGCATATGAATAAATGATCAAATAGAATGCCAAACAATACGTATAATTAACTAGTTCATATACGTAACTCGAATTTAACACCCTTCAAAGTTAGGGTTGGAGTATATGCGGCACCAATCAGATTCGGGTATTATACTTTAACTTTCTTTACTATGGAACTCTATGCTCCGTACTCAAATCAAATAATTTTTTTATTTTCATAAAAACCAAGTTCTAGTATAATCATGAGTGGGCTCCTGCAGTCCACACTCACCCCTAAATAGAGGCCTCTAGATTCGACCCTTAGCTAAGCGGTTGGCACCTCCAACGCCAAATGTTCCCGTGGGCCAGGGTAAGTTCATTTTGTATGAGTGCACCATATAGAACCAATAAATGAATAATAACAACCCCCGAATGACCTCTTTTTACCTCCATGTGATGTGATGGCTGGAATTGTATCTTTGTGATACATGTTAATGCATGTTCCAGTTTCTTTTTATAAGCTGAGTATACTTAAGTTCAAATTATGCTGTGACCATCTAATAGTATACATAATCATTTTCTATACTACCATGCAACAAATAAAGCATTCTCTGTACTTAAGATAATTTCACATTTTAATACACAATATCATACACAAGTGTTTCCCAAACCCTACACAATAGTCAATTAACAATAATATTTAAGTCCACTATTTACAATCACAAAAAAGCATGGAATCATAGGGTAAATACTCACTCGGCCATGGTGACTTGCCTTAATCATAGTAATCGATCGGTGGATCCTCGCTTACCTTGGGATCACCTAATCAAATACTAGTAAGTACTTGAATTAACTAATAATTCTAAACATCTAATTACCTAATTTTACTTAAATTACCATCAACTTTTATCCGATTAGACCTTATTCTTAATCATCTGTAACTTTTTTATTCTAATTCTGATATTTATGAATTTATAGTCGTTTTTCATTGTTTTCGGGCATACGTTCATACGGTAATGTCCGTTTTATGAATATATGTTCGAAAACGATGAAAAATGACTATAAATTCATAAATATCAGAAATAAAACAAAAAAGTTACATATGATTGATAATAAAGTCTTATTGGATAAAAGTTGATAGTAATTTAAGTAAAATTAGGTAATAGATGTTTTGAATTAGTAGTTAATTCAAGTACTTACTAGTGTTGTTATCACATGATGATCAGGAGACCCTGAGGCGAGCAAAGACCTCCCGATCGATTATTACGATTAGGGCAAATCGTTATGGCCGAGTGAGTATTTACTTTATGATTCCATGCTTATTTGTGATTGTAGATAGTAGACTTAAATATTATTGTTAATTGACTATTATATGGGGTTTGGGAAACGCTTGTGTATGATCTTATGTGTTGAATTGTGAAATTATCGTAATTATAGAGAATGCTTTATTTGTTGCATGGTAGTATAGAAAGTGATTGTGTGTACAACATAATTTGAACTTAAGTATACTAGGCTTACAAAAAAAAACTGGGACATGCATCGCATAAATATAATTCTGGCCGTCACATCATATGAAAGTAAAGAGAGGCCATTTGAAGGTTGTTATTATTCATTTATTGGTTCTATACGGTGCACTCATACAAAATGACCTTACCTTGGCCTACGGGAACACTACGCATTGGAGGCGCCAACCGCCTGGCTAAGGGTCGAGTTTAGAGGCCTCCGTTTAGGGGTAAGTGTGGACTGCAGGGGCCCACTCACAATTATACTAGAACCTGGGTTTTGTTTTATGAAAATAAAAGAATTATTTGATATAAGTGTAGAACATGGAGTTCCATAGTAAAGTAAGTTCTAGTATAATACCCGGATCTGATTGGTGCCGTGTAAACTCCAACCCTGACTTCAAAGGGCGTTAAATTCGAGTTACGTATATGAACTAGTTAATTATACGTATTGTTTGGCATTCTGTTTGATCATTCATTCATATGCGTGAATATAATATACTTATGACTTGCTTGTAGTGTGACTAAGGGTTTTGCTTATTAGGCTGAGGGTTTTGCTTACTAAGCTTAGGCTTACACCCTTTTAGACTTTTGTTATAGGATAGCTTATTCGTAGAGATAGGATGAGGGATGCCACAGGTTAACCTGGGGACTTGGGCAAGAGCGAGCTATCCTGTGTATTAAGAGAACAGTTAATGTTGATCTTTACTTATGTACTTTTAGTTTCCTAGTATTGTAGACTTATATGTACTCTCTTACTGTGTAATATAAGCTTTATAGTTCAAATTTGATATAAATATGTTAATGTGATGATATCATGTGAATCTGTGTGTTCTTTGGAAACTAGTGGTTGTAGAGCCTTATATATTGTATGAAGAGTTCTTGGTTAGAAGGGTAACCAATTAAGGGTTCTTCATACAGTATACGGCGTTTGCCACGACTAGACCATCCTCAATTTGTGACAGTTGTCTTTACTCTGGGGGTAATGAGAACTTTTGGAACAACGCTTGTTCTCAAATAAAATTGATTATTTGATTTCGCGATCAAGAATAACCAGTCTACATAACCAATGATTTACAAAAACTGCTTAAAACTAGGATTACTTAGTTTCATGTTTGGGATTCATGAGGTTCCATCCTCTAAAGATTGCTAAGAAGTTCTGCAACAATTCTCATTCCGAGGACAACTGATTGCCAGATTTAATTACTTGGAATAAGCAGAATTCCTAAACTAAGGAGAACCGAGGCTCACAAATTGCTGAAGCTTCTTTAAAGAAGAACAAATCCTCCTATCGGATAGCCACAATTCCCAAAAAGTAGGTTGGCTTGGTTTTAGGATGTGGATTGCCGGGGTTTGTAGTTTAAGGATTCTAGGGAACGTGTAGAAAAAGATGAGGTCATAAAAAGATGAATTACATGAATTTAGGATTGAGGAGAATTAAATTTCCATAATTTGAAGACAATGACGATGCATAATTTTCCAGTACTTCATTCTAGAATAATTGAGGTTTCTTGTTTAACAAACATAGCAACTAAAAGAAAGATTACTTGCCTTCAAAATTGAGAAATGCTGAGATCCTTACTCTGGAGGTTTTCAAAACTTTTGGAACAATGTTTGTTCCCAAATAAGATTGATTATTTGATTTCACGATTAAGAATAACTAGACTACGAAACCTATGGATTACAAAAACTCCTAAAAACAAGGATTACTTAGATTTATGTTTGAAACTCGTGAGGATCCGTCAACTAAAGATTACTAAGAAGTTCTGCAAAAATTCTCACTTCGAAAACAACGAATTACCAAATTTAATTACTTGGAAAAACCAAAATTCCTAAACTAAGGAGAATCGTGGCTCATAAATTACCAAAGCTTCTTTCAAGAAGATCAAATTCTCCTATCGAATAGCCTTAGCTCCAAAAACGTATGTTATCTTAGTTTTAGGATGCAGATAATGGAGGGTTCATAGTTTAAGGATTCGAGGGAACGTATAGAATAAGATTAGGTCATAAAAAGATGAATTGTTTGAATTTAGGATTGAGGATAACTAAATCTGTAAAATTGAATGGATAATGATAGTACTTAAATTGGCAGAGCTTCTTTCGAGAATAACTAAGGTCTCTCATTTAATAAACAAAGCACCTAAAAGAGGTATTATTTGGCTACAAGATTGAGAACAATCGAGGTTTTTACTCTGGGAGTTTTGAGAACTTTTGGAATAACGTTTTTTTTCCCAAATAGGATTGATTATTTGATTTTACGATTAAGAATAACTAGACTACGTAACCTATGGATTGTTAAAACTACAAAAGCTGGGATTACATGGTTTCATTTTTGGGATTTGTAAAGTTCCCTCATCTAAAGATTGCTAAAAAATTCTGCAAAAATCCTCGCTCCGAGGACTATAGATTACCCGATTCAATTACTTAGAATAACAAAAAATCCTAAACTAAGGAAAACAAAGGCTCATAAATTGCTAAAGCTTCTTTTGAGAAGAACGAATCGTCCTATCTCACAGCTACAGTTCCCAAAAAGTATGTTAGCTTAGTTTTCAAATGCGGATAGTCGAGGTTCGTAGTTTAAGGATTCTAAGGAAAGTGTTGAAAAAGATTAGGTCATAAAAAGATGAATTGCTTGAATTTAGGATTGAGGATAATTAAATTTCCAAAATCCATAGATAATGATGTTGTTTAAAATGCCAGCGCTTCTTTCGAGAATAACAGTGGTTTCTCGTTCAGTAAACATAGCACTAAAAAGATGGATTACTTGCCTTCAAAATTGAGAACAGCCGAGGTCTGTACTCTGGTGGTTTTGTGAACTTTTAGAATAACATTTGTTCGCAAATAAGATTGATTATTTGATGTCACGATCAAGAATAACCAGACTACGTAACCTATCGATTACAAAAAATCCTAAATATAAGGATTACTTAGTTTCATGATTAAGACTCGTGAGGATCCATCATCTAATTATTGCAAAGAGGTTTTGCGAAAATCCTCACTTCGATGTCAATGGATTATCATATTTAGTAACTAGGAATAACCAAAATTCCTAAACTAAGGAGAGCCAAGGCTCCTAAATTACCCAAGCTTCTATCAAGAAGAACCAATCCTCCTATAGGATAGCCTCAGTTCCTAAAAACTAAGTTAGCTTGGTTTTAAGATGCGAATAGCTAAGGTTTGTAGTTTAAGGATTTTAGGGAACGTGTAGATAAAGATTAGGCCATAAAAAGATGAATTGCTTAAATTTAGGATTGAGGATAAACGAATTTCCAAAATTAATAGATAACTGTCACGAACTGAAGATGGCCTAATCATGGCAGACGCCGTATACTGTATGAAGAACCCCCGATTGGTTATTCTTCCAATCAAAAACTCTTCACACAATATACAAGGCTCTACAACCATTAGTTTCCAAAGTACATCCAGATTCACATGATATCATCACACAACATATTTATATAAAAGTTAAGTTATAAAGCTTACATTACACAGTATTTAAGTATGTCTAAGTTCATAATAATATGATAAATGTAAGTACATGAGAAGGAATTTACATAAACTACTTTCTCTCATCACATAGGACACCTCGCTCTTGTCCCAGTCCCTAGGCTAACCTGTGGCATCCCTCATCCTGTCTCTATGAACAGGTTATCCTGCAACAAAAGTCTAAAGGGATGTAAGCCTAAGCTTAGTGAGCAAAACCCTCAGCCACACATCAAGCAAGTTATAAGTACACTATAGTCACGCATATGAATGAATGATCAAACAGAATGCCAAACAATACGCATACTTAACTAGTTCATATACGTAACTCGGATTTAACGCCCTCCGAAGTCAAGGTTGGAGTTTACACGGCACCAATCAGATCCGGGTATTATACTATAACTTACTTTACCACAGGAGTTCATGTTCCGTACTTATATCAAATAATTCTTTTATTTTCAGAAAAACCCAAGTTCTAGTATAATTGTGAGTAGGCCCCCGCAGTCCACACTCACCCCTAAACGGAGGCCTCTAGATTCGACCCTTAGTCAGGCAGTTGGTGCCTCCAACGCCTAGTGTTCCCGCAGGCCAGGGTAAGGTCATTTTGTACGAGTGCACCGTATATAACCAAATAAATCAATAATATCAACCCCTGAATGGCCTCTTTTTACCTCCGTGTGATGTGACGGCCAGAACAGTATCCATGCTATGCATGTTAATGCATGTTCCAGTTTCTTTTTATAGTTGAGTATAATTTAGTCCAAATTATGCTGTGACCATCCACTAATACACACAATCATTTTCTATACTACCATGCAACAAACAAGGCATTCTTTACATTTAAGATAAATTCACAACTCAACATACAATTACATACAAAAGCATTTCCCGAACCCCACACAGTAGTTAATTAACAATAATATTTAAGTCCACTATCTACAATTACAATTAAGCATAGAATCACAGGGTAAATACTCACTCGGCCATAGCGGTTCGCCCTAATCGTAGTAATCGATCGGGAGGTCCTCGCTCACCTCAGGATCACCTGATCATTATGCGATAATAACACTAGTAAGTACCTGAATTAACTACTAATTCTAAACATCTAATTACCTAATTCTACTTAAATTACTATCAACTTTTACCCGGTAAGACTTTAATTTCAATCGTATGTAACTTTTTCGTTTTATTTTTTATGTTTATGAATTTATAATCGTTTTTCATCGTTTCCGAACATATATTCACATGGTAATATCTGTTTTGGATATTAAGACCTCTATTTTACGTTATGAGCTAAATTTATAGAAATTTTTAGTTATGAACACCTAAGTACTTTTATTACTTACGTTTATATCTTTTATTCCTTAAATTCTTATAATGAAAGGATTTCACTTTGCTATTACTAATTTATGTACTGAATTAGATATAATCTAATTTAGAAGGTGTATTAGGATTTACTAATTTAGTTACCTAATTACCTATACTTTTCTTAGTTTTCTTATTTTCTAAACTTATGCTTATGTCATCGCTTATGTCATTGCTTATGTCATTGCTTATGTCATCGCTTACATCATCATTTGCTTATGTCATCGCTTATGTCATCATGTGCTTATGTCATCACTTACCTCATCATATGCTTACATAAGCCTTTCCTTATGCTTACATAAGCCTTTCCTTATGCTTATGTCATATGCATATGTATTATGTACATGTTATCCCCTTCTCTTATACTTATGTACATATACTTTATACATACTTATACTCATACCTATACTTAGGCTTATACCGTATTTATACGTGTATACATACCCGTATACCTATACGGTTGGATACGTATTTTATACTAAAATTTCGTATGCCTAAGCTTTTCCTTAAGAAAAGCTCTCTAATTCCATGTTTTTGTGTTCTTATGTATATATTTAGTGTAGTATAGGTATGTATAGTGAGATTTGATCTTAAATTAGGTTATGTACATGATAAATACTCATGTACAAAGGTTCTTATACTTATACTCTTTTGGTATTTCCTTATGTATACATATATAGAAGCATATCCTCATGTCTTCCTTTCTTCTTTTTCAAAAGTTCAAGCTTCTACACTTAAAGATGGAAACTTTGTTTCCTCTTCTTCAAGACAATACTAACCACATAACTACTTATCTAATCTACCTAATTAACTAACTAATGAATAATAGAAAGTAACATAAAGCAACTTAAAGACATACCTTTAATGATGTTGAAGTTATGGAGACAAAAGTGAAGGAATGAAAGGGAAAGAAGAGAAGGAAGTCACGGCATGAAAAGGAGTTTTTGATTTGTTTCTTTTGTTGGTTTCTTTTAATGGAAGACAACATGTGGTGGAGTTTTGAAGAGGAGATGTGGACGGCAATAATAGAAAAAAAGAGAGAAAGAAAAATCAAAAAGAAAAGAAAAGAAAGACATCATTAAGTAAGAGATATTTTCCTTATCTCTTAACTTTTGTTGACTTTTCAAAATGTTGACTTTAGTCAACATGTGTTGACTTGGTCAACATTTGAACTTTGCTCAACATGTATTATCTTAGTCAACATTCCTTAAGTATGTGCAATTTTGTGCACATAATGTAGTAATTAAGGGAAATTAGGGGAGAAATGAAGGAAATGAGAAAAAATGAGGTATATGATGCATTGATGTGTAAATATGGTTGAGGAGATCTTACTTTAGGTCTTTAGAGTCCATATATCTCATTTGATAAACTACTTTGGATAACAAGTGTAAAAAGTGCTAATTTGAGTCTTAAAGTTCACTATATGTAACCTAATCTTCAACTATAACCCTAACCCTAAGTAAGACTATCTTAATCATATATTTAAGGAATAAATATAATCTATGACCTATTATCTTAGTTCCTAATGGATTACTTGAGAATTCGAATCATATAAGCAAGAATGAGGGTTACCTTTTACTAACGATTTAGCAAAATATAAGCATTATATTTTCAATTAGGGTTTTAGGGTATATTATGTTGGATTGGTGTACATATGTCCTTAATGGAATCATTTTTAAGGTTTTTATCACTTTCGAATGAAATCTTTAGCTTTTAGAAACATTTAGGGTAGAAAAATTCTTTACGCGATTGATTAATTCTTTTAGGGTTTTCACTTTAATTAGCCTTGTCGACTCCTAAATTGTCTAATATAGTTAAGTCTATTTCAAAAACTAGATTGAAACTTTTAGGGGTTTACAATAACGACAGTGTTTAAATTGCCAGAGCTTCTTTCTACAATAACCGAGGTTCTCGTTCAATAAACAAAGTGCTTAAAAGAGGGATTACTTGGCTAAAAAATTGAAAACAGCCGATGCCTTTACTCTAGGGGTTTTGAGAACTTTTGACATAACGTTTGTTCCCAAATAAGATTGATTATTTAATTTCATGATCAAGAATAACCAGTCTATGTAACTTATGGTTTGTAAAAACTGCTTAAAACTAGGATTACTTGGTTTCATGTTTAAGACTCATGAGATTCCATCCTCTAAAGATTACTAAGAAGTTCTGCAAAAATCCTCACTCCGAGGACTACGGATTACCAGATTTAATTACATGGAATAACCAAAATTCCTAAACTAAAGAGAATCGAGGCTCATAAATTGCCGAAGCTTCATTCAAGAAGAACGAATCTTCCTATCGGATAGTCTCAGTTCCTAAAAAGTAGGTTAGCTTAGTTTTAGAATGTGGGTAGTTAAGGTTTGTAGTTTAAGGATTCTATGGAACGTGTAGAAAAAGATGAGGTCATAAAAGGATGAATTGCTTGAATTTAGGATAGGGGATAACTAAATTTCCATAATCCATAAATAACAACAGTGCATAATTTGCTAAAGCTTTATTCTAGAATAACCAAGATTTCTTGTTCAATAAACAAAGCACCTAAAAGAGGGATTACTTGCCTTCAAAATTTAGAACAACTGAGATCCTTATTCTGGTGTTTTTGAGAACATTTAGAAAACGTTTTTTCCCAAATAAGATTGATTATTTGATTCTGTGATCAAGAATAACCAGACTACGAAACCTATGGATTACAAAAATTCTTAAAAACAAGGATTACTTTGATTCATATTTAAGACTCGTAAGGATCCATCATCTAAAGATTGCTAAGAAGTTTGGTGAAAATCCTCGCTCCGAGGTCAACAGATTATCATATTTAATTACTTAGAATAACCAAAATTCCTAAACTAAGGAGAGCCAAGGCTACTAAATTTCCAAAGCTTCTTTCAAGAAGAACGAATCCTCCTATCAAATAGCCTTAGTTCCCAAAAGGTAGGTTAGCTTGGTTTTAAAATGCGGATAGCTGTGATTCGTAGTTTAAGGACTCTAGGGAACGTGTAAAAAACATTAGGTCATCAAAAGATGAATTGCTTGAATTTAGGTTTCAAGATAACTAAATCACCGAAATTTATAGATAACGACGGTGCTTAAATTACCAGAGCTTCTTTCAAGAATACCCTAGGTTTATCATTCAATAAACATAGCACCCAAAAGAGGGATTACTCTCGGCTACAAGATTAAGAATAGCTGAGGTTATTACTCTGGGGGTTTTAAGAACTTTTGGAATGACGTTTGTTCCCAAATAAAATTGATTACATCATTTCGCAATCAAGAATAACCAGACTACATAACCGATCAATTACAAAAACTTATAAAGACAAGGATTACTTATATTCATGTTTGAGACTCATGAGGATCCGTCACATAAGGTTGCTATGAAGTTTTCCCAAAATCCTCTCTCCGAGGACAACGGATTGTTATATTTAATTACTTAGAATAACCAAAATTTCTAAACTAAAGACAGCAGAGGCTCCTAAATTGCAAAAAGCTTCTCTTAAGAAGAACGAATCTTCCTATTGAATAGTCTCAGTTCCCAAAAAGTAGCTTAGCTTGGTTTTAGGATGCGGATAGCTGTGATTCGTAGTTTAAGGATTTTAGGGAACGTGTAAAAAACATTAGGTCATAAAAAGATGAATTGCTTGAATTTAGGATTGAGGATAACTAAATTAGCAAAATCGATAGACAACGACGGTGCTTAAATTGCCAGAGCTTCTTTCAAGAATAACGTAGGCTTCTCATTTAATAAACATAGTACCCAAAAGAGGGATTACTTGGCTACAACATTGAGAATAGCAAAGGTCATTACTCTGGGGGTTTTGAGAACTTTTGGAATGGCGTTTGTTCCCAAATAAAATTGATTACTTGATTTCGCGATCAAGAATAACTAGACTACATAACCAATCGATTACAAAAACTCTTAAAGACAAAGATTACTTAGATTCATGTTTGAGACTCATAAGGATCCGTTACATAAGGTTGCTATGAAGTTTTGCAAAAATCCTCTCTCCGAGGACAACGGATTGCCATATTTAATTTCTTAGAATAACCAAAATTCCTAAGATAAGGAGAGTCATGGCTCCTAAATTGCAAAAAGCTTCTTTCAAGAAGGACGAATCTTCCTATTGAATAGTCTCAACTCCCCAAAAGTAGGTTAGCTTGGTTTTAGGATGTGGATAGCTGTGATTTGTAGTTTAAGGATTCTAAGGAACATGTAAAAAACATTAGGTCATAAAAAGATGAATTGCTTGAATTTAGGATTGAGGATAACTAAATTACCAAAATAGATAGATAACGACGGTGCTTAAATTACCAAAGCTTCTTTCAAGAATAACCTAGGTTTCTCATTTAATAAACATAGCACCCAAAAGAGGGATTACTTGGCTATATGATTGAGAACAGCCAAGGTCATTACTCTAGGGGTTTTGAGAACTTTTGGAATGATGTTTGTTCCCAAATAAGATTGATTATTTGATTTCGTGATCAAGAATAACCAAACTACATAACCGATAGATAACAAAAACTTTTAAAAACAAGGATTACTTGGATTCATGTTTGAGACTCATGAGGATTCATCACCTAAGGTTGTTATGAAGTTTTGAAAAAATCCTCCCTGGGAGGACAACGCATTGCCATATTTAATTTCTTAGAATAACAAAAATTCGAAAACTAAGGGGTGACGAGGCTCCTAAATTGCCAAAGCTTCTTTCAAGAAGAACAAATCTTCCTATTGAATAGTCTTATTTCCCCAAAAGCCGGTTAGCTTGGTTTTAGAATGTGGATAGCTGTGATTCGTAGTTTAAGGATTCTAGGGAACATGTAAAAAACATTAGGTCATAAAAAGATGAATTGCTTGAATTTAGGATCGAGGATAGCTAAATTTCTAAAATTGATAGATAACGATTGTGCTTAAATTACTAGAGCTTCTTTCAAGAATAACCTAGGTTTCTCATTCAATAAACATAGAACCTAAAAGAGGGATTACATGGCAACAAGATTGAGAACAACCAAGGTCATTAATCTGAGGGTTTTAAGAACTTTTAGAATGACATTTGTTCCTAAATAAAATTGATTACTTCATTTTGCGATCAAGAATAACCAAACTACATAACCAGTCGATTACAAAAACTCTTAAAGATAAAGATTACTTAGATTCAAGTTTGAGACTCATGAGGATCCATCCCATAGGGTTACTATGAAGTTTTGCAAAAATCCACTCTCCAAGGACAACGGATTGCCATATTTAATTACTTAGAATAACAAAAATTCCTAAACTAAGGAGAGCCGAGGCTCCTAAATTACAAAAAACTTCTTTCAAAAAGAACAAATCTTCCTATTGAATAGTCTCAGTTCCCAAAAAGTAGGTTAGCTTGATTTTAGGATGTAGATAGTTGTGATTTGTAGTTTAAGGATTCTAAGGAACGTGTAAAAAAAACATTAGGTCATAAAAAGATGAATTGCTTGAATTTAGGATTGAGGATAACTAAATTACCAAAATCAATAGATAACGACGGTGCTTAAATTACCAAAGCTTCTTCCAAGAATAACCTAGGTTTCTCATTCAATAAACATAGTACCCAAAAGAGGGATTACTTGGCTATAAGATTGCGAACAACCTAGGTCATTACTCTGGGGGTTTTGAGAACTTTTGGAATGACGTTTGTTCCCAAATAAGATTGATTATTTTATTTCGCAATCAAGAATAACCAAACTACAGAACCAATGGATTACAAAAACTTCTAAAAACAAGGATTAGTTAGATTCATGTTTGAGACTCGTGAGGATTCGTCACCAAAGGTTACTAAGAAGTTATACAAAAATCTTCCTTGGGAGGACAACGGATTGCCATATTTAATTTCTCAGAATAACCAAAATTCAAAAACTAAGGGTTGCCGAGGCTCTTAAATTGCCCAAGCTTCTTTCAAGAAGAACGAATCCTCCTATCTCATAGCCTTCCCAAAAGGTAGGTTAGCTTGGTTTTAGAACGTGGATAGCTAAGGTGTGTAGTTTAAGGATTTTAAGGAATGTGTAAAAAAGATTTGGTTGTAAAAAGATGAATTGCTTGAATTTAGGATAGAGGATAACTAAATTTCCAAAATCAATTAATAACGAAGGTGCTTAAATTGTCAGAGCTTCTTCCAAGAATAACCTAGGCTTCTCATTCAATAAACACAGCACCTAAAAGAGGGATTACTTGGCTACAAGATTGAGAACAACTGAGGTCATTACTCTGGAGGTTTTGAGAACTTTTGGAATGACGTTTGTTCCTAAATAAAATTGATTACTTGATTTTGCGATGAAGAATAACCAGACTACATAACCAATCGATTACAAAACTCTTAAAGATAAGGATTACTTAGATTCATGTTTGAGACTCGTGAGGATCCATCACATAAGGTTGCTATGAAGTTTTGCAAAAATCCTCTCTCTAAGGATAATGGATTGCGATATTTAATTACTTAGAATAACCATAATTCCTAAACGAAGGAGAGACGAGGCTCTTAAATTGCAAAAAGCTTCTTTCAAGAAGAACAAATCTTCCTATTGACTAGTCTCAGTTCCTAAAAAGTAGGTTAGCTTAGTTTTAGGATGTGGATAGCTGTGATTTGTAGTTTAAGGATTCTAGGGAACGTGTAAAAAAAATTAGGTTATGAAAAGATGAATTGCTTGAATTTAGGATTAAGGATAACTAAATTTCCAAAATCGATAGATAACGATGGTGCATAATTTACCAAAGCTTCTTTCAAGAATGACCTAGGTTCCTCATTCAATAGACATAGCACCCAAAAGAGGGATTACTTGGCTACAAGATTGAGAACAGCCGGGGTCATTACTCTGGGGGTTTTGAGAACTTTTAGAATGACGTTTATTTCTAAATAAAATTGATTACTTGATTTTGCGATCAAGAATAACCAGACTACATAACTGATTGATTACAAAAACTCTTAAAGATAAGGATTACTTAGATTCATGTTTGAGACTCGTGAGGATCCATCATATAAGGTTGCTATGAAGTTTTGCAAAAATCCTCTCTCTGAGGATAATGGATTGCCATATTTAATTGCTTAAAATAACCAAAATTCCTAAACTAAGGAGAGACGAGGCTCTTAAATTGCAAAAAGCTTCTTTCAAGAAGAACAAATCTTCCTATTGAATAGTCTCAGTTCCTAAAAAGTAGGTTAGCTTAGTTTTAGTATGTGGATAGCTGTTGTCAGGACCCTAAAGGGGGCCTAGTAGGATTACCTAAAATTTTCATAACATGTGTGCACCCATTATATGAAAACCGTCTTACAAGTCAGAGATTGCAAGACTCTAAATAATAAATCACTAAGATTAATGATTTTTAAGTAATTAATTTATTGTAACATGACATAATATATAATTATAAATAACTATGGATGTTCAATATCCCACAGTTCCTCAAAACCGTAGAGAATCGGTATCCCCTACCAAATAATAAGACAGATATACCAACATTATAAAATTGTAGAAAAAATTAAATTATATTGAATTCTAACATGCGAATATTTTCTACAAAGAGTGTTTATGTATCACTTATAAAGATCTCAACTAATTCTAACACTAATGTATATATCTTCATCTCGCACTTAGCACCCAAGACTTGTCCCAATCCCATCGTATGTAAACCTGCAAAAGAAAGACTATTGGGGAATATGCTACAAGAGCTTAGTGAGCTATCCCTCATACCATACAGGTTAACAAGTCATCAAACAAATTATTACAATCATATGAATGCATGAACATGCATAATGCCAAACAATATATGCAGTTGACCGGTACTACATATAACATCGGATTTTAACGCCCTCCGAGATAAGGGTTGGAGATTCATCGGTACCAATCACGACCGGGCTCTAGCACCTGGGTTTTTTACCCATAACTTTGAATTCCATATTTCATAAAAAAACTACATTTCTATTTCTAAAAATCCAGTAGTTCACAAAGTCCCAGGCCTAGCGATGAGGTGACTCCCGCAGTCCACACTCACACCCTACAGCGGTGGTCTCTAGACGCGACCCTTAGCCACCAATGGTTAGCGTCTCTAGTACCAATAGAACCCGCGAGCCAAGGGTAGGGTTTTGTTATATCTATGCTCCTGCACGGTACTAATCAAATCATGTGGGAATCCATCCCTCCAAGGCCCTTCATTACCAACTGCGTGAAGTAACGGCCGGAATAAGTAATGTGATGCATGGATAATGCATGACCCTTTTAATTTAAGAAAATCCAAATATAATTAGGTCAAATTATGAGGTGATCAATCAAAATTAGCAAACCATCCAAATCATATAAAAATCAATCATACCATCAAATCATCAATTATCATATTTAACAATATTTCTTACAATAATCAAACAAT
The DNA here is from genome assembly GCA_024138005.1 of Lumnitzera racemosa. Classification (NCBI taxonomy): domain Eukaryota; kingdom Viridiplantae; phylum Streptophyta; class Magnoliopsida; order Myrtales; family Combretaceae; genus Lumnitzera; species Lumnitzera racemosa. The sequence goes on from JAMXBC010000005.1 coordinate 58,355,402, forward strand.
ATCAAGCACACGCATATCCTGAAACCCCATGCATCAAGTTATTGATATTCAATTTAAGTGCACTAACTACAAGCACAAACAAATATGGAGTCATCGAGAGTACTCACTTGACTATGACGACTCACTCTAGTTGTAAGAACCGATCGGGAGATCCCCAACTAATGGCTCTAAATATCTATCTACCTAATTCTACTTAGATTACTATTAGCCCTTATTCGATTAAACCTAATTGCTAAATGTACGTAACTTTTTCATTTTATTTTCAATATTTACGAATATATAGTTGTTTTTCATCGTTTTCGAAAGTACATTCATACGGTAATGTCCGTTTTGGACGTTAAGACCCATGTTTTATGATATGGGCTAAATTTATTGAAATTTTAACTATGAAAACTTAAGTACTCTTGTTACTTATATTTTTATCTTTTGTTTATACTTAATGATTTACTTAACCCCTAAATTCTTATACCTAGAAGATTTTACTTTGCTATTGCTAATTCATGTACTTAATTAAGTATAATCCAATTTAGAAAGTGTCGAGGTTTACTAAGTTAAGTACCTAAGTATTATACACTCTTCTTATTTTCTCATTTTCTAAACCTACGCTTATGTCATCACGTACATCATCATTTGCTTATGTAATTGTTTATGTCATTACTTGCTTATGTCATCATGTGCTTACCTCATCGCTTACCTCATCACTTACCTCATTATGTGATTACATAAGCCTCTCCTCATGCTTATGTCATATGTATATGTCTTATGTACATTTTACTTCTTCCCTTATACTTATGTACATATACCTTATACATATATATACTTATACATCTACTTAGACTTATATCATATTTATACATGTATACATACTCATATACCTTAAGAAAAGCTTCCTAATTTCATCCTTTTGTGTTTTTATGTATGTATTTAGTGTAGTATAGGTATGTATAGTTAGATATAGTCTTAAGTTAGGTTATGTACATGATAAATACTCATGAACAAAGGTTCACATACTTGTACTCTTTTAGTATTCCCTTATGTGCACATACTTATAAGCATATACTCATGTCTTCCTTTCTTCTTCTTCATAATTCCTAATTCCTACACTTAAAGATGGGAACTTTGTTTCCTCTTCTTCAAGACAACACTAAACACATAACTACTTATCTAATCTACCTAATTAACTAACTAATGAAGAAGATAAAACAAGATAAAGTAACTTAGATACATACCTTTGCTTATGTTGAAATTAAGGAGACAAAAAGGAAGATGTTGAAGGTAAAATGGAAGATGGAAGCTTACGGCAATGGAGGAGGATTTTTGCTTTGTTTCTTTTGTTTTGTTGTCATAATGGAAGAGAACAAATGGTGGGGTCATGTTGAAGAATAAGTAGACAGCAACAATTGAAGAGAAAGAGAACAGAAAAATCAAAAGAAAAGATAAGAGAAGCCATCATGAAGGAGTAGATATTTTCCTTATCTTTTAGTCTTTTGTTGACTTTTCAAAATGTTGACTTTAGTCAACATGTGTTGACTTGGTCAACCCTTGGACTTTGGTCAACATGTGTTGACTTAGTCAACTTTCCTTAAGTATGTGTAATTTTGTGCACATAATGTAGTAATTAAGGGAAATTAGGGGGAAAATGAAGGAAATGAGAAGAAATGAGGTATATGATGAATTGATTAGTAAATATGGTTGATGAGGTCTTACTTTAGGTCTTTATAGCTTATATATCTCATTTGATAAACCACTTTGGATAATAAGTGCAAAAAGTACTAATTTGAGTATTAAAGTTCACTACATATAACTTAATTTTCAACTATAACCCTAACTCTTAGTAAGACTATCTTAATCATATAATTAAGAAATAAATATAATCTATGACTCATTATCTTAGTTTCTAATGGATTACTTGAGGATTCAAATCATATAAGCATGAATGAGGGTCATCTCTAACCTTTTACTAATAATTTGGCCAAATATGAGCATTATATTATCAATTAGGGTTTTAGGATATATCATGGTGAATTAGTGCTTTTATATCCTTAAAGTTATAGTTTTAGGATTTTTATTACTTTAGGGCACAATCTCTAAAGTTTTTACACATTTAGGGTTTCATATATTCTTACGTGATTAAATCTTCAATTGTCATCTTAGGGTTTTGATGAGGTTCAAGGTTTTAGGGTCTTCGTATGCGGTTAGGGGTTCAATTGATGATTTAAGGTTTTTCGTGTCTACTTTAGGTTTTGGATTGAGATTTTAATTGATTTTAAATCTTACTGGCTCTTTTGAGTTCGGGAGATCATCTACAGTTTGGACGTTTGTTTCTATACTTAGAAAGCTAAATTCATAGGGTTTACAGCTGTGATTCGTAGTTTAAGGATTCTAGGGAACATGTAAAAAAAAAAATAGGTTATGAAAAGATGAATTGCTTCAATTTAGGATTGAGGATAATTAAATTTCCAAAATCGATAGATAACGACGGTGCATAATTTGCCAGAGCTTCTTTCAAGAATGACCTAGGTTTCTCATTCAATAAACATAGCACCCAAAAGAGGGATTACTTGGCTACAAGATTGAGAACAACCGAGGTCATTACTTTTGGGGTTTTGAGAACTTTTGGAATGATGTTTGTTCCCAAATAAGATTGATTATTTGATTTCGTGATCAAGTATAACCAGACTATATAACTAATGGATTGCAAAAACTCTTAAAGACAAAGATTACTTCGATTCATATTTGAGACTTGTGAGGATTCGTCACCTAAGGTTGCTATGAAGTTTTGTAAAAATCCTCCCTGGAAGGATAACGGATTGCCATATTTAATTTCTTAGAATAACTAAAATTCAAAAACTAAGGAGTGCTGAGGCTCCTAAATTGCCTAAGCTTCTTTCAAGAAGAATGAATCCTTCTATCTCATAGCCTCAGTTCCCAAAAAGTAGGTTAGCTTGGTTTTAGAATACGGATAATAAGGTTCGTAGTTTAAGGATTCTAAGGAACGTGTAAAAAAGATTTGGTTGTAAAAAGAAGAATTGCTTGAATTTAGGATTGAGGATAACTAAATTTCCAAAATCGATTGATAACGACGGTGCTTAAATTGCCAAAGCTTCTTTCATGATAAGCTACGTTTCTCCTTCAATAACATAGCAACCAAAAGAGGGAATACTTTGCTACAAGATTGAGAACAACCGCGATCATTACTCTGGAGGTTTTGAGAACTTTTGGAATGTTGTTTGTTCTCAAATAAGATTGATTATTTTATTTCGCGATCAAGAATAACTAGACTACATAACCGATGGATTACAAAAACTTTTAAAAACAAGGATTACATAGATTCATGTTTGAGACTCGTAAGGATTCGTCACCAAAGGTTGCTAAGAAGTTTTGCAAAAATCCTCCCTGGGAGGACAACAGATTGCCATATTTAATTACTTGGAATAACCAAAATTCAAAAACTAAGGTATGTCGAGGCTCCTAAATTGCCTAAGCTTCTTTCAAGAAAAATGAATCCTCCTATTAAATAGCCTCAATTCCTAAAAAGTAGCTTAGCTTGATTTTAGGACACGAATAGCTGAGGTTCGTAGTTTAAAGAATCTAGGAAACGTGTAAAAAAGATTTGGTTGTAAAAAGATGAATTACTTGAATTCAGGATTGTGGATAACTAAATTTCCAAAATTGATAAATAACGACGATGCTTAAATTGCCAAAGCTTCTTTCAAGAATAACCCAGGTTTCTCTTTTAGTAAACATAACACCCAAAAGAGGGATTACATGGCTACAAGATTGAGAACAGCCGAGGTCATTACTCTGGGGGTTTTGAGAACTTTTGGAATGACGTTTGTTCCCAAATAAGATTGATTATTTTATTTCGTGATCAAGAATAACCAGACTACATAACCGATGGATTACAAAAACTTCTAAAAACAAGGGTTAGTTAGATTCATGTTTGAGATTCGTGAGCATTCGTTAGCAAAGGTTGCTAAGAAGTTTTACAAAAATGCTCCTTAGGAGGACAACGAATGCCATATTTAATTACTTAGAATAGCCAAAATTCAAAAACTAAGGGGTGCCGAAGCTCCTAAATTGCCCCTCTTATCAAATAGCCTCAGTCCCCAAAAAGTAGGCTAGCTTGGTTTTAGGACGTGAATAGCTGAGGTTCGTAGTTTAAGGATTCTAAGGAACGTGTAAAAAAGATTAGGTCATAAAAGACGAATTGCTTGAATTTAGGATTGAGGATAACTAAATTTCCAAAATCAATAGATAATATCAGTGCTTAAATTGCCAGAGCTTTTTTCGTGAATAATCTAGATTCCTCATTCAATAGACATAGCACCTAAAGGAAGGATTACTTGGCTACAACATTGAGAACAGCCGAAGTCCTTACTCTAGGAGTTTTTTGAACTTTTATAATAACGTTTGTTCCTAAATAAGATTGATTATTTAATTTCGTGATCAAGAATAGCTCAACTACGTAACCTATGGATTGCAAAAACTCCTAAAAATAAGGAATACTTAGATTTATGTTTGAGACTCATGAGGATCCGTCATCTAAAGATTGCTAAGTTTTCTAAAAATCCTTGCTCCAAGGTTAACAGATCGTCATATTTAATTACTTAGAATAACCAAAATTACTAAACTAAGGAGAATCGAGGCTCATAAATTGCCAAAGCTTCTTTCAAGAAAACGAATTCTCCTGTCGAATAGCCTCAATTCCCAAAAAGTCTTAATTTTATGACCAGATTGTTGTGGTTCGTAGTTTAAGGATTCTAGGGAACGTATAAAAAGGATTAGGTCATAAAAAGATGAATTGCTTGAATTTAGGATTGAGGATAACTAAATTTCCAAAATTGATAGATAAACTCGATCCTTAAATTGCTAGAGCTTCTTTCAAGAATAACTGATGTTTTTCGTTCATTTGACATAGTTAAAAGAGGGAATACTTAGCTACAAAATTGAGAACAGCTGAGGTCTTCACTGTGGGGGTTTTGAGAACTTTTGGGATAATTATTGTTCCCAAATAGGATTGATTATTTGATTTCATGATCAAGAATAATCACACTACATAACCTACAACTTCTAAAAACAAGGATTACTTGGATTCATGTTTAGGACTTGTTAGGTTCCGTCATCTAATGATTTCTAAGAATTTCTGGAAAAATCCTTGCTTTGAGGACAACGGATTACCAGATTTAATTACTTGGAATAACCAAATTTCCTAAACTAAGGAGAGCTGAGGCTCCTAAATTGCTGAAGCTTCTTTCAAGAAGAACAAATCCTCCTATCGAATAGCCTCAATTCCCAAAAAGTACGTTAGCTTGGTTTTAGGATCCCGATAGCTAAAGTTCGTAGTTTAAGGTTTCTAGGGAATGTGTAGAAAAAGATTTGGTCATAAAAAGATGAATTGCTTGAATTTAGGATTGGGGATAATTAAATTTCCAAAATCTATAGATAACAACAGTGTTTAAATTACCAGAGTTTCATTGGAGAATAACTGAGGATTCTCATTTAATCAACATAGCGCCTAAAAGAGGGACTATTTGCCATCAATATTGAGAACAGCTGAGGTCCCTACACTGGTAGTTTTGAGAACTTTTGGAATAACGTTTGTCATAAAAAAAGATTGATTATTTGATTTCATGATCAAGAATAACCAGACTACGTAACCTATGGATTACAAAAACTGCTTAAAACTAAGATTACTTGGTTTCATGTTTGAGACTCTTGAGGTTTTGTTATCTAAAGATTAAGTTCTGCAAAACTAGGATTACTTGAACTTAGGATTGAGGATTACTAAATTTCCAAAGTCAATAGATAACGACAGTGCTTAAATTGCTAGAGCTTCTTTCGAGAATAACCAAGGTTTCTCATTCAATAAACGTAATACCTAAAAGAGGGATTACTTGGCTACAAAATTGAAAACAACCAAAGTCTTTGGTGTAGTGGTTTTTTGAAATTATGGGATAACGTTTGTTCCTAGATATGATTAATTATTTGATTTCACGCTCAAGAATAACTAGACTACGTAACCTACGGATTACAAAAACTGCTTAAACCTAGGATTACTTAGTTTCATGTTTGGGACTCATAAGGTTCTGTCATCTAAAGATTGCTAAGAAGTTCTGTAAAACTAGGATTACTTAAACTTAAGATTGAGGATAACTAAATTTCTAAAGTCGATAGATAACGACGGTGTTTAAATTGCCAGAGCTTTTTTTGAGAATAACCGAGGATTCTTGTTCAATAAACATTGCACTTAAAAGTAGGATTACTTGCCTTCTAAATTGAGAACATCTAAGGTCCTTACTCTAGTGGTATTAAGAAGCTTTGGAATAACGTTTGTTCCCAAATAAGATTGATTATTTGATTCCGTGATTAAGAATAACTAGACTATGAAACCTATGGATTACAAAAATTCTTAAAGAAAAAGGATTACTTTGATTCATGACTGAAACTTGAGAGGATCCTTCATCTAAAGATTGCTAAGAAGTTTTGTAAAAAACCTTGCACCAAAGTCAATGGATTGTCATATTTAATTACCTAAAACAACCAAAATTCTCAAACTAAGCAGAGCTGAGGCTCCTAAATTGCCAAAGCTTCTTTTAAGAAGAATGAATCCTCTTATCAGATAGTCTCACTACCCATAAAGTAGATTAGCTTAGTTTTAGGTTGTAGTTAGCCAAGATTTGTAATTTAAGGATTCTAAGGAAGATGTAGAAAATATTAGGTCATAAAAAGATGATTTGCTTGAATTTACTTGAATTTATGATTGAGGATAACTAAATTTCCAAAATCGATAGAGAACGACGGCGCATAAATTGTCAAAGCTTCTTTCGAGAATTACCGAGTTTCCTCGTTCAATAAACATGACACCTAAAAGAGGGATTACTTGGCAACAAAATTGAGAACAGCCGAGGTCCTTACTTTGTAGATTTTGAGAACTTTTGGAATAACGATTGTTCCCAAATATGATTGATTGTTTAATTTCACAATCAAGAATAACCAAACTCCATAACCTATGGATTACAAAAATTGCTTAAAACTAGGATTACTTGGTCTCATATTTAGGACTCGTAAGGTTCCATCATGTAAAGATTACTAAGAAGTTCTCTTAAAATCCTCGCTCCAAGGATAATGGATTACTAGATTTAATTACTTGGAATAACCAAAATTCTTAAACTAAGGAGAATCAAGGATCATAAATTGCTGAAGCTTCTTTCAAGAAGAATGCATCCTCCTATTGGATAGCCTCAATTCCCAAAAAGTAGGTTAGCTTGGTTTTAGGATGCAGATAGCCGAGGTTCGAAGTTTAAGAATTCTAGGGAATGTGTAAAAAAAGATCATGTCATAAAAAGTTGAATTGCTTGAATTTCGGATTGAGGATAACTAAATTTCCAAAATCCGCATATAATGACGGTGCTTAAAATGCCAAAACTTCTTTCTGGAATAACCGATGTTTCTCGATCAATAAACATAGCACCAAAAAGAGGGATTACTTGGCTACAAAATTGAGAATAGCCAAGGTCCTTACTCAGGTGGTTTTGAAAACTTTTGAAATAACGTTTGTTCCTAAATATGATTGATTATTTGATTTCACGGTCAACAATAACCAGACTACGTAACCTATGGATTAGAACAACTCCTAAAAATAAGGATTACTTGGATTCATGTTTGGGACTCGTGAGGTTCCATTATTTAATGATTGCTAAGAAGTTTTGCAAAAATCATTGCTCCAAGGTCAATAAATTCTCATATTTAATAACATGGAATAACCAAAATTCCTAAACTAAGGAGAGCTAAGACTCCTAAATTGCCAAAGCTTCTTTCAAGAAGAATGAATCCTCATATCGAATAGCCTCAGTTCCCAAAAAGTAGGTTAGCTTGGTTTTAGGATGAGGATAGCCGAGGTTTGAAGTTTAAGGATTCTAAGGAACGTATGGAAAAAGATCATGTAATAAAAAGTTGAATTGCTTGAATTTAGGATTGAGGATAACTAAATTTCCAAAATCCATAGATAACGATAGTCCTTAAATTTCCAGAGCTTCTTTCGAGAATAACCGAGGTTCCTCGTTCAATAAACATAGCACCAAAAAGAGGGATTGCATGGCTTCAAAATTGAGAATAGCCGATGTCCTTACTCTAGTGGTCTTGAGAACTTTTGGAATAACGTTTGATTCTAAATAAGATTGATTATTTGATTTCGCGATGAAGAATATCCAGACTATGTAACCTATGGATTACAAAAACTCCTAAAAACATGGATTACTTGATTTCATGTTTGAGAGTAATGGGATCCACCATCTAAGTATTACTAGGATGTTTTGCAAAAATCCTTACTCCAAGGTCAACGGATTGTCATATTTAATTACTTGGAATAACCAAAATTCCTAAACTAAGGGGTGCCAAGGCTCCTAAATTGCCAAAACTTTATTCAAAAAGGACAAATCCTTCTATCGGATAGCCCTAGTTCCCAAAAAGTAGTTTAACTTGGTTTTAGGTTGTAGTTTGCCAAGGTTTGTAATTTATGGATTCTAAGGAACATGTAAAAAAGATTAGGATGAATTGCTTGAATTTAGGGTTGAGGATAACTGAATTTCCAAAATCGATAGATAACGATGGAACTTAAATTGCTAGAGCTTCTTTTGAGAATAATAGAGGTTTCTCGTTCAATAAATATAGCACCAAAATGAGGGATTACTTGCCTTCAAGATTGACAACAGCCAAGGTCCTTAATTAGGTGGTTTTGAGAACTATTGGAATAACATTTGTTCCCAAATGAGAATGATTTTTTTTTTATTTTGCGATCAAGCATAACCAGACTACGTAACCTATGGATTACAAAAACTGCTTAAAACTAGGATTACTTAGTTTCATATTTAGGACTCGTGAGGTTCCATCCTCTAAAGATTGCTAAGAAGTTTTGCAAAAATCCTCACTCCGAGGACAACGGTTTACCAGATTTAATTACTTGAAATAACCAAAATTCCTAAACTAAGGAGAACCGAGGCTCATAAACTGGCAAAGCTTCTTTCAAGAAGAATGAATCCTCAAATCGGATAGCCTTTGTTCCCAAAAAGTAGGTTAGCTTGGTTTTAGGATGCGGATAATTGAGGTTCGTAGTTTAAGGATTTTATGGAATGTGTAGAAAAAGATTAGGTCATAAAAGATGAATTGCTTGAATTTAGGAGTGAGGATAACTAAATTTTCAAAATCGATAGAAAACGATGATGCTTAAATTGCCTGAGCTTCATTCGAGAATAACCTAGGTTTCTCGTTCATAAAACATAACACCAAAAAGAGGGATTACATGGCTTCAAAATTGAGAATAGCCTAAGTTCTTACTCTGGGGGTTTTGAGAACTTTTGGAATAACTTTTGTTCACAAATAAAATTGATTATTTTATTTCACGATCAAGAATAACCAAACTTCGTAACCTATGAATTACAAAAAATCCCATAAATAAGGATTACTGGTTTCATGTTTGGCACTCGTGAGGATCCGTCATCTAAAGATTGCTAAGAAGTTCTGCTAAAATCCTCACTCCAAGGACAACGGATTGTCAGATTTAATTACTTACAATAACCAAAATTTCTAAACTAAGGAGAGCCGAGGCTCCTAAATTGTCAAAGCTTCTTTTATGAATAACGAATCCTCCTATCGAATAACCTTAGTTCCTAAAAAGTAGGTTAGCTTGGTTTTAGGTTGTGGTTAGTCGAGGTTCATAATTGAAGGATTATAGGGAAGGCGTAAAAAAGATTAGGTCATAAAAGGATGAATTGCTTGAATTTAGGATTTACGATAACTAAATTTCCAAAATCAATAGATAACGTTGGTACTTAAATTGGCAGAGCTTCTTTTCAGAATAACCGAGGATTCTTGTTCAATAAACATAGCACCTAAATGAGGGATTACTTGCCTTCAAAATTGAGAACAGTTGAGGTCCTTACCCTAGTGGTTTTGAGAACTTTTGGAATAACATTTGTTCCAAAACAAGATTGAATATTTGATTTCGCGATCAAGAATAACCATACTACGTAACCTATGGATTACTAAAACTCCTAAAAAGAAGCATTACTTGGATTCTTGTTTAAGACTTACGAGGATTCGTCATCTAAAGATTGCTAATAAATTTTGCGAAACTCCTCACTTTGAAGTCAACAGATTGTCATATTTAATTATTTGGAATAACCAAAATTCCTAAATTAAGGAGAGCTGAGGCTCTTATATTTCCAAAGTTTCTTTCAAGAAGAATGAATCCTCCTATTGAATAGCCTCAGTTCCCAAAAAGTAGGTTAGCTTGGTTTTAGGTTGTAGTTAACCGAGGTTTGTAATTTAAGAATTCTAAGAAACTAGTAAAAAAGATTAGGTCATAAAAAAATGAATTGCTTGATTTTAGGATTAAGGACAACTGAATTTCCAAAATCGACCGATAAAAACAGTGCTTAAATTGCCAAAACTTCTTTTGAGAATAACCAAGGATTCTCTTTCAATAAAGATTGTACCTAAAAGAGGGATTACTTGGCTGTAAAATTGAGAACAACCAAGGTTGTTACTCTAGGGGTTTTGAGAAATTTTGGAATTACGTTTGCTCCCAAATAGGATTAATTATTTGATTTCACAATCAAGAATAACTAGACTATGTAACCTATAGATTACAAAAACTGCTTAAAACTAGGATTACTTGGTTTCATGCTTGGGACTCATGAGGTTCCGGCATCTAAAGATTGCTTTGAAGTTCGGCAAAAATCTTAGCTTCGAAGACAACAGATTACCAAATTTAATTACTTAGAATAACCAAAATTCCTAAACTAAGCAAAGCCGAAGCTCTTAAATTGCCAAAGCTTCTTTCAAGAATAATGAATCCGTTTATTAGATAGCCTCAGTTCCTAAAAAGTAGGTTAGCTTAGTTTTAGGATGCGGATAGCAAGGGTTTGTAGTTTAAGAATTCTAGGGAACGTGTAGAAAAAGATTAGGTGATAAAAAGATTAATTACATGAATTTAGGATTGAGGATAATTAAATTTTTAGAATCTGTAAATAACGATGGTGCTTAATTTGCTAGAGCTTCATTCTAGAATAATCGAGGATACTCATTCAATAATCATAGCACCTAAAAGAGGGATTACTTGCCTTCAAAATCGACAACAGTCGAGGTCCTTACACTGGTGGCTTTAAGAACTTTTGGAATAACGTTTGTTCCTAATAAGATTGATTGTTTGATTTTGCGACCAAGAATAACCAAACTACGTAACCTATCGATTACAAGAACTCTTAAAAACAAGGATCACTTGGATTCATGTTTGAAACTCATGAGGATTCGTCATCTAATGATTACTAAGAATTTTAGCAAAAAATCTCGCACTGAAGTTAATCGATTGTCATATTTAATTACTTAGAACAACCAAAATTCCTAACCGAGGAGAGCCGTGGTTCCAAAATTTTCAAAACTTCTTTCAAGAAGAACGAATCTTCCTATTGGATAGCCTCAGTTCCCAAAAAGTAGCTTTGCTTGGTTTTAGGTTGTGGTTAGTCGAGCTTCGTAATTTAAGGATTCTAGTGAACGAGTAAAAAAGATTAGGTCATGAAAAGATGAATTGCTTGAATTTAAGATTGAGGAAACTAAATTTCCAAGATTGATAGATAATGACGGTGTTTAAATTGCCAAAGCTTCTTTCAAGAATAACTAGGTTTCTTGTTCAATAAACATAGTACCTAAAAGAAGGATTACTTGGCTACAACATTGAGAACAACTGAGGTCTTTACTCTGGGGGTTTTGAGAACTTTTAGAATAACGTTTGTTCTCAAATAAGATTGATTATTTGATTTCATGATCAAGAATAACCAGACTACGAAACCTATGTATTACAGAAACTGCTTAAAACTAGGATTACTTGGTTTCATGCTTAGACTCGTGGGTTTCCGTCATTTAAAGATTGCTAAAAAGTTTTGCAAGAATCCTTACTTTGAGGACAACAGATTACTTGATTCAATTACTTATAATAACCAAAATTCTTAAACTATGGTGAACCGAGGGTCATAATTTGCCGAAGCTTCTTTTAAGAAGAATGAATCCTCCTATCGGATAGCCTCAGTTCCCAAAATGTAGGTTAGCTTGGTTTTAGGATGTGGTTAGCCAAGGTTCATAGTTTAAGGATTCTAGGGAACGTGAAGAAAAAGATTAGGTGATAAAAAGATGAATTGCATGAATTTAGGATTGAGGATAATTAAATTATCATGATCCATTGATGACGATGATGCCTAAATTACCAGAGCTTCTTTCGAGTATAACTGAGGTTTCTCGTTCAACAAGCATAGTACCTAAAAGTGGGATTACTTGCCTCCAAAATTGAGAGCAACCGTGCTCCTTACTTTAGTGGTTTTGAATACTTTTAGAAAAACGTTTGTTCCTAAATAAGATTACTTATTTGATTTCGTGATGAAGAATAAGCAGACTACGTAATCTATGGATTACAAAAACTCCTAAAAACAAAGATTACATAAATTCATGTTTGAGACTGGTGAGGATCCATCATCTAAAGATTGCTAAGAAGTTTTACAAAAATCTTGCTCGGAGGTCAACGTATTATCATATTTAATTACTTCCAATAACTAAAATTCCTAATCTAAGCAAAACCAAAGCTCCAAATTTACCAAAGCTTCTTTCAAGAAGAACGAATCCTCCTATCGATAGCCTTAGTTCCCAAAAAGTAGGTTAGCTTAGTTTTAGGATGCAGATAGCCAGGGTTCATAGTTTAAAGATCCTAGGGAACCTGTAGAAAAAGATTAGGTGATAAAAAGATGAATTGTGTGAATTTAGGAGAATTAAATTTCCATAATTTGTAGACAACGACGGTGCTTAAATTGCTAGAGCTTCATTCTAGAATAACCAAGGTTTCTCGATCAATAAACATAGCACCTAAAAGAGGGATTACTTGCCTTCAAAATTGAGAACAGCCGAGATCCTCACTCTAGTGGTTTTCAGAACTTTTCGAATAACGTATGTCCAAAATAAGATTGATTCTTTGATTTTGTGATAAAAAAATAAGCAGACTACGTAACCTATGGGTTATAAAAACTCCTAAAAGCAAGGATTACTTAGATTCATCTTTGAGACCTGTGAGGATCCATCATCCAAAGATTACTAAGAAGTTTAGTGAAAATCCTCGCTCCGAGGTCAACGGATTGTCTTATTTAATTACAAGCAATAACCAAAATTCCTGAACTAAGGAGTGCTAAGGCTCCTAAATTGCCAAAGCTTCTTTCATGAATAACAAATCCTCCTATCGGATAGCCTCAATTCCCAAAAAGTAGGTTAGTATGGTTTTAGGTTGTGGTTAGTTGGATTTCGTAGTTAAGGTTATAGGGAACGTGTAGAAAAAGATTAGGTCATAAAAGGATGATTTGCTTGAATTTAGGATTTACGATAACTAAATTTCCAAAATCAATAGATGACGTCAGTGCTTAAATTGCCAGAGCTTCTTTCCAGAATAACCGAGGATTCTGGTTTAATAAACATAGCACCTAAATGAGGGATTACTTGCCTTCAAAATTGAGAACAGCTGAGGTCGTTACTCTAGTAGTTTTGAGAACTTTTGGAATAACGTTAGTTCCAAAATAAGATTAAATATTTGATTTCGCGATCAAGAATAACCAAACTACGTAACCTATGGATTACTAAAACTCCTAAAAAGAAGGATTACTTGGATTCATGTTTAAGACTCATGAAGATCCGTCATCTAAAGATTGCTAAGAAATTTTGCGAAACTCCTCGCTTAGAGGTCAATGGATTGTCATATTTAATTACTTGGAATAACCATAATTCCTAAATTAAGGAGAGCCGAGGCTCCTATATTTCCAAAGCTTCTTTCAAGAAGAATGAATCCTCTTATTAGAGACTTGAGTTCCTAAAAAGTACGTTAGCTTGGTTTTAGGTTGTGGTTAACCGAGGTTCGAAATTTAAGCATTCTAAGAAACTAGTAAAAAAGATTAGGTTATAAAAAGATGAATTGCTTGATTTTAGGATTGAGAATAATTAAATTTCCAAAATCGACAGATAATAACGATGCTTAAATTGCCAGAACTTCTTTGGCTGCAAAATTGAGAACATTCGTGATCGTTACTATAGGGGTTTTGAGAAATTTTGGAATTACGTTTGTTGCTAAATAAGATTGATTATTTGATTTCACGTTTAAGAAAAACTAAACTACAAAATCTATGGATTACAAAAATTGCTTCAAACAAGGATTACTTGGTTTCAGGTTTGGGACTCGTGAGGTTCCAGCCTCTAAAAATTGCTAAGAAGTTCTGTAAAAATCCTTGCTCCGAGGACAACAGGTTAGTAGATTTAATTACTTGGAATAACTAAACTTCTTAAACTAAGGTGAACCGAGGCTCATATTTTGCTAAAGCTTCTTTCAAGAAGAACGAATCCTCCTATTGGATAGCCTCAATTCCTATAAAGTAGTTTAGCTTGGTTTTAGGATGCTGATAGCCGAGGTTCATAGCTTAAGGATTCAAGGGAACGTGAAGAAAAAGATTAGGTGATAAAAAGATGAATTGCGTGAATTTAGGATTGATGATAATTAAATTTCTGTAATTTGTAGATAACAACGGTGCTTAAATTGCTAAAGCTTCATTCTAGAATAACCGAGGTTTCTCAATCAATAAATATAGCACTAAAAGAGGGATTACTTACCTTCAAAATTGAGAACAGCCGAGGTCTTTACTCTAGTGGTTTTGAGCACTTTTGGAATAACGTTTGTTTCTAAATAAGATTGATTATTTGATTTGGCGATGAAGAATAACAAGACTACGTAACGTATGGATTACAAATTACTTGGATTCATGTTTGAGACTCGTAAGGATCCACCATCTAAAAATTACCAAGAAGTTTTTCAAAAATCCTCGCTCAGAAGTCAACGGATTATCATATTTAATTACTTGCAATAACCAAAATTCCAAAGTTAAGGAGAACCAAAGCTCATAATTTACTGAAGCTTCTTTCAAGAAAAATTAATCCTCCTATTGGGTAGCCTTAATTCTCAAAAAGTTGGTTAGCTTGGTTTTAGGATGTTGATAGTCGAGGTTCATAGCTTAAGGATTCTAAGGAACATGTAGAAAAAGATTATGTGATAAAAAGATGAATTGCATGAATTTAGGATTGAGGATAACTAAATTTCCAAAATCGAAAGAAAACGACGGTGTTTAAATTGCTAGAGCTTCTTTCGAGTATAACCGAGGTTTCTCATTCAATAATGCAAAATTAAGAACAACCAAAGTCTTTACTCTGGGGGTTTTGACAACTTTTAGAATAATGTTTGTTCCCAAATAGGATTGATTATTTGATTTCACGACTAAGAATAACCAAACTACCTATGGATTACAAAAACTCCGAAAAACAAGGATTACTTGGATTCAATTTTCAGACTCGTAAGGATCCGTCATCTAATGATTGCCAAGAATTTTTGGAAAAATCCTCACTTCGAGGTTAATCGATTGTCATATTTAATTACTTGGAATAACCAAAATTCCTAAATTAAGGAGAACCGCGGATCCTAAATTGCGGAAGCTTCTTTCAAGCAAAACAAATCCTACTATCGAATAGCCATAGTTCCAAAAGGTAGGTCAGCTTGGTTTTAGGTAATGATTAGCCGAGGCTTGTTTTTTAAGGATTATAGAGAATGTGTAAAAAAGATTAGGTCATAAAAAGATAAATTTCTTAAATTTAGGATTGAGGGTAACTAAATTCCTTAAATCGATAGATAATGACGATGCTTAAATTACCAGAGCTTCTTTTGAGAATAACCGAGGTTTCTCATTCAATAAACATTGCACCTAAAAGAGGGATTACTTGGCTGCAAAATTGAGAACAACCGAGGTTGTTACTCTAGAGGTTTTGACAACTTTTGGAATAACGTTTGTTCCCAAATAAGAGTGATTATTTGATTTCGTGATCAAGAAAAACCAGACTACATAAATTATGGATTACAAAAACTCCTAAAAACAAGGATTACTTGGATTCTGGTTTGAGACCCGTTAGGATCCGTCATCTAACGATTGCTAAGAAGTTTTGCAAAAATCCTTATTTCGAAGACAACGGATTACCAGAATTAATTACTTAGAATAACCAAAATTCCTAAACTAAGGATAACTGAGGCTCATAAACTGGCGAAGCTTCTTTCAAGAAGAACAAATCCTCCAATCGGATAGCCTTTGTTCCCAAAAAGTAGGTTAGCTTGGTTTTAAGATGCGGATAGCCGAGGTTCGTAGTTTAAGGATTCTATGGAATGTGTAGAAAAAGATTAGGTCATAAAAAGATGAATTGCTTGAATTTAAGAGTGAAGATAACTAAATTTCCAAAATCGATAGAAAACGACGGTGCTTAAATTGTCTAAGCTTCATTCGAGAATAACCTAGGTTTCTCGTTCATAAAACATAACACCAAAAAGAGGGATTACATGGCTTCAAAATTGAGAATAGCCGAGGTCCTTACTCTGGGGGTTTTGAGAACTTTTGGAAAAATGTTGTTGCCAAATAAGATTGATTATTTGATTTCACGATTAAGAATAACCAAACTATGTAACCTATGGATTACAAAAACTCCGAAAAACAAGGATAACTTGGATTCAATTTTGAGACTTGTGAGGATCCGTCATGTAATGATTGCTAAGAATTTTTGCAAAAATCCTCACTTCGAGGTTAATTGATTGTCATATTTAATTACATGGAATAACCAAAATTCCTAAATTAAGGACAGACGTTGTTCCTAAATTGCCAAGTTTCTTTTAAAAAGAACGAATCCTCCTATCGGATAACCTCAGTTTTAAAAAAGTAGGTTAGTTTAGTTTTAGGTTGTGGTTAGTCGTGGTTTGTAATTTAAGGATTTTGGGGAACGAGCAAAAAAGGTTAGGTAAAAAAAAGATGAATTACCTAAATTTAGGGTTGAGGATAACTAAATTTCATAAATCGATAGATAACGACGGTACTTAAATTGCCAGAACTTCTTTTGGGAATAACTGAGGTTTCTCATTCAATAAACATTACACCTAAAAGAGAGATTACTTAGCTGCAAAATTGAGAACAGCCGAGGTTGTTACTCTGGGAGATTAGAGAACTTTTAGAATAACGTTTGTTTCCAAATAGGATTGATTAGTTGATTTTGTGATTAAGTAAAACCAAACTACGTAACCTATGGATTACAAAAATTGCTTAAACCTAGGATTACTTGGTTTCATGTTTGGGACTCATGAGGTTCCGTCCTCTAAAGATTGTTAAGAAGTTCTGCATAAATCCTCGCTCCGAGGATATTGAATTTCTAGATTTAATTACCTAGAATAACCAAAATTCTTAAACTAAGGTGAACCGAAGCTCATAATTTTCCGAAGCCTCTTTCAAGAAGAACGAATCCTCATATCGGATAGCCTTAGTTCCCACAAAGTAGTTTAGCTTGGTTTTAGGATGCTGATAGCCGGGGTTTGTAGCTTAAGGATTCTAAGGAACGTCTAGAAAAAGATTATGTGATAAAAAGATGAATTGCTTGAATTTAGGATTTACGATAACTAAATTTCTTAAATCAATAGATTACGTCGGTGCTTAAATTACTAGAGCTTCTTTCCAGAATAACTGAGGATTCTTCTTCAATAAACATAGCACCAAAATGTGGGATTACTTACCTTTAAAATTGAGAACAACCAAGCTCCTTACTCTAGTGGTTTTGAGAACTTTTGGAATAACGTTTGTTCCAAAATAAGATTGATTATTTGATTTTGTGATCAAGAATAACTAGACTACTTAACCTATGGATTACAAAAACTCCTAAAAACAAGGATTACTTGGATTAATGTTTGAGACTCGTTAAGATCTGTCATCTAATGATTGCTAAGAAGTTTTGCAAAAATCCTCGCTCTGAGAACAACGGATTACTAGGTTAAGTAGGTTAGCTGAAGCTTCATTCATGAAGAACAAATCCACATATCGGATAGCCTCAATTCGCAAAAAGTAGGTTAGCTTGGTTTTTGGATGCAGATAGCCGAGGTTCATAGTTTAAGGATTGTAGGGATTGTGTAGAAAAAGATTAGGTGATAAAAAGATAAATTATGTGAATTTAGGATAATTAAATTTCCATAATCCATAGGCAACGGCGGTGCTTAAATTGCTAGAGCTTCATTCTAGAATAACCAAGGTTTCTCGTTTAATAAACATAGTACCTAGAAAAGGGATTACTTGCCTCCAAAATCGACAACAGCCGAGGTCCTTATTTTAGGGGTTTTCAGAACTTTTGGAATAATTTTTATTCCTAAATAAGATTGATTGTTTAATTTCTCAGATTGATTGTTTGATTTCTCGATCAAAAATCCTATCAATTACAAGAACTCCTAAAAACAAGGATCACTTAGATTCATGTTTGAAACTCGTAAGGATCCGTCATCTAATGGTTTCTAAGAATTTTAGCAAAAATCCTCGCACCGAGGATAATTAATTGTCATATTTAATTACTTGGAACAACCAAAATTCCTAAACCGAGAAGAGCCATGGTTCCTAAATTTTCAAAGCTTCTTTCAAGAAGAGCAAATCCTCCTATCGGATAGCCTCAGTTCCCAAAAAGTAGCTTAACTTGGTTTTAGGTTGTGGTTAGCCAAGGTTCGTAATTTAAGGATTCTAGGGAATGTGTAAAAAAGATGAATTGCATGAATTTAGGATTGAGGATAACTAAATTTCGAAAACTAAAAGAAAAAGAAAATGCTTAGATTAATAGAGCTTCTTTCGAGTATAATCGAGGTTTCTCATGCAATAAACATTGCACTTAACAAATGGATTACTTAGTTGCAAATTTGAGATCTACCAAGGTCGTTACTCTGGGGGATTTGAGAACTTTTGGAATTACGTTTGCTCCCAAATAGGAATAATTATTTGATTTTGCATTCAAGAAAAACCAGACTATGAAATCTATAGATTACAAAAATTGCTTAGAACGAGGATCACTTGATTTCATGTTTGGGACTCGTGAGGTTCCGTTCTCTAAAGATTGCTAAGAAGTTATGCAAAAACCTCACTCCGAGGACAACGGATTACCAGATTTAATTACATGAAATAACCAAAATTCCTAAACTAAGGAGAACCGAGGCTCCTAATTTGCCGAAGCTTCATCCAAGAAGAACAAATCTTCCTATCAGATAGCCTCAGTTCCCAAAAATTAGGTTAGCTTGGTTTTAGGATGCGGATAGCTAGGGTTCGTAGTTTAATGAGTCTAGGAAACATGTAAAAAAGATTAAGTCAGAAAAAGATGAATAGCATGAATTTAGGATTGAGGATAACTAAATTCCCAAAAACGATAGAAAACGACGGTGTTTAAATTGCCAAAGCTTCTTTTAAGTATAACCAAGGTTTCTCGTTCAATAAACATAGCACCTAAAAGTGGGATTACTTGCCTTTAAAATTAAAAACAGTCGAGCTCCATACTCTAGTGGTTTTGAGAACTTTTGGAATAACGTTTGTTCCTAAATAAGATTGATTATTTGATTTCGCGATCAAGAATAACCAGACTACGTAACCTATGGATTATAAAAACTCCTAAAAATAAGGATTACTTGTATTCATGTTTGAGACTCATGAGGATCCGTCATCTAATGATTGCTAAGAATTTTTTCAAAAATCCTCGCTCAGAGGTCAACAGATTGTCATATTTAATTACTTGCAATAGCCAAAATTCCTAAACTAAGGAGTGCTGAAACTCCTTAATTGCCAAAGCTTCTTTCAAGAATAACAAATCCTCTTACCGGATAGCCTCAATTCCCAAAAAGTAGGTTAGCTTGGTTTTAGGATGTTGATAGCGGAGGTTCGTAGTTTAAGGATTCTAAGGAATGTGTAGAAAAAGATTAGGTCATAAAAAGATGAATTGCATGAATTTATGATTGAAGATAACTAAATTCCAAAAATCGATAGATAACTAAAGTGCTTAAATTGCCAAAGCTTCTTTTGAGAATAACTGAGGTTTCTCGTTCAATAAACATTATACCTAAAAGTCGGATTACTTGGTTGCAAAATTGAGAACAACCGAGGTTGTTACTCTGGGGGTTTTGAGAACTTTTGGAATAACGTTTGTTCCCAAATAGTAGTGATTATTTGATTTTGTGATCAAGAAAAACCAAACTACGTAAATTATGGATTACAAAAACTCCTTAAAAAAAGGATTACTTGGATTCATGTTTGAGACACATAAGGATCCGTCATCTAAATATTACTAAGAAGTTTAGTGAAAATCCTCGCTCCGAAGTCAACGGATTGTCTTATTTAATTACAAGCAATAACCAAAATTCCTGAACTAAGAGTGCCAAGGCTCCTAAATTGCCAAAGCTTCTTTCACAAATAACAAATCCTCCTATCGAATAGCCTCAGTTCCCAAAAAGTAACTTAGCTTGGTTTTAGGTTATGGTTAGCCGAGGTTCGTAATTTAAGGATTCTATAGAACATATAAAAAAGATTAGGTCATAAAAAGATGAATTGGTTGAATTTAGAATTGAGGATAACTAAATTTTCAAAATCAATAAAAAACAACGAAGCTTAAATTGCTATAGCTTCTTCTGAGTATAACCGGGGTTTCTCGTTCAATAAACATAGCATCTAAAAGAGGGATTACTTGGTTGTAAAATTGAAAACAGTCATGGATTACTCTAGGGGTTTTGAAAACTTCTCGAATAATGGTTTTTCCCAAATAGGATTGATTATTTGATTTCACGGTCAATAATAACCAGACTACGTAACCTATGGATTACAAAAGCTGCTTTAAACTGGATTACTTGGTTTCTTGTTTAGGACTCGTGAGGTTCTGTCCTCCAAAAGATTACTAGGAAGTTCTGCAAAAATCCTCGCTCTAAGGACAACAGATTACTAGATTTAATTACTTAGATTCACAAAAATTCATAAACTAAGGAGAACCGAGGCTTATTAAATTGCTGAAGCTTCTTTCAAGTAGAACAAATCCTCCTATTAGAGAGCCTTAATTCCCGAAAAGTAGGTTTGCTTGGTTATAGGATGCAAATAGCCGGAGTTTGTAGTTTAAGGATTCTAAGGAATGTATCAACAAAGGTTAGGTGATAAAAAGTTGAATTGTGTGAATTTTGGATTGAGGATAATTAAATTTCTACAATCCGTAGACAATAACGGTGCTTAAATTGCCAAAGCTTCATTCTAGAATAACCGAGGTTTCTCATTCAATAAAGATAGTACCTAAAAGAGGGATTACTTGCCTTCAAAATTGAGAGCAGCCGAGGTCCTTACTCTAATGGTTTTGAGAGCTTTTGGAATAACGATTGTTCGCAAATAAGATTGACTATTTGATTTCACGATAAAAAATAACCAGACTACGTAACATATGGATGACAAAAAACTTCTAAAAACAAGGACTGCTTTGTTTCATATTTGATACTCGCAAGGATCCATCATTTAAAGATTACTAAGAAGTTTTGCAAAAATCCTTGCTCCAAGGTCAATGGATTGTCATTTTTAATTACTTGTAATAACCAAAATTCCTAAACTAAGGAGAGCCAAGGCTCTTATATTGCCAAAGCTTCTTTCAAGAATAATGAATCCTCCTATCGGATAGCCTTAGTTCCCAAAAAGTTGGTTAGCTTGGTTTTAAGTTGTGGTTAGCCAAGGTTCGTAATTTAAGAATTCTAGGGAACATGTAAAAAAGATTAGGTCATAAAAAGATGAATTGCCTGAATTTAGGATTGAGGATAATTAAATTTCCAGAGTTTGAAGATAATGATGGTGCTTAAATTGCCAGAGCTTCATTTTAGAATAACCAAGATTTCTCGTTCAATAAACATAGCACCTAAAAGAAGGATTACTTGCCTTCAAAATTGAGAATAGTCGATGTCCATACTTTGATGATTTTGAGAACTTTTGCAATAACGTTTGTTCCAAAATAAGATTGATTATTTGATTTTATGATCAAGAATAACCAGACTACGTAACCTATAGATTACAAAAACTACTAAAAATTGGGATTCCTTGGATTCATGTATGAGACTCATGAGGATCCGCTATCTAATGATTGCTAAGAATTTTTGCAGAAATCCTCGCTTCGAAGTCAACTGATTATCATATTTAATTACATGGAATAACAAAAATTCCTAAACTAAGAAAAGCCAAGGGTCCTAAATTGCCAAAGCTTCTTTCAAGAGGATCAAATCCTCCTATTGGATTGCCTCAGTTCCCAAAAAGAAGGTTAGCTTGGTTTTAGATTGTGGTTAGCTGAGGTTCGTAATTTAATGATTCTAAGGAACATGTAAAAAAGATTAGGTCATAAAAGGATAAATAGCTTGAATTTAGGATTGAAGATAACTAAATTTTCAAAATCTATAGATAACGACGGTATTTAAATTGCTAGAGCTTCTTTCAAGGATAACCGAGGTTTCTTGTTCAATAAACAAAGCACCTAAAAGAGGGATTACTTGGCTGCAAAATTGAGAACAACCTAGGTCTTTACTTTAGGGGTTTTTAGAACTTTTGGAATAACATTTGATCCCAAATTGGATTGATTATTTGATTTCACAATCAAGCAAAACCAAACTACGTAACTTATGCATTACAAAAACTCCTAAAAACAAGGAATACTTGGATTCATGTTTGAGACTCATGAGGTTCCGTCATCTAATGATTGCTAAGAAGTTCTAAAAAAATCCTCACTCGAAGGACAATGGATTTCTACATTTAATCACTTGAAATAACCAAAATTCCTAAACTAAGGACAACCATGGCTCATAAATTGTCGAAGCTTCTTTTAAGAAAAACGAATCCTCTTATCTCATAGCCTCAGTTTGCAAAAAGTAGGTTAGCTTCGTTTTAGGATGCGGATAGCTGAGGTTTATGGTTTAAGAATTCTAGGGAACTTGTAGGAAAAGATTAGATCATAAAAAGATGAATTGCTTGAATTTAGGATTGAAGATAATTAAATTTCCAAAATTCGTAGATAACGACGGTGCTTAAATGGCCAGAGCTTCATTCTAGAACAACTACGGTTTCCCATTCAATAAACATAGCACCTAAAAGAGGGATTACTTGCCTTTGAAATTGAGAACAACTAAGGTCCTCACATTGGTGGTTTTGTGAACTTTTGGAATAACGTTTGTTCCCAAATAAGATTGATTATTTGATTTTGCGATCAAGAGTAACCAGACTACATAATCTATGGATTACAAAAACTCCTAAAAACAAAGATTATTTGGATTCATATTTAAGACTCATGAGGATCTATCATCTAATGATTGCTAAGAATTTTTGCAAAAATCTTTGCTCTGAGGTCAACGGATTGTCATATTTAATTACTTGGAATAACCAAAATTCCTAAACTAAGGAGAACCAAGGCTCATAAATTGCCAAACTTCTTTCAAGAAGAACGAATCCTCCTATCTCATAGCCTCAGTTCCCAAAAGGTAGGTTAGCTTGGTTTTAGGATGAGGTTAGCCGGGATTCGTAGTTGAAGGATTCTATGAAGCGTATAGAAAAAGATTTGGTCAAAAAAGAATGAATTGCTTGAATTTAGGATTGAGGATAATTAAATTTCTAAAATCCATAGATAACGACAGTACTTAAATTGCTAGAGCTTCATTCGAGAATAACTGAGGATCCTCGTTCAATAAACATAGCACCTAAAAGAGGAACTAATTGCCTTCAAAATTGAGAACAGCCGAGGTCCTTACTTTGTGGTTTTAAGAACTTTTGGAATGATGCTTGTTCTCAAATAAGATTGATTATTTGACATCGCAATCAGGAATAACCAAACTACGTAACTATGGATTAGAAAAGCTCCCAAAAATAAGGATTACTTATTTTCAAGTTTAGGACTTGTAAGGATCCTTCATCTAAAAATTGCTAAGAAATTCTGCAAAAATCCTCGCTCTGAGGATAACGGATTGTCATATTTAATTACTTACAAAAACCAAAATTCCTAAACTAAGGAGAGTCGAAGCTCCTAAATTGCCAAAGCATCTTTCGAGAAGAATGAATCCTCCTTTCAGAAAGCCTCACTCCCAAAAAGTTAGTTAGCTTGGTTTTAGGATGTGGATAGCTGAGGTTCGTAGTTTAAGGATTCTATGGAATTTAGAAAAAAATTTGTTTGAAAAAGAATGAATTGCTAGAATTTAGGACTGAGGATAATTAAATTTCCGAAATCCGCAGATAACGACGGTGCTTAAATTGCCTAAGCTTCATTCAAGAATAACCCAGGTTTCCCGTTCATAAAACATAGCACCAAAAAGAGGGATTACATGGCTTCAAAATTGAGAATAGCCGAAGTCCTTACTCTAGGGGTTTTGAGAAATTTTGGAATAACGCTTGTTCTCAAATAAGATTGATTATTTGACATCGTGATTGGGAATAACTAGACTACATAACCTATGGATTAGAAAAACTCCCAAAAACAAGGATTACTTATTTTCATGTTTGGGACCCGTGGGGATCCTTCATCTAAAGATTGCTAAGAAGTTCTGCAAAAATCCTTGCTCCAAGGACAACGGATTATCATATTTAATTACTTGCAATAACCAAAATTCCTAAACTAAGGAGAGCCGAGGCTCCTAAATTGCCAAAATATCTTTCAAGAAGAACGAATCCTCCTATTGGATTGCCTCAATTCCTAAAAAGTTGGTTAGTTTGGTTTTAGGATGCGGAAGTTGAGGTTCGTAGTTTAAGGATTCTATAGAACGTGTAGAAAAAGATTTGGTCGAAAAAGGATGAATTGCTTAAATTTTGGATTGAGGATAATTAAATTTCCAAAATCTGTAGATAACAACGGTGCTTAAATTGCCAAAACTTCATTCGAGAATAACTGAGGATCTTTGTTCAATAAATGTAGCACTTAAAAGAGGAATTAATTGCCATCAAAATTGAGAACAGCCGAGGTCCTTACTCCGGTAGCTTTGAGAACTTTTCGAATAACGTTTGTTCTCAAATGAGATTGATTATTTGATTTCGCGATCAAGAATAATCAAACTATGTAGCCTATCTATTACAAAAACTCCTAAAAACAAGGATTACTTGGATTCATGTTTGAGACTTGTGAGGATCTGTCATCTAATGATTGCTAAGAATTTGTGCAAAAATCTTAACTTCGAGATTAACGGATTGTCATATTTAGTTACTTAGAACAACCAAAATTCCTAAATTAAGGAGAGTTGAGACTCCTAAATTGCCAAAGCTTCTTTCTAGAAGAATAAATCCTCCTTTTGGATAGCCTCAATTCCAAAAAAGTAGGTTAGCATGGTTTTAAGTTGTGGTTAGCCAGCGTTTGTAGTTTAAGGATTCTAGGGAACGTATAGAAAAAGATTAGGTAATAAAAAGATGAATTACGTGAATTTAGGATTGAAGATAATTAAATTTCCATAATCCGTAGATAACGACAATGCTTAAATTGCTAGAGCTTCCTTCAAGTATAATCGAGGTTTCTCGTTCAATAAACATAGCACCTAAAAGTGGGATTACTTGCCTTCAAAATTGAGAACTACCGAGCTCCTTACTCTGGTGGTTTTGAGAACTTTTGGAATGACGTTTGTTCCCAAATAGGATTGATTATTTGATTTCATGATTAAGAATAACTAGACAACATAACCCATGGATTACAAAGATTTCTTAAAACTAAGATTACATGGTTTAATGTTTGGGACTCATGAGGTTCCATCCTCTAATGATTGCTAAGAAGTTCGGCAAAAATCCTCTCTTCGAGGACAAGGGAGTACCAAATTTAATTACTTGGAGTAACCAAAATTCCTAAACTAAGGAGAGCCAAGGCTCCTAATTTGCTGAAGCTTCTATCAAGAAGAATGAATCCTCCTATCGGATAACCTTAATTCCCAAAAAGTATGTTAGCTTGGTTTTAGGATACGTATAGCTAGGGTTCATAGTTTAAGGATTCTAGGGAACGTGTAGAAAAAGATTAAGTGATAAAAAGATGAATTGCATGAATTTAAGATTGAGGATAACTAAATTTCTAAAATCGATAGAAAACAACGATGCTTAAATTGCTAGAGCTTCTTTCGAGAATAACCGAGGTTTCTCAATTAGTATACATAGTACCTAAAAGAAGCATTACTTACCTTCAAAATTGAGAAAAGACGATGTCCATACTCTGGTGGTTTTAAGAACTTTTGGAATAACATTTGTTGTGCAATAAGATTAACTATTTGATTTCGCGATTAAGAATAACCAGACTACGTAACCTATGTATTACAAAATTTCCTAAAAACAAGGATTACTTGGATTCATGTTTGAGACTCGTAAGGATTTGTCATCTAAAGATTGCTAAGACGTTTTGCAAACATCCTCACTCCGAGGTCAACGGATTCTCTTATATAATTACTTTGAATAACCAAAATTCCTAAACTTAGGAGAGCCGAGGCTCATAAATCACCAAAGCTCCTTTGAAAAAGAACGAATCTCCCTATCGAATAGCCTCAATTTCCAAAAACTAGGTTAGCTTGGTTTTAGGTTATGGTTAGCCGAGGTTCGTAATTTAAGGATTCTAGGGAACGTGTAAAAAAGATTAGGTCATCAAAAGATGAATTTCTTGAATTTAAGTTTGAGGATAACTAAATTTCCAAAATCGATAGATAACGATGGTGCTTAAATTGACAAAGCTTCTTTCAAGAATAACTTTGGTTTCTCATTAAATAATTGTAGCACATAAAAGGGGGATTACTTAGCTACAAAATTGAGAACTGTCGAGGTCATTACTCTTAGGGTTTTGAGAACTTTTGGAATAACATTTGTCCCTAATTAGGATTGATTATTTGATTTCACGATCAAGAATAACCAGACTACGTAACCTATGAATTAAAGAAAATACTTAAAACTAGGATTACTTGGTTTCATGTTTGGGTTCGTGCAGTTCCCTCATCTAAAGATTGCTATGAAGTTCTGCAAAACTCCTCCCTTCGAAGACAACGGATTACATGATTTAATTACTTAGAGTAACAAAAATTCCTACACTAAAGAGAACTGAAGCTCATAAATTGCTGAAGCTTCTTTCAAGATTAACGAATCCTCCTATCGGATAGCTTTAGTTCCTAAAAAGTAGCTTAGCTTGGTTTTAGGATGTGGATAGCATGGGTACGTAGTTTTGGGATTCTAGGGAACGTAAAATATTAGGTGATAAGAAGATAAATTGCGTAAATTTTGTATTGAGGATAATTAAATGTCCATGATTCGTAGATAACGATTGCACTCAAATTGTTAGAGCATTATTCGAGAATAAGTGGGCTTTCTCGTTCAATAATCATAGTACCTAAAAGAGAGATTACATGCCTTCAAAATTGAGAACACCTAAGGTCCTTACTCTAATGGCTTTCAGAACTTTTGGAATAACATTTGTTCTTAAATAAGATTGATTATTTGATTTTGTGATAAAGAATAACCAGACTACGTGACTAATCTATTACAAAAACTCCTAAAAACAAGGATTACTTAGATTTATGTTTGAGACTCGTGAGGATCTGTCAACTAAGAATTTTTGCAAAAATCCTCACTTTGAGGTCAATAAATTGTCATATTTAATTACTTAGAATAACTAAAATTTCTAAACTAAGGAGAGCTGAGGCTCCTAAATTGCCAAAGCCTCTTAAAAAAAAAAAATAAATCCTCCTATCGGATAGCCTCAATTCCCAAAAACTAGGTTAGCTTAGTTTTAGGTTGTAGTTAGCGGAGGTTCATAATTTAAGGATTCTCAAGAACATGTAAAAAAGTTTAGGTCATAAAAAGAGAAAATAGCTGGAATTTAGGATTGAGGATAACTAAATTTTCAAAATCAATTGAAAACGATGGTGCTTAAATTGCCATAGCTTCTTTTGAGAATAACCAAGGTTTCTCATTCAATATACATAGCACCTAAAAGAGATGTCACTTGCCTTCAAAATTGAAAACAGCTGAGCTCTTTACTTTGGTGGTTTTGAGAACTTTTAGAATAACGTTTGTTCCTAAAAAGGATTGATTATTTGATTTTGCAATGATGAATAACCAGTCTACGTAATCTTTAGATTAGAAAAACTCCTAAAAACAATAATTTCTTGGTTTCATGTTTGGGACTCGTGAGGATCAGTCATCTAAAGGTTGCTAAGAAGTTCTACAAAAATCCTTGTTCCGAGGACAACGGATTACCAGATTTAATTACTTAGAGTAACCAAAATTCCTAAACAAAGGAGAACTAAGGCTCATAAATTGCCAAAGATTCTTTCAAGAAGAACGAATCCTCTTATCTCGTAGCTTCAACTCCTAAGAAGTAGGTTAGGTTAGTTTTAGAATGCGGATAGTCAGGATTTGGAGTTTAAGGATTCTAGGGAACGTGTAGAAAAAGATTAGGTGATAAAAAGATGAATTGTGTGAATTTAGGAATGAGGATAATTAAATTTCCATAATCCATAGATAACGACGATGCTTTAATTGCTAGAGCTTTCTTCTAGAATAACCAAAGTTTCTCGTTCAATAAACATAGCACCTAAAAAAGGGATTACTTGCCTTCAAAATTAAGAACAGCCGAGGTCCATACTCTAGTGGTTTTAAGAACTTTTGGAATAACGTTTGTTTTGAAATAAGATTGATTATTTCATTTCATGATCAAGAATAACCAGACTACGTAACCTATAGATTACAAAAATTGCTTAAAACTAGGATTACTTGGTTTTACGTTTGGAACTCATGAGTTCCATCATCTAAAGATTGCTAAAAGGTTCTGCAAAAATCCTTGCTCCGAGGTCAACGAATTGTCTTATTTAATTACTTGCAATAACCAATATTCCCAAACTACGAAGAGCTGAGGCTCCTAAATTGCCAAAGCTTCTTTTAAGAAGAACAAATCTTCCTATCGGATAGCCTCAGCTCCTAAAAAGTAGGTTAGCTTGGTTTTAGGTTATAGTTAGTCGAGGTCTGTAATTTAAGGAGTCTAGGGAACATGTAAAAAAAATTAGGTCATAAAAAGATGAATTTCTTGAATTTAGGAATGAGGATGACTAAATTTCCAAAATTGATAGATAACGATGGTGCTTAAATTGCTAGAGCTTCTTTTGAGGATAGCTGAGGTTTCTCATTCAATAAATATAGCACCGAAAAGAAGCATTACTTGGTACAAAATTTAGAACAGCGAAGGTCATTACTCTGGGGGTTTTGAGAACATTTGGAGTAACGTTTGTTCCTAAATAGGATTGATTATTTGATTTAACAATCAAGAATAACCAGACAACGTAACCTATGGATTACAAAAACTGCTTAAAACTAGGATTACTTAGTTTCATGTTTAGGACTTGTGAGGTTCCATCCTCTAAAGATTATTAAGAAGTTCTGCAAAAATCCTTGCTCCGAGGATAACGGATTACCGGATTTATTTACTTAGAATAACTAAAGTTCTTAAATTAAGGTGAGCCGAGGGTCTTAATTTGCTAAAGGTTCTTTCAAGAAGAACGAATCCTCCTATCGGATAACCTCAGTTTCAAAAAAGTAGGTTAGCTTGGTTTTAGGATGTAGATAGCCGGGGTTCGTAGTTTAAGGAGTCTAGGGAACGTGTAGAAAAAGATTAGGTGCTAAAAAGATAAATTGCGTGAATTTAGGATTGAGGATAATTAAATTTCCATAATACGTAGATAACGACGGTGCTTAAATTGCCAGAGCTTGATTCTATAATAACCGAGGTTTTTTATTCAATAAACATAGCACCTAAAAGAGGGATTACTTGCCTTCAAAATTGAGCACAATCGAGGTCCTTACTCCGGTGGCTTTGAGAACTTTTGGAATAATGTTTGTTCTCAAATAAGATTGATTATTTAATCTCGCGATCAAGAATTACCAGACCACGTAACCTATCTATTACAAAAACTCCTAAAAATAAGGAATACTTGGATTCATGTTTGAGATTCATAAGGATCCGTCATCTAATGATTGCTAAGAATTTGTGCAAAAATCCTAACTCTGAGATTAACAGATTGCCATATTTAATTACCTAGAATAACCAAAATTCCTAAACTAAGGAAAGTCGATGCTCCTAAATTGCCAAAGTTTCTTTCAAGAAGAATGAATCCTCCTATTGGATGGCTTTAGTTCCCAAAAAGTAGGCTGGCTTGGTTTTAGGTTGTGTTTAGCCAGCTTTTGTAGTTTAAGGATTCTAAGGAACGTGTAGAAAAAGATTAGGTGATAAAAAGATGAATTATGCGAATTTAAGATTCAGGATAATTAAATTTCCAAAATCTGTAGATAACGATGATGTTTTAATTGCCAGAGCTTCATTCTAGAATAACCGAGGTTTCTCATTTAACAAACATAGCACCTATAAGAGGTATTACTTGCCTTCAAAATTGATACAGCTGAGCTCCTTACTCTGGTGGTTTTGAGAACTTTTAGAATAACGTTTGCTCCTAAATAGGATTGATTATTTGATTTTGCAATCAAGAATAACTAGTCTATGTAACCTTTGGATTAGAAAAACTCCTAAAAGCAATTATTACTTGGTTTCATGTTTGGGACTCGTGAGGATTCGTCAACTAAAGCTTGCTAAGAAGTTCTGCAAAAATCCTCGTTCTAAGAACAATGGATTATCAGATTTAATTACTTGGAGTAACCGAAATTCCTAAATAAAGGAGAACCGGGGCTCATAAATTGCCGAAGCTTCTTTCAAGAAGAACGAATCCTTCTATCGATAGCCTTAATTCCCAAAAAATAGGTTAGCTTGGATTTAGATTGCGGATAGCCGAGGTTTGTAGTTTAAGATTTCTAAGGATTGTTTAGAAAAAGATTAGGTGATGAAAAGATTGAATTGCATGAATTTATGATTGAGGATAATTAAATTTCCATAATCCATAGATAACGATGGTGCTTTAATTGCTAAAGCTTTATTCTATAATAACCAAGGTTTCTTGTTCAATAAACATAGCACCTAAAAGAGGGAACTAAAAGAGGGATTACTTGCCTTCAAAATTAAGAACAGCCGAAGTCCATACTCTAATGGTTTTGAGAACTTTTGGAATAACGTTTGTTCCGAAATAAGATTGATTATTTCATTTTGTGATCAAGAATAAGCAAACTATGTAACTTATGGATTACAAAAACTCCTAAAAACACAGATTACTTAGACTCATTTTTGAGACTCGTGAGGATCCGTTATCTAAAGATTGCTAAAAAGTTTTGCAAAAATCCTCGCTTCGAGGTCAATGGATTATCTTATTTAATGACCTGCAATAACCAAAATTGCCAAACTAAGGAGAGTCGAGGCTCCTAAATTGCCAAAGCTTCTTTCAAGAAGAACGAATCCTCTTATCGAATCCTCTTAGCTTGATTTTAGGTGGTGGTTAGTCGAGGTTTGTAATTTAAGGATTCTAGGGAACATGCGAAAATGATTAGGTTTTAAAAAGATGAATTGCTTGAATTTAAGATTGAGGATGACTGAATTTCCAAATTCATTAGATGACGATGGAACTTAAATTGCCAGAGCTTCTTTTTAGTATACTGAAGTTTCTAATTCAATAAGCATTATACCTAAAAGAAGGATTACTTGGCTTCAAAATTGAAAACATTCGAGGTCTTTACTCTAAGGGTTTTGAGAACTTTAAGAATAACGTTTGTTCCCAAATAGGATTGATTATTTGATTTTGCGATCAAGAATAACTAGTCTACGTAACCTTTCAATTAGAAAAACTACTAAAAACAATTATTACTTGGTTTCATGTTTGGGACTCGTGAGGTTTCATCATCTAAAGCTTGCTAAGAAGGTCTGCAAAAATCATCGCTCTGAGGACAATGGATTACTAGATTTATTTACTTGGAATATCCAAAATTCCTAAACTAAGGAGAACCGAGGCTCATAAATTACCGAAGCTTCTGTCAAGAAGAACGAATCCTCCTATCTCATAGCCTCACTTCCCAAAAAGTAGGTTAGCTTTGTTTTAGGTTGAGGTTAGTCGAGGTACATAATTTAAGGATTCTAGAGAACGTGTAAAAATGATTAGGTCATAAAAAGATGAATTACTTGGATTTAGGATTACTAAATTTCCAAAATCAATAGATAACGATGGCGCTTAAATTGCCAGAGCTTCTTTTGAATATAACTAAGATTTCTCGTTCAATAAACATTACACCTAAAAGAGAGATTTCTTGGCTACAAAACTGAGAGCAGCCAGGTCATTACTCTGGGGCTTTTGGGAACTTTTAGAATTATGTTTATTCCCAAATAGGATTGATTATTTGATTTCACGATCAAGAATAACTAGACTACATAACCTATGGATTACAAAAATTGCTTAAAACTAGGATTACTTCGTTTCATGTTTGGGATTCGAGAGGTTCCGTCATCTAAAGATTGCTAAGAAGTTTAAGGAAAATCCTCACTCCGAGGACAATGGATTACCAAATTTAATTACTTGGAATAACCATAATTCCTAAACTAAGGAGAACCGAGGCTCATAAATTGCCGAAGCTTCTTTTAAGAAGAATGAATCCTCCTATCTCATAGCCTCAGTTCCTAAATAGTGGTTAGGTTGGTTTTAGTGTGTAGATAGCTAGTGTTTATAGTTTAAGGATTCTAGGGAATGTGTAGAAAAAGATTAGGTGATAAAAAGATGAATTGCATGAATTTAGGATAGAGGATAATTAAAGTTTCGTAATCCGTATATAACAACGGTGCTTTAATTTCCAGAGCTTCATTCTAGAATAACCGAGGTTTTTCATTCAATAAACATAGCACCTAAAAGAGGTGTTACTTGCCTTTAAAATTGAGAACAGACGAGCTCCTTACTCTGGTGGTTTTGAGAACTTTTGGAATAACATTTGCTCCCAAATAAGATTTATTATTTGATTTTGTGATCAAGAATAACCAGTCTATGTAACCTTTGCATTAGAAAACTCCTCAAAGCAATTATTACTTGGTTTCATGTTTGGGACTCATGAGGATCCTTCATCTAAAGCTTGCTAAGAAGTTCTGCAAAATTCCTCCTTCTAAGGACAATGGATTATCAGATTTAATTACTTGGAGTAACCAAAATTCCTAAACAAAGGAGAACCAAGGCTCATAAATTGCCGAAGCTTCTTTCAAGAAGAACGAATCCTCCTATCGATAGCCTCAATTCCCAAAAAATAGGTTAGCTTGGTTTTAGGATGCAGATAACCTAGGTTCATAGTTTAAGGTTTCTAGGGACCGTATAGAAAAAGATTAGGTGATGAAAAGATGAATTGCATGAATTTAGGATTGGGGATAAATAAATTTCCAAAATCCATAGATAACGATGGTACTTAAATTGCCAGAACTTCATTCGAGAATAACCAAGGTTTCTCGTTCAATAAACATAACACCTAAAAGAAGGATTACTTACCTTTGAAATAGAGAACAGCTGAGGTCCTTACTCTAGTGGTTTTAAGAACATTTGTTCCTAAATAAGATTAATTATTTGACTTTGCGATCAAGAATAACCAAAATACGTAACCTATGGATTATAAAAACTCCTTAAAGAAAGGAATACTTAATTTCATGTTTGGGACTAGTAAGGATTTGTCATCTAAAGGTTGCTATAAAGTTCTGCAAAAATCTTCACTTCAAGGACGATGGATTACCAAATTAATTACTTGGAATAACCAAAAATCCTAAACTAAGAAGAACCGAGTCTCATAATTTGCCGAAGCATCTTTCAAAAAGAACGAATCCTCCCATCGAATAGCCTTAGTTCCCAAAAAATAGATTAGCTTGGTTTTAGGATGTAGATAGCCGAGGTTCGTAGTTTAAGGCTTCTAGGGACCGTGTAGAAAAAGATTAGGTGATGAAAAGATGAATTTAAGATTGAGGATAATTAAATTTCTATAATTCGTAGATAACGACGATGCTTAAATTACTAACTCTTCATTTTAGAATAACCGAGGTTTCTTCTTCAATAAATATAGCACCTAAAAGAGAGATTTCTTTCCTTCAAATTTGGGAACAACCAAGGTCCTTACGTTGGTGGTTTAGAGAACTTTTGGAGTAACGTTTGTTTCCAAATAAGATTGATTATTTGATTTCGTAATCAAGAATAACTAGACTATGTAACCTATGGATTACAAAAACTCTTAAAAACATAGATTACTTGGATTCATGTTAGAGACTCGTGAGGATCCGCCATCTAAAGATTGCTGGGATGTTTTGCAAAAATCCCTGCTCCGAGGTTAACAGATTGTAATATTTAATTATTTGGAATAACCAGAATTCCTAAACTAAGGGGTATCGAGGCTCCTAAATTTCCAAAGCTTCTTTCAAGAAGAACGAATCCTCCTATCGGATAACTTCAGTTCCTAAAAAGTAGGTTAGCTTGGTTTTAGGATACGGATAGCTGAGGATCGTAGTTTAAGGATTCTTGGGAACGTGTAGAAAAAGATTTCGTCATGAAAAGATGAATTGCTTGAATTTAGGATTGACGATAATTAAATTTCCAAAATCTGTAGATAACAATGGTGCTTAAATTGTTTAAGCTTCAATCGAGAATAACCGAGGTTTCTCATTTGATAAATAAAGCACCTAAAAGAGGGATTACTTAGCTTCAAAATTGAAAACAGTAGAGCTCCTTACTTTGGTGGTTTTGAGAACTTTTAGAATAACGTTTGTTCCCAAATAAGATTGATTATTTGATTTCATGATCTACAATAATCAGATTATGTAACCTATGAATTACAAAAATTGCTTAAAAGTAGGATTACTCAGTTTCATGTTTGGGACTCATGAGAATTTGTCATCTAAAGATTGCTAAGAAGTTTTACAAGAATCCTTTCCTTGAGGACAATGAATTACCAAAATTAATTACCTAGAATAACCAAAATTCCTAAACTAAGGAGAATTGAGGCTCACAATTTGCTAGAGTTTCTTTCAAGAATAATGAATCCTTCTATCGAATAGCCTCAGTTCCTAAAAGGTAGGTTAGCTTGGTTTTAGGATGCGAATAGCTGAGGTTTGTGGTTTAAGGATTCTAGGAAACGTGTAGAAAAAGATTTGGTCACAAAAAGATGAATTGTATGAATTTAGGATTGAGGATAATTAAATTTCCAAAATCCGTAGATAACGATGGTGCTTAAATTCCTAAAGCTTCAGTCAAGAATAACCAAGGTTTCTCGTTCAATAAACATAGCACCTAAAAGATGGCTTACTTGCCTTCGAAATTGGGAATAGTCGAGGTCCCAACTAAGATTGATTATTTGATTTCGCGATCAAAATAACTAGACTACATAACTTGTAGAAGACAAAAACTCCTGAAAACATAGATTACTTGGATTAATGTTTGAGAATCATGAGGATACGTCATCTAAAGATTGCAAGGATGTTTTGCAAAAGTCCTCACTTCGAGGTCAATAGATTGTCATATTTAATTACTTGGAATAACCAAATTTCCTAAACTAAGAGGAGCCGAGACTCCTAAATTGCCAAAGCTTCTTTCAAGAAGAATGAATCCTCCTATTGGATAGCCTTAGTTGCGAAAAAGTCGGTTAGCTTGGTTTTAGGATGCTAATAGTTAGGGTCCATTGTTTAAGGATTCTAGGGAACATGTAGAAAAGATTAAGTCATAAAAAGATGAATTGCTTGAATTTATGATTGAGGATAACTAAATTTCCAAAATCCTTAGATAACGATGGTGCTTAAATTACATGAGCTTCATTCAAGAATAACTGTGGTTTCTCGTTCGATAAACATAGCATCTAAAAGAGGGATTACTTGACTTTAAAATTGTAAATAGCCGTGGTCCTTATACTGGTGGTTTAGAGAACTATTGGAATAACGTTTGTTCTCAAATAAGATCGATTATTTGATTTCATGATCAAGAATAACCAAACTATGTAACCTATGAATTACAAAAACTCCTAGAAACAAGGATAACTTCGTTTCATGTTTGGGACTTGTGAGGATCCATCATCTCTAGTTTGTTAAAAAGTTCTGCGAAAATCTTCACTCCGAGGACAACTGATTACCAAATTTAATTACTTAGAATAACCAAAATACCTAAACTAAGGAGAATCGAAGCTTATTAATTTGCTGAAGCTTCTTTCAAGAAGAACGAATCCTCCTCTTGGATAGCCTCAGTTCCCAAAAAGTAGGTTAGCTTGGTTTTAGGATGTTGATAGCGGAGGTTCGTAGTTTAAGGATTCTATGGAATGTGTAGAAAAAGATTAGGTCATAAAAAGATGAATTGCTTGAATTTAGGATTGAGGATAACTAAATTTCCAAAATCCGTAAATAACGATGGTTATTAAATTGCATGAGCTTCATTTGAGAAAAACCGAAGTTTTTCATTCAATAAACATAGCACCTAAAAGAGAGAATACTTGCCTTCAAAATTGAGAATAGTCGTGGTCCTTGCACTGTGGTTTAGAGAACTTTTCGTTGCTATCCTTGGCATTGTGATCATTATGCTCTTTGTTTTGATTTGGGTAGACACTATTATGAAGCAGATTAAGGATCTCTTCATGTTTTTTGCTTAATTCTTGGTTCTCTTTGGCCAAGTTGAGGCAAAGTTGCTCTAGTTTAGCCAAACATTCATCAGTATGCTTACTTCCCCCTTTAAGGTGGTAAGATGAACTAGCACCTATACTTTTAGTTAATCTTGTTCTAGCCATGTAGATAGGTAAGAAAAAACAGGCGACACCAATTATTGTTAGGTGATTTTAGATTAAGACTTTGATCCTGCGAAAAAGAAAAAGCTACAAGGTATTGAAGCTAGTTTGGTACGGCTACTCTGATACCTAAGTTAGTAAATGAATATTCGAAGAGAACAGAGAGTGAAGTGAATTATTGGATATCTCTTACAGAGTTTCTTTTCCGTATTTATAGGTAAATGCTGAGTGTTTGAAACAACAGTTAATGACATGATTATTGGGACATGTGGAGACCTCTCGATCAAGTATGTTCTTGAATGTAGGAATAATGAGTAGTTATGTAATATAAACATGCTAAGTGGTAACTATTTGTGCTACTTTCTTTAAATTCAAATTAGATATGGATCTATGTTACTCGGTAGCATTATCCTTTATGGTAAATAAGAAGCATTACTTAATCATGAGAGTAATA